>OX439386.1:13694431-14249679 GCA_949319315.1 Zelleria hepariella | reverse complement strand
TTTAAGGATAAACTAGTTTGGCCTAGGCGAAACTAGTTTATCCTTAAATCGGGTTTGGCCGGTAACATATATAAATGTTCGTTCGACGATAACTTGTGTTAATTTCGATATAATAAAAAGTAAATTTGAAATAGGTAGAAATAAATGTTAAAAGAATTTTTTAGTTCGAACATGAGCCAAATCGGTCGAGGGGTTGCCGAGATATGGCGTCGCGAGTTCCCAGTTCGGAGCGAACCACTAGTATTTTATTAAGAGGGAGGTCTAGGCAGAGTTACATAGGGACAAAGCCGGACAATGTCCCAGGGCCCCCACGGACCCTGACACCAAGATAGCAAGTTGGCGGGAAATTTAAAATTTTCATAGTTTTTTACATTTTGTAGCTAAACTGAGCTATTTTTGTTCAGCGATTTTTCGTTCGCGGCATTAACCATAGTATTCTTTTCATTATTGTAAACAACAGAACAACAATAACTCAGCCGATTATGCGTTCTGGTCTACGACAAGTTTTTTGGGCAGTGCCACTGCTTCGTAGACCAGAACACATAATCGTCTGAATTATTGATGTTCTGATGTTTACAATAATTAAAATAATACGGTTTTTTTCCGCGAACGAAAAATCGCTGAACAAAAATAGCTCAGTTTAGCTACAAAACGTAAAAAACTGAAAATTTTTAATTTCCCGCCACGTTGCTATCGTCCACCCTTAACCAGCTAAAAATTCTCCCAACTCCCATGTGCAACCACTGTTTTTCATCTGGCTGGTGGTCTGCCAACCGATCTCTTTTGGCCATAACGGCCCGCACCGCAATGGTGATGATTGGCTTGGTCGTGCCTGGGCCAATGTATACGGGCCTTTACAGGGTAAAGTGGTTACGAACCGGATTGTGCGGCTCGCGGATCTTCCCGTTCATAATCTTGTAATAGTCCAGCAGTCTTGGGAACGCGTCGTTCGCGTACGGGTGCGAAAGGTCCACCACGTCCTTCGGCGGCGTGTTGTACGGTTTCTGGCGGACATCATAGCTCATTAAGACATCATACATATTATGTAGACATATTATACAAGGTGTTGTTTTTGTTAGCGACACCCGAGTCAGGGACGATAGTTTTAGTACCTAATGCTTAAAACTGAAAATAAATTTTATTTCTTTCTAAAAATGTTTACAAATTACCTACCTTGTTCCATTTGTTCTATAATAACGATAACCCCCGACCTTTTCAAGGCGCGCTCGCGATGTGGCGCCCGATAATACGAGTGCGGCCCGCAAGCCGCCGCAAGGCCCACAAGCGTTAGTAGTAGTAATTGGGGCCTCAATAAAAAGATTTTTTGGGTAATTTTCACTGTTTTTTTTTTGCTTATGTAGGTATCCTGTAAACAATCAGCCCTGAATCGGGTATCACTTTACAAAACAACACCTTGTACCTATAGAGTCGATGCAATCAATGAAGAGTGGTAGATTGATAGAGTCACGTATCTAGGCATGTCTCTATCAAATGGAGTCAATGTAGTCGATGCAATCAATGTAGAGTGGTAGAGTCAATGAAGAGGCGATGTCTACATTTATTCAGTAGAGTCTATCTGAGAAAAGACACAAATGACCCCTACATTTTGGTCAAATCAGAGTACCAGCTCAATGAATTGAGAAAACTTTCCGCGGAAATTACTACTTGACTAGGTTGCCTTAATGTCATGATGCATGCACTTCACAAATATTATCTGTATTATTTTATCTTATTTTATTATATTATTATTATCTCTTATCCCAAAATCATAAACAAAAGTCAACACTCAAGGTTAAGTTTTCAAAGCACTAACACCATCAAACGGATATCAATGAAGTTATACTGCAACAAATCCACCTGTTCCTATAAAATTTCCAATGGCTAACACAACAGAAATAATTGGTGACATTGATTTAATAAATACCCCTTCGGCCATTTCTTGCATACCAGAAGATCTGAATAAACACATTATACCAACAAATGATTCACTAGCACTGATGACTCTTAATATTAGAAGTATACATTGTTCCAAAAATTTCTCTGAACTTGAAATACTACTGCTACGGCTCCAACGTCGTGTTGACATAATCACTCTTACTGAATGCTGGCTCGATGAAAACAAACCAGTACAAGCCCTTACCGGATACCAAACGTTTTATACTAGGAAGTATATTAATCAAAATAACGGGGTGGTTGTGTACGTAAGAGATGACCTGAAGGTAACAGTCATCGAGCCGGGCTTAGACGAGTGTGATTGTTTAGTTACAACCCTAAATAATGGCACTACTGTGGTATCAATCTACCGTCCACACGAGTTCAGCAGCTCCGTTAATTTTATACATTCATTAGACGACTGGCTATCTTCAGTTTCTAGTGTCGCCACTGTAGTACTTACAGGAGATATTAACATTAATATAGAGCCGTCAAAGCTTGATAATAACTCACTACATTTTTTGAATACCATTGCGGCACACGGTTTGGTTCCCATGCATTATCTCCCCACAAGAGAGTCAAGCTGTTTAGACCATATACATGCCAAAACAAAACAAGCTACTTCCACAGCGGTCATTCAGACCCAAATTACTGACCACATGGCTGTCCTAATTAATATATCCAAAACCGCTACCCACCGTTCTAAACCGTTGCGTTACTTCAAAAAGCTTGACTTCCAAGCTATTTATGAAGAAATTGTCAAGGCAGATATGACTCCTATATTGAACAGCACGGATGCTGAGGATGCCACAAACAATCTGATAAATATACTCAAAATTGCAGTAGATAATAACTCTGTGATACAAAAGGTACCTAGATCCAAAAATAATTTAAAAAGCTGGATTACACCCGGCCTAATCAAATGTATAAAAAAACGTGATCGCCTTCACACCCAAGCAAAAAAAACACCCTAATGATTTCGAAAAAACTAAAAATTATAAAGACTATCGCAACTTCTGTAATGATTTATTAAAGCAACTGAAAAGACAATATGAAAAGGAAGAAATCATGAAAAATCGAAAGGACCCTAAAAAGCTGTGGAATACCCTTAAAAATATCTGTCACATGACCAGACGCGTTGAGGAACCAATCGAGCTTCTGACTTCAAAAAGCACCAAGGAGGAATCAATTAACCATGTCAATAATTATTTTGTAGATGTAGGCAAAAACTTAGCTAATAAAATCCTTAATGACCTGGGCAGGACTGAATCTGATATGTGTTTGTCTGGTAGTAGTAAAGCCCAATGTCATTCATTTATGCTCATTCCAACAAGTGAGACTGAAGTGTTAGGACTTGTAAAGGGCCTTAGGAACAACTGTGCCATTGGGTGGGATGGAATATCTACAAGATTAATTAAAAGTGTGATAGATTTAATTATACGCCCTCTCACACATGTGATGAATCTTTGTTTGGATAGTGGCGTTGTTCCGCTGGCTCTTAAACGTTCTATTGTTCGGCCTATTCATAAGTGTGGGGAGAGAGACAGTGCCGAGAACTACAGACCGATAGCTATCCTTACAACCCTCTCAAAAATATTGGAAAAAATTATAAACAAGCGACTCATACAATTTCTAGAAAATAACAAAATTCTTTCAGATAATCAATTTGGCTTTAGGGCTGGACGATCGACAGAGGATGCAGTTGCGACTCTAACTGAATTTATAATCAATGCTAATGATAAAAAACAAAGATGCACTGGAATCTTTTTGGACTTGGCTAAGGCCTTCGACACTGTCTCTATCCCCATGCTATTGAAAAAACTGGAGTTACTTGGTGTCAGGGGCACTCCACTTGACCTTTTTACAAGTTATTTAACTAACAGGGTCCAAAGAGTTAAAATCGACGATCAGATTAGTGGGGACCTACCAGTTACCTATGGAGTACCTCAAGGGAGCGTGCTAGGTCCAACACTATTTTTGACTTACATTAATGATCTGTGTAGCCTCAAGTTACCAAAAGCAAAGATCATCACATTTGCTGATGACACTGTTATACTGTTCTCAGCTAAGACATGGAATGAGGTTCAACATCTGGCCAATACGGGCATGCAAACTATTTACGATTGGCTCAATAATAACCTGCTTACACTCAATCTTAAAAAAACTAAATATATAAATTTTTGCATAAATAGCTCCACTCACCCTCCCCCCGATAGTTTCAAAATCACGACTCACTCCTGTGCCCAAAAACAAAACTGTAATTGCGAACCTCTTACTGAAGCTATCTCAATTAAATATTTGGGAGTAATAATAGACTATAGGCTGATTGGTCTCGAACATATAGTTTTGCTTACTGCCCGCATTAGGCGTTTTATTTATGTTTTCAAGACACTTCGCCACGTAGCCGAGCTAGACGTTCTACGCCAGGTATATTTTGCTCTAAGTGAGTCTATACTACGCTACTGTATTATATTCTGGGGTAGCGCGGCAAAAACCTACCTAATAAAAATAGAACGTGCACAAAGAGCTGTTTTGAAAACAATGTTGTTGAAGCCACTTAGATTCCCAACGACCGAGGTATACAAAAAAGCTAACGTATTGACTGTCAGGCAACTTTATTTTCAGTCATTGCTGCTGAGACAACATAAAAAATTAACTTATAACCCCGATAATTTTGCCAATAAAAGACTAAATTACAAAGTTTGTACTATCCCACATTTAAACACTAAATATGCCCAATACAGTTTCATATATCAAAGTCCCTATATTTATAATCTTGCTAATAAAGATCTTTCAATTTATCACCTCACAAAATATAAACTAAGGCTCGTTATATTTCGTTGGCTGCAGCCGAAGACATATGACGAATGCGAAAACTTAATTAAATTAAAAGAATAGCCATGCACATAGCCCATGTTCCAATGACCGTGTCTGTAGTCGCATAACTCTATGGTTCTCAAATCAGAGTTGTGCGAGCGCCTGTTGATAGTTCATTGAAAAATTCCACATGCTAATATGGCCCGAATGGATATCAGTATACCGAATATTTTCCTATGCAGTTATCTAGTTTGTTAAACTGTACTACCCACGAGTGACAATAATTGACTTCTGCTTTTTGGTTTCAATTATTATGATTATTACTATTATATGTATGTTTATTTTATGCATGCTATATTTATGTGTATATATTTATTATATGTATGGTTACTATTATGTGTAGTTGTGTAGGAATAAACTAATTGGGAAGGCAAAGTTTTTTGTTCGAAAGTCCGTTATTGGCTTAATCTTATCTTTAGACAATATTGAGAAACTAATTTCAATATTTTTTATTTTGGTTCAGTAGTTTGGATTTTACAACGTTTCAAAGATACGGTTTTATGACCTTCACGCGACGGTCTGCATACTGTTGGCGGTCATAGGAACAAAACATTTTAGCGCATAAAAACAAAACTACTGGACCAAAATAAAAAATATTGAAATTAGTTTCTCAATATTGTCTAAAGATAAGTTTAAGCCAATAACGGACTTTCGAACAAAAAACTTTGCCTACCCAATTGTTAAAATATTTACTTATGTAGGCACTTGGCACGTATGTAAATACGATACTAAATACATTTATTTATTCATATTATTTATCCATATTATTATTAATCCATTATTTATCTATATTTATCTATTACCGCCGTGCCGGTAAGCATGCAATATTTAGGTAGGTTTTATAATATTTTACTTTATATTTTAATTTGTTTTCTTTTCGTGATTTCTTTTATCTCATGCTTTATTTACCAAGACGGTGGAATCACTGACTGCCATGATACAGGGCAACCTAGTTTGGTAGTCAGGGCAACAATTTTATGGGTCCGGACAGTTGTTTGCAACCTCTTCATGTGAATAAACCTACAAAACAATTATTATGTAAAGATAGCTGTCTGTGACATATTTTTCTTAAGTATGAATAAATATTTTTTCATTTTCATTCATTTTCATTCTAAAAAAAGTAGTGTACATGTATGTGGAGTTGATGTAGCGTCAATGTAGAGTAGGTACCCACACAGACTCTACTCATAAAAAATTACGAGCGTTTTTGAATAAGTAATTATAAAATAATCAGTTTAACTTTACTACGAATACCTACTTACCAAGTCTATAACTGGGAAGGCTCGCCGCGCTAACTGAAAAGCAAAACACAATGAAATAGGTAGGTAGATATAGGTATCTATGTAGGTACATACACAACTTGCAATAAGTCAGGAGGTAGGCCTTAGTAATATTGTGTCATTATTGTATTCGAAACGGGTCGAAGTGAATATTGTGTCATACTTACTAATTGAAGGTTTCCATAGCTGGCGTTGCTACTGCCGACTATGGCTAGGATCTGAAATTGAATTGAATTATATCTATCTATCCAGCCCATGAAAGTCGCCCATTGCACTGTTGGGCATAGGGCCCTTCCTACTTTTTACGCCAACCCCCCCGGTCCCTAGACACGGCTGGCGGGGACGGGGATTTTAAGTTCAAACATGAGCCAAATCGGTCGAGGGGTTGCCGAGTTTTATGGGGTTGCAAAACGCAATGCACCCGCCTGCGCAAATGGTGTTAGCAAAAAGTTACCCATCGCGCAAGTTCACAGTTCGGGGCGAATCACTAGTTTGTAAATGATAAGGTGATTTTTTTAATTCTAAACAGCAATGTACCTACCTACGTACAGGCAGGTGATTATTAAATTTATAGTGTTGTACTTACAACAATTAGTAAAAAATAATTATGTTCGCTTTTCCAAGCCATTTTTCCATGCATTGCCTCGGCAAGACTCATCACTAAAAAACTTGCCGTTGCCATAAAAGTCCCCAATTATTTAACACCGAGAAATAACGATCAATATAAAAATAATTGCAACTTTTTTGCTGTATCAGGATGTCGTTAATTTTTTTTATATAAAAATAATTGCTTTGGAGCATGCTGGGGCGGACGGTGATGGCGATACTTTCCTTTATTCCCAACTTCGAAACTGCCACCAGCAAGTAGCGTAGCATAAGGCTGGGTTAGAGCGTATCTATGGGTTTATAACTCTGTCTATCCCGCTCTACGTCAAGCAAAAGAGTGAGATGCACTTAGGTAAGTAACCCAGGCTCATGCTAAGAAACGGGTCGTGGTTGTGAAAAAAAAGTTGTACACCTTGCCATCACAGAAAAAAAAATGCGAGTCGTACTCGCGCACTGAGCGTTCCGTACCGCCATACGGACCCTCGCTCGGTGCTAGGCGTGAGTCCGACTCGCAACCGTTTTTTATTTTAGCTACTTCTATAAAATAAGCCCTACGATCATACCAAGTTAGATGTTTGTATGTATTACCGTTTTTGCAACAGAGCAACACTGCCTACACTGTCTATCTATCCTAAGTTTAAAGTTAGGACAGACAGACAGTGTGGGCAGTTATAGGGTCCCGTTTGGCACCCTTCGTGTACGGAACCCCTAAAATCGAGAATTCATGCTGATGCCGGCCGTGCATAATGAATAGCCCTCGAGCAAAGAAAAATTTACAAAATCGTTACCTACCTGTATCAGATACACTGACTGCCGGTTTCTGAATAGAGAAATTCGCTAGGCAAGCACTTAGGTATCGTTCTGTATTTGCAGATTTCTTACAAAAGAACGTGACAGAACGATACTTAGAAAAATATTCAATGAAATAGTAATAGAAACGCTAGAACTACGCGAGAGCTATCTAACACAGCCAGTTTATTATTTCAATGATAGTCATTAATTACGAAAAGTAAAAAAAAAAAACTAAATACAATATTAAAATAAACAAAAAACCCGACTGCGTAAAACATAAAAGAAAACCCAACTGCATGAGCCTTACTTAGCAGGCGGGACCAACCCAAATAAGACCCAGGTTCAAACATAATGGTGGCCTGCTAAGACTGATGCAGTTGGGTTTCTTTTTTTAGTTTAATTTTTTTTACGCAGTCGATTTTTTTTAATTTCCTATTGCTTTGGATTGGCGTGCTTGAAGTAGGAAGGGAAATGCTTGAAGCTGATCTTCGGCGCTCGGCCAACCGGCCTCAGGGCGCTTAGCTCCTTCCGTCCTATGATGAAAGACCTCCTCTGTACCAGAAGGTCTGCGTTGGCGAGCTGGCTCAACACAAGGTCTCGACTGTTGAGAGCCATTGGAAGAACACTTTTCACTGAAAATAAACCCTTGATGTAATGAAAGTACCGTACCTTGACTTGTCTTGGTATAGTACTGAGCAAGCCTACTCCATCTAAAACAATGTCCCAGGCACTGCAGCGCCGAGTGGTCTCTTCACCCATCTAGCGTGAGTGAAGGTGCCACTGGACGCTGTATAAATCATCTCATTACGTAGATGCAAAGGCCTTAGTCTAAATTGTAGAGCGTCCCACGGCAATATGCCACGGATGTACGGTCGGTAACAGTCACAGATCCACCATGGCAGGTCTTACCTACCGCGCGCGCGGCATAAAAGCGCCAATCGAACAAAAAGGGGTATCCTAGCGTGTGGCCGACTGTACCTACCCATCTACTTTAAATATTGTAGATAGGAATTCATTAAATTTGGTACCAAGACTGGCTCATCTGTAATTTTGCTGATCCGAGAACTGATTAATTATTAGACACTCAGCGAAATAGTCTAGGTTGGCTTTAAAAAAACAAACTTACAGCATGAAAGTAGGCAAACAAAAAGTAAACTTTTGAACATGGTCTGGTGGTAAAACATCTAGCTTTTTAGTCTGTCAGCCGTCGTCTCGAATCAATCCGTCCAATAGGCTGAAAATCAATTAACAGTCTTATGATTACGTTTAAATTGCAATTTCACACTATTTACGAAACCGCAGGTTAGTACTACTAAACCTGGCCAAGCGAGTCTGGGTTCCGTATCAACCACGTACCAACACACTAAAATAAACAAAGACCGAAATATTTATATTATGTACAAAAAAAAATACTTATCGGTGTGGACAAGGCTAATCGCACTTTTCACGAAGTCCGTTGTTTTTTTGTTCGAATGTTTTTTTTTACCACTTCAATAGGTTTTTTATTTATTCCATTTGAGGCATTTGCAATTTAAAAAAAAAACATTTTTCGCCGGACACAACTTGACACAAGCTACAAGGAGAGAACGTATTTTAGAAGGCAGTTTTTCGTTCATTGGTTTTTTTTAGCGAATAAAACCAGTATTTTTTTATATACAGCGCTTATATTCGACATTGTCAAAGTTCATAAACAAGATTTTAACAATCAGAACTCAACCATTTGCAAACCTATGTAATATAATTTGCGTGAAATACAAGGTGTTACAAAAGATGCTAACTCTTTTTACAGGGTAATAGCACCCGGTGATAGGGATCACAACCTAAATTTTTTTTTTGCTCTATGACGTTCCGTTGATTTTTAAATAAATAAAATGTGAACGCTGTGGCAGGAGAAAAGTATATTTTAAATATTGTTTTAATTGACTTTACAATGTTTTAACAACTCAAAGCTATGCAATTGCACCTATACACACACAAACATATTTTTAAATTTGAGCTAATACCAAAAACAAAAAACTATGAAAAATTTTCAATTTTGAGGTTATGAAATAAAAATAGTTTTTTTCAACTTTTTTTTACAGAATTGACATCCTGTTGACCAGTAGGTTACACCCTGTAAAAAGAGTTAGGATGTTTTGTAACACGTTGTATACATCGGGTCATGAAGTTATAGGTACCAAGTTTGTTAAAATGTGAAAAACACTGTAATGAGCCGTTTTCAGCACAAATTCACCAAGCATTTCATAGATGGCGCCTACCAGGCGTGGCCATATGCGCTAAGCGAAATTTGACAGCTGCATTTCGGTTCTTCTATGGCCACGCCTGTAAACGCCATCTATGAAGTGCTTTGAATTCGTTCTTTGAAAACGGCTCAATAAATTATATCAAATAAATTAAGGCACTGTTCTTTCAGTTCATAACATGTTTTGTGACCACATAGATTTCGATATTAACTTCAACAGCTATTTCTATTTTATTCAAAGAGTCTACCAAATAAAAAAATTTTACTATACTTTTTACATTACAAAGGCACTTTATACCACAGCGATAAGAGGGAACGCGGGTAACCTCAACTCCATACAAAAGGGGAGACCCGTTTCCTCCCTGGATAATAGTTTTAGAAAAAATATGTTTATGCCATTCAATCTATATTTACCTCTGCCATGTCCATATGTTTTCCTTTTTTTATTATTTTAATTATCTAGGGAGGAAACAGGTCTCCCTTTTTGTATTTTTTGTATGGAGCAGCCGGCTACCCGCGTCTTAAGAGGACAATTCACCCACCCAGTTCGGATGGGGTTGCCACTTTTATGCCCGTTTTAACCAACCACCCCTAATTTTAAAAGGCCTTTAAACGAAAGTTATCTGCACCTCTGCAAGTCTATGGGTCATGGATGAAGTATCATACACACTCAACTCATAACGATTGTGAGTGGAATTCGTATGGTCCTTCATCCATAACCCCTTGACTTGCAGAGGCGCAGATAATTTTCGTTAAAAGGTATTTTAAAATTAGGGGTGGTTGGTGAAAACGGGCATTAGAATACCTTCAGACTTTGTTGACCATCCTATTTATCAAGTTATTAATTAACAATCGGGTTCATATAATTTAGTGAATACTTCAGCCGCATATCTCTGTTAATATCCGTAATTATACAATGTGTTACAAAATTCCTAACTTTTTTTATCTTTTAATTATTTTTTTTGTAACCTTCTGGTCAACGGGATGTCAATTCTGTAAAAACAAAAGGTGAAAAAAAAAATACTTTTTAACCTCAAAATTTATAGGCATCACCGGGTGATAGGTACTATAAAAAGAGTTAGAATCTTTTGTAACACCTTGTATACATTCGGATGAAACTAAGCAAATAAGGAATGCAATAAAAGACTGCTGGGCCTCAAGCCTGTGACTTGTGTTGCAGTAGGTTGTACAAAACCGCTAAACTCTTCTAGACCGATCGCTGTGGATCGGCGCGTAGCTTAGGCCCATAAGATCAATCACAGTACGTCTCACAACTAGCGCCGCCAATGGAAAAAAATCATATCTTTGTTTTGGATGCGTTTTTAGCAAAAAACGCTCCTGCGATTTCTCAACGCGAGGCTTAACTATTTTTAGGACCTAAGGTTTGGATTCCAGGATTGCATTCTTAAGTTCTAGGATGGCAAATCCAAACCTTAGATCCTAAAAATAGTTAAGCCTCGCGTTGAGAAATCGCAGGAGCGTTTTTTGCTAAAAACGCATAAAAAAAAAAGATATGATTTTTTTCATTGGCGGCGCTAGTTGTGAGATGTATTTCATCATAGATTAAACCTCGCATTTTGTATGAAAATTAATCGACAGAGAGGGTTTAAACTAGCCTTTTTGGTTTAAACTGTGATTGATATTACGGGACTTGATCATTTTGCTCGCTAATAAAGGTGGTTTTTCTCGACGGTGTGCATTTTTTTCTTACAATCCATCGAAAAACAACCTGGGGTCCTGAGTCGGTAACGCAATGGTGTCAAAATGGGCTCCCAGTTGTGGCTTTAATTACGATTTATTAGTGCTGTCGGTCCTTTTAATGTTTCTGTAGTACAGTAAAAAACGTTCTGGTTCTAATTCTAGAGGTTTAGTTCGCTGGTTGTAGGAGAAAAACGAGGAAGTCCCGGTTTTGTCTTTCTACTGGGATGCCATCGACACGCCATTGCGTTAGACTTAAGCCCCTGCTAACAGAGTTGAGGTCCAGGCGTGATCATTTCACGAATAAGAATGAAAACGAAAAAAATGCAATCCAACAACATCATTGGTTTTAAAATACGGGCATTTATTTACACTAAAAACTAAATAAATAATAATATAATAATAATGAGAACTCCCACCTTTGAATGGATAAAATACAAAATATTTTATGGTTATGGTGCTCCAGTGAGAATGGACATAAAATTATGTGAAACTAAAATTGGCTAAGTAAGAACAGAGGGTATATTGGTATATACGACAGCACGCCGACGCTTACACGCTAGCACTCTACTCGGTTACGTTAGGGGCGACTTTACAATAAAAGTGTACAGTCTGACGTGCTGTCGTGTGTACAATGCGTGCCACGAAGGAAGAGTCTTGAGACACCACGTGGTTTGACATGCGCAGTGACGACTCATAGGTATGGCTCTTTAGCGGTATGAGGTCTGAGCGCGGGAAGGGACCGGGCGTCAACGGGGCGGCGGGAAGAGTGCGGGAGGCGCGGTCATCTCATATTTCGTAGCATGGACTGTACTTCGGCTCTAATTTGATTTCCAAGAAAATTAAAAAGTTATTTAACTCAGTTTGAAAAAAATACTTTGATAACATCTGTTTTTAGCTAGCCATTATTATAAACTAACCGGGCCTGAAGTCTGTTATTCCATCAAAGCTATACGAAAAAGGCAATTTTCATTGTATAAAGTAACAATTAATTTACGTCCTCTACCATGACGTTACTGTAATGAGCCATTTTCGGCACAAATTCACAACACATTTCATAGATGCCGCCTACAGGAGTGGCCATTAGAAGAACCGGAATACGGCTGTCAAAATTAATCTATGCTAAGCGAAAGGACCACGGGCACATTAGTATGAAGTCTGGGCCCACTGACAGTTGACACTTGATGAAAAAGTTTACATTGCCGGACCTCAATAAACTGCATGTCAAATGAAAGCTCTTGAAGAGTATTTTAATTTATTCTATGGCAGCTTAGTCAAAATCGAGCGCGAACGTGGTGTTTTGGGCACATTTGTCCCATTTTATAAAGATTGTCGGACCTCAATAAACTTCATGTCAAATGAAAGCTCTTGACGAGTACTTCAATTTATTCTATGGCAGCTTAGTCAAAATCGAGCGCGAACGTGGTGTTTTGGGCACATTTGTCCCATTCCGTAAATCTTATAGAGCAAATAAAACTTTTCATTTCATTTCATTTCATTTCATTTCATTTCATTTTATAAAGATTGTCGGACCTCAATAAAATTCATGTCAAATGAAAGCTCTTGAAGAGTACTTCAATATATTCTATGACAGCTTAGTCGAAATCTAGCGCAAAAGAGGTGTTTTGGGGATGGGCATATTGGGCCCACTGACAGTTGACACTGTCGGACCTCAATAAACTTCTTGTCAAATTTAAGCTCTTGAAGCGCACTTCATTTTATTCCATGGCAGCTTAGTCGAAATCTAGCGCGAAAGTGGTGTTTTGGGCACATTTGTCCCATTTTATAAAGATTGTCGGACCTCAATAAAATTCATGTCAAATGAAAGCTCTTGAAGAGTACTTTAATTTATTCTATGGCAGCTTAGTCGAAATCTAGCGCGAAAGTGGTGTTTTGGGGATGGGCATATTGGGCCCACTGACAGTTGACACTGTCGGACCTCAATAAACTTCTTGTCGAATGGAAGCTCTTGAAGCGCACTTCATTTTATTCCATGGCAGCTTAGTCGAAATCTAGCGCGAAAGTGGTGTTTTGGGCACATTTGTCCCATTTTATAAAGATGGTCGGACCTCAATAAACTTCACATCAAATGAAAGCTCTTGAAGAGTACTTCAATTTATTCTATGGCAGCTTAGTCGAAATCTAGCGCGAAAGTGGTGTTTTGGGTATGGTCATATTGGGCCCACTGACAGTTGACACTGTCGGACCTCAATAAACTTCATGTCTAATGAAAGCTCTTGAAGAGTACTTTAATTTATTCTATGGCAGCTTAGTCGAAATCTAGCGCGAAAGTGGTGTTTTGGGGATGGGCATATTGGGCCCACTGACAGTTGACACGGTCGGACCTTAATAAACTTCATGTCAAATGAAAGCTCTTGGAGAGTACTTTAATTTATTCTATGGCAGCTTAGTCGAAATCTAGCGCGCAAGTGGTGTTTTGGGGAAGTGGTGTTTTGTTTCGATTTTGACTCAGCTGCTTTAGAATAAATTGAAGTACTCTTCAAGAGCTTTCATTCGACATGAAGTTAATTGAGGTCCGACAGTGTCAACTGACAGTGGGCCCAATATGCCCATCCCCAAAACACCACTTGCGCGCTAGATTTCGACTAAGCTGTCATAGAATATATTGAAGTACTCTTCAAGAGCTTTCATTTGACATGAAGTTTATTGAGGTCCGACAGTGTCAACTGTCAGTGGGCCCAATATGGCCATCCCCAAAACACCACTTTCGCGCTAGATTTCGACTAAGCTGCCATATAATAAATTGAAGTACTCTTCAAGAGCTTTCATTTGATATGAAGTTTATTGAGGTCCGACCATCTTTATAAAATGGGACAAATGTGCCCAAAACACCACTTTCGCGCTAGATTTCGACTAAGCTGCCATGGAATAAAATGAAGTGCGCTTCAAGAGCTTTCATTCGACATAAAGTTTATTGAGGTCCGACAGTGTCAACTGTCAGTGGGCCCAATATGTCCATCCCTAAAACACCACTTTCGCGCTAGATTTCGACTAACCTGCCATAAAATAAAATGAAGCACACTTCAAGAGCTTTCATTCAACACCAGTTTCATCACGCATGGTTGAACAATCTTCATAAATGGAACAAATATGCCCAAAACACCATTTATGCGCTCGGTTTTGACTAAGCTGCCATAGAATAAATTGAAGTACCCTTCAAGAGCTTTCATTTGACATGAATTATATTGAGGTCCGACAATCTTTATAAAATGGGACAAATATGCCCAAAACACCATTTTTGCGCTCGATTTTGACTAAGCTGCCATAGAATAAATTGAAGTACCCTTCAAGAGCTTTCATTTGACATGAATTTTATTGAGGTCCGACAATCTTTATAAAATGGGACAAATATGCCCAAAACACCATTTTTGCGCTCGATTTTGACTAAGCTGCCAAAGAATAAATTAAAGTACCCTTCAAGAGCTTTCATTTGACATTAATTTTATTGAGGTCCGACAATCTTTATAAAATGGGACAAATATGCCCAAAACACCATTTTTGCGCTCGATTTTGACTAAGCTCCCATGGAATAAATTGAAGTACTCTTCAAGAGCTTTCATTTGACATGAATTTTATTGAGGTCCAACAATCTTTATAAAATGGGACAAATGTGCCCAAAACACCACTTTCGCGCTCGATTTTGACTACGTCGCCATAGAATAAATTGAAGTACTCTTCAAGAGCTTTCATTTGACATGAAGTTTATTGAGGTCCGACAATGTAAAATTTTTCATCAAATGTCAACTGTCAGTGGGCCCAATGTGCCCATGGTCCTTTGTCAGCCGTATTCTGGTTCTTCTATGGCCACGCCTCTAGGCGCCATCTATGAAATGCTCTCGAACAAGAAAAAATACTTCATTTTCGACTGCTTTTTGATACAAATTTGATTTCACCGAGACTTTACATTGAGGAACGGATGCTTCAACGAATTTTATGTTGAAATACAGATTCACTTATTTGCATCGGCATATCAGACTAGGTTTGATAGCAGAAGCGCTCACACAGCCTAGTTGGAGTAGCCATTCTTAATAGATTGGCGAAGTTAAGGGTAGACGATAGCAACGTGGCGGGAAAAACAAAATTTTCACAGTTTTTTACATATTGTAGCTAAACTGAGCTATTTTTGTTCAGCGATTTTTCGTTCGCGGAAATAACAAAGTATTCTTTTCATTATTGTAAACAATGGAACAACAATAATTCAGCCGATTATGTGTTCTGGTCTACGACAAGTTTTTTGGGCAGTGCCACTGCTTCGTAGACCAGAACACACCATAATCGGCTGAATTATTGTTGTTTTGTTGTTTACAATAATGAAAAGCATACTTTGTTGTTTCCGCCAACGAAAAATCGCTGAACAAAAATAGCTCAGTTTAGCTACAAAATGTAAAAAACTGTGAAAATTTTGAATTTCCCGCCACGTTGCTATCATCCCACCTTAAGCAACATCGGGCGCGGTCGTTCCATGGATGGGTGACCGTTAGTGTCAACAATATCTGAGCGCTTCCGTGCCTCGGAAGGCACGTTAAGCCGTTGGTCCCGGTCCTTGTTGATTAATAACAATCGCGAAGCCATGTCAGATGCCCTTTGGGCGGCCTAAACACTCCAGGGGTGGCCACATGACATGAAGATAAGTGAATCTATATTTCCAATACTAAGTGTGCAGTGAAAAAAATTATAATAATTTGAAGAGAAATAAAAATTATCTAACCTAACTAAACAGAGTTACAAGTACACACGACAGCACGTCAGACTGTACACTTTTGTTGTAAAGTCGCCCGTAACGTAACCGAGTAGAGTGCTAGCGTGTAAAGGTCGACGTGCTGTCGTGTGTACATCCCAGCGCATCGAGATTTTAAACCCAGCTTACGGTAAGCAAACTCGCGTCGAAGTAACCTTGTCAAAGTAAAATAAAGTATATTTTCAATTGACTTCGACAAGGTACCATCCCATTCTCATCGCACGCGGATTATATCGATGCGCTGTACTGCACAATGTAATGCCAGAAATACACAATTTAATGTCACGGCTTTACCCTTAGGATGTAGACAGCTTGAACGTATCCAACATTCTGCCTTCGATCTACAGGGTGCGATCGAATTCGATAGCGGAACTTTAAGTAGGCTGCCTACTGATCACAACAAACAACTTTTACTAGTTGGCAAAAATATTGGAAAAAAAAACAGCTGTGCCATACATAAGGTAGACTCTAAGGCCTTTGCATCTACGTAATGAGATGATTTGTACAGCGTCCAGAGGCACCTTCACTCACACTAGATGGGTGAAGAGACCACTTGGCGCTGCAGTGCCTGGGACATTGTTTTTAGATGAAGTAGGCTTGCCCAGCACCTATACCATCCTGACAGCTAAGTCGGCCTAGCCCACAGGAAAGACAAAGTCAATACGTGTGGAGCCAACTAAGCCGCGGGTTTCCTCACGAAGCAAGAGGTACCCGGTTCGATTCCCAGTGCGGGCATGTATCTATGACTTTGTTTTATTTCAAAAGTTACGTACATTTGTGAATTTGTAGTAGCAATACCACTCGCTAACGGTGAAGGTAGACTCAATACTGCACCAAATGTATGGAACAGCTGGTATTTTTTGCTCCATTTTTTTTCCACCTATTACAAGTTGTTTGTAGTGATCAGTAGACAGCCTACTTAAAGTTCCGCTATCGAATTCGATTGCACCCTGTAGATATAACTCCCGAATTTTATAATAACCATAAGTTGTGCGGTCGGTGCGCCAATTTTGGACCATCGATTTGTGTTAGGACCGATCCATCACTGGACAGGAATCTCGCTTTCGACACATCTCGAAGGAAAAATCTCATGTCATTTTGATCTCAACTGCTCCCGGCCACTCGAGTCATGTCGAGGGAAAAAGGAAAACATCTCGCAGAAATCTCGTGCCCTATGTCGAGGATGACTTCTTGAGAATAGGACATGTGACATTTGCCGCAAAATGAGATTTTTCCTTCGAGGTGGTGTCTCGAATGCGAGATTCCCGAATTAGCATCCAGATAAATGCATCACACTGGACGATAATTTGACTTGAAAAGCGGACAGTCAGCGACATGCTAGTACAGTCGGCCACACGCTAGGACACCCATTTTTGTTCGATTGGCGCCCTTATGCCGCGCGCGGTAAGAGCTGCCATGGGGTATCTGTGACTGTGGCCGACTGTACGTCAAGTTACATTGTCGAAACAAATAAAAATGCAAATGGTCTGGGGCCTGAGTCTGTAACTCATAGTCTGTAACGCCAATAGTGTCTCGATAGGCTCTATAATCGATAGTTGTAGGATTATTTTTAGGCTCAAAGGATCCACATTTTGGCGACTGCGCGGCGCGACCGTTGCGACACGAGCGTAGTTCGTCGCAGTCTAGTAGTCGTCAATGTCGTAAAGGTTGTCTATTTCCTCGTCGTCCAGTTGCATGGATTGGAAGTCCACCTTGTACCGGAGCAGACCTGGAAGCGGAGAAGGAATGTTTGAGAACAGAATCCTACAAAGAGATGAGATGGATGAATCACCCAAAAACAACTGGACGCCAAATCAACAGAATGTACAACGCGCAATGGTCCGTTTGTCCGTTCCTTTGACAGATGAAAGCTGCTTGATATAGATGGCGCTAATTGACACGACTGTCAAATTTCGCTCTTCCCCAGTTTCACAGATTAGAAAGCAATACACAGTATCTACGTGGGCTTTCGATCGCAAGGAGATGTAACTCATAATTTATAATTGGTTATGACTTGGTTTATACAGTCCACACACATACAGGTTTTACCATCTCTGACCAGGGGGGTTACCCTTGACGCTATTCGATCAAAATGAAAAAGTTTAAAAAATAATTTCTCTTTGAATTCGCATAGAAATGCTTTGATTTTAAATACTCTTTGTAATGTTTATTCAAAGGTAAGGCTGTTTTATTATTCAATAAAAACACAAAATGCGTCTTAGTTTGTAAAATATTAAATTTTGTAAATTGCGCCATATTGCGGCCGTATTGGAAAAATGCGTCAAGGGTATAGGGGCTGTCCACACAGATTAATAATTTATGGCGAGGGACCGTGAGAGGGGGCGTGAGGGGGAAAAGGCCTATACCCAGCAGTGGGCAGAGGTGGGCTGATGATGATCACGATGATGATGTGGGAAGATAGGTAGTTTTGAAAACGGATTTGAGTGAGAAAAACTCGTAAATACTTTCGGAAAAGGGTAATAATAATTTATTATAAATTAAAGTTCTAAATTGTAACTTTATTTAAAAAAAAACTATATTTTTAAACTGTTTGCATTAGTTATTGTATTCTAATTATCTGAATGAATAAATAAATAATAATTATTAAAGGCAAAGTCGTGTGTTGTGGAGTGCACTAATAAAACATATAAACCACACGAAATAAATTATTATTTATCTGTGTATTACTTTCTAATCTGTGGGATAGAGCTATATTTGACAGCCATGTGCCATCAGCGCCATCTATCAAGTGCTTTAAATTCAGCTTGAAAACGGCTCTTTGGCTCTTTTCTTCGAGATTACCTTCGACAGTTGAGTCTTTCATTTACGATTTTGGGAATTGACTCCCGGAGTTATAATTTGATGAATATTTTGTAAAATCTCATACAGAGTTTGGCATTGTTCCTCCGCTAACAGGGCCTTAGCCTGTAACGCAATGGTGCCAAAATGGGTTCCCAGTTGATGGCTTCAATTACGATTTATTAATGCTGTCGGTCCTTTTAATTTTTTTCGTAGTACAGCAAAGAATTTTCTGATTTTAATTCTAGAGGATTAGTTCTTTGGTTGTAGGAGAAAAACGAGGAAATCCCAGTCGTATTTACTAGAAACAATAATTACATAATCAGCAATACCATCGGCGACCCTAGCACAATCTGTTAGCAAAATAACATGGCTCATTAATTACCTTCTACATACAACGTGTTACAAATTATCCGAACTCTTTTTACAGGGTGTCCTACTGGTCAACAGGATATTAAAAAAAACATAACTTTTTTGTTTTAGCTCAAATTTAAAATCAGTCCGTGCGTTTGCGATTAAGTTGAGTTGACATTGAGTTTTTAAAATATTATGAAAGTCAATGTTAACAAAAAAATAATCGGTTGTGATCTCTATCACCGGGTGCTATTACCCTGGAAAAAAGAGCTAGGATCTATTGTAACACCTTGTATACACACACTAGCACACGGAAAATAACATAAACACTGTTAGGTAGAATTGGCAATTGGTACAAAAAGATAGATAAACATAAAAACGCCACGTCAAAAAACATATTATGAGCGCAGTATTTTTCGTTACCTTGAAGTCCTTTTGGCAAATGCATGTAAAGAAAGGTACAGTCGGCCACACGATAGGTTACCCCTTTTTGTGTTCGATTTACGCCCTTATGTCGCGTGCCTGCAAGATCTGCCATGGGGTATCCTTCTGTGTGGCCGACCGTATCAAAGAAAATGCCTGAGATTAGTAGTTTCTTGTTTTAACTCTAATGTGTATGAGACGTATTTATGACTATGTGTTACTAATGTTCATAATGTTTAATGGAAACACTTAACACGCGAACAAAAATCACTTACGATTTTTTATGTGCAAACGGGTAGATCTCTATTTGTGTTGGAGGTGCTTTAATGGTTTTTAATTCCTCTTTTATTGTTATTATTTAATTTTATAATTTGGTTTTTTTTCTAAATTACAACATTTGTCATTATATCATACATCATTGCTTACATTTTCTTTGACATTGAACCTAACTTTGATTTCGTGTTTTAGAATCACGAACATTCGTAGCTATGTCAGAACTTAGCAAACTGCAGGAGATATACGGAGAAATTAAAATAAATACCTTTTTATCATTGCAACTTTTTTTATATTTATTTTGTTTTTATACCGGAAAAGCATACATTTTTCTTCACACGCCGTTTCGGTCAATCTTATCAATCTACTCACACATTTCAAAATATTAAAACTAAAATAATGACTTGTTTAAATGTAAAACTATAAAATAATGACTAGAGCGACCGACGCTATACAGGGTGCAATAAAAGGGTCCGGTTTCATACAAAACTTCGATGCTTACAGCAGCTTAAATGTATTGTGAATTTTGGTTTAGTTTCTTGAGAATAAAATATGTATCTGATACTGAAAGCATTTCTGCAAGCGTAGCATAAGGCTGGGTTAGAGCGTATCTATGGGTTTATAACTTTATGTATCTTTTGTTTGACGTAGATACGCTCTAACCCAGTCTAATGCGACGCTTGCTGCAAAGAAAAAAGATCTTATACACTTATGGTTGCAATAAAGTATTGAGTATTGAAAAAAAATGTCCGACTTTGAATCTAATTAGCCTTGTTCACACCATACGATCCAGCCCGATCCGATCGCGCGCGGCAAGAGCGAAATATAAAGTCCGTTCGCTTAGATAGTGTCGGTACACACGACGGCAATCTTGGTTCTTGGGATACCAACTATTTTTGAAGTATCTGTGATGGGCGCAGACATATTCATTTCAACACAATGCTGATGGACATTAACTAGAATTTGCTTAAATGTTTTACAAAACCTTCGTCTTTTAATTTTTGGGTCATTCGAAGTTGCGTCTAGAGGCACCTCGTAGTCCTCCCACGGACGAAAAAACATTTTATCTACACGCAGCGATCGACACTCAATACAAAATACTAAGTCAAAAGTCACAAGCACAACCTCTCAATACGACGCTTCTTTGACGAGCGGCGAGCCAAATTCACTGGCGTGTTTGCGCCGCGTCGGCTTCCTTTAATTTCTTTTGTGAAAAGCCGCCGCGCGCCAAGGCGGCAAACATCAAAGTGACACTATGATAGCGAACGGACTTTACGGTATCTTTGTTTATAAGTTTAGATAAATTTCTATTAGACTTTAACTTTCGTGAGCACTGCACATTAGCGCACTGCACTGCGCCTCGTTCTCCATGATTAAGGTCTCCGAATGAGAACCGAAACAAGTCGGCTACACCGAAAAAATACTAGTGAATAGAACCTTTTGTAGCTAAAATCAGAATTACAATTTTGAACAGATCTAGCCCAGCATGAAAAGACTACACTGTTCCATCCGTACTCGTAAAATAGAGTAAGATACTAAAGTCATACAGTACAAATTTATGTACAAGTTCGAAAACAATGGCAGGGTGGGTTGGTGCGGTAAAATATGCACCCAATGAACTTATAAAAACTTCAATTGTCCAGGAAACAAACATGTTGTTTTTGATGAAATTGTCCTCATATTATTATAGTTAGCGTCTCGTTAGATTTTAGACATTAGATTTTAGTGATTAGTTAGATACATACTAACCATAGACCTAAGACTTACTAATAATCTTTGTATTATTTTTTTTACAGGGTGTTGTTTTAGCCAGTAACACCCGACTCAGGGACGATTGTTTGAGTAACGCTTGAAACTATAAATAAGTATATTTTTTTTATACACAATATTACCTTGTTCAGGTTGTTCTATAATAACCGCGACGTGCGGACACCCCCGCCTTCTCAAAGCGCGCGCGCGAAGACTCGCCGCAGGCGTTAGTGTAATAGCAAGGGAGGCCACAAATTAATGACTTTTGGGTATTTTTCACTGGCATATTTTTATAATTTTTTATATTATTTCTGGCTTCAGTATCGTGTAAATAATCACCCCTGAGTCAGGTGTAACTTTACAAAACAACACCTTGTATGTTCTAAATAAATTTATTATTATATTAACCGCAACTTACCGCCTGAAAATGTGGCTCACCTATTTGTAACATAAAACAATTTGGGTACGAAACTAAAGGATTTCGGAGTAATTTTTAGTGATAACGTTATCAATTTGCCAATTATTATAATCGGTTGCTTGCTAAAGTCGAACTATACAATTACTACGAAATAAGTTCACGGGGGTCAGCCTTGTTTTTAAAAAGTAATTAAGATAATAAGACTTGTGGATTCCCAGCAGATTACTATATTTCGGCGAGGTTTTACCCAGGCTGACGCAATAAAATTAAGGTCCTAAGGTGACTGATAGAAAGACTAAAGCAATTGTTATTCGTGTGGTCCAGACCCTGGCCCCTGGCGAAGGGAGGAATTATGACGATTTTGGGCATATAATTGAACGAGCGAGCGAAGTTCTCCGAGTCTACTGGAACAATCCGGCGTTTGTATGTATGTATGTGTTTGTATGTATTTATGCGGTGGCGGATTTATGGGGGGAGGGGGGGGGGGCTTAGGGGCTCAAGTAGTCTAGTTTTTACAGTGATTTTCGGCACAGGATATCCTACAAAATGTAACTTATTTTGCAATTTTTTTTTTTATTTTGAATTTTACTTTAATACGAGCAGTTTTATACGATCGTATCGTTTTCTGTCTCATTCTGAGTCTCGACTCGAACACCACAAACGAAAAAAAGTCTCTCTTTTTTTGCCTTTTTTTTCCAATTGCCATTTAAATTGAAAATCCATTAATGTCGAGTTTTGTTTCAAAAATAGAACTCAAAAGTCTGGCACAAAAAGTATTTATTTAGAATTTGGCTGTTTGGGTGCCGGCAGTCTACAAATTGCATAGAAAAAAAAAGCGCGGCCATATTGTTTTCGCCGCTTCGCGCGTTGTTCGAAGTGTTTTTTTCTGTGCGTGCTGTTTTTGTTGTAAATAAAAGTGAACTCTTCAAGCAACGAATCCTCCGATTCAATGTGTTTAACAATGCCGAACATAAAAAGGAAGCGAAATAACATATTTAAAGGTACCTATTGCCACCGAAGTCAAAGGAAAAATACAAGTTTATCTACGAAAACTTTGCGGAATGGAAAATCAACAGAAAGTAAACTAAGACAAAAGGTAAGCTGGTTCTATTTAAATTACTCGCATTGTTTGAGTAAAGCACTATACAGGCCTTGGTCTGCAATGAGTGCGCTTCTGGCCACCCTATGATGGCCTCGAGCTTAGCTTAGCTACGCTGTGAAGGTCTTGAGCTGCGCTACGCTGCGCTCTGTCGGCCATCAAAAGCGCGCCAGAAACGCACCCATTAAAGACCGCGGCAGTAATGTACTATAACCATCGCAGTCAGCCTCTTCGCTTATATAGGATTTATATCATCCTTAACTCTCTGCGGATCAACACAACCAACAGCAGGTGAACACGTCGTTTTTGAGAGCCTTGGTTGTAGAAAAGAAAAAATAGATTAAAAATCCAAGTCTTTTATTCATCAAACTTTGCTTACAATTTTCCTTAACCTAAGTTAGTGGCAGTTAAATGATAGAAATGTTTTTATTTAATGTCAAACTGTAGTTACATTTATCCTTAGCCTAAGTTAAACAATGGCTAAAGCCAAGCCACGCCACGAACACCACAATAGAAAAAATCTTCTTCCACCTGGGACGGCAGCACTTTACTTCAGAGGCTTTTTAATGGTTACCTCGTATCTAAATTGCCACATACCGATTAAATATCTGCTCACGGCTAAGGTGTTCTCGTCAAACTGCTGCGTGACATAACTTTCTCCGAGATATGGATTATCCCATTCGATGGTGAGCTGGTAATTCTTGCTTGAGTAGTCGCAGGGTCTCAGAGTGACATTTCCCTCCGTGCCCGACGCAGACATCTGTCGTCCCGAGGAGCAAAACGTAAACGGGTTGCCCGTTGCGACCGGACCGGAAATCTCATCCCTGTGATAATAACTCTTAATCCACTTTCCCCACAACAAGTGATAATCTGTCACCACCAGGCAAGTATCCGGCGACACGTGGACGGTAGCGCAGAAACGTAAGTCTTCGCTGCACGCGACCGGTGCAATGAAGAAATACAATAACGACACTGAGAGGAGTAAGACGCAAAGAAACGCCGTCGTAGGTTTTCCCATTTTTGAGGATGCAAACTCCAACAGTGGTTGCGACAAGCGAGCGTGCGAGCAAACGAAGAAATGAAGTAGGCTTTTTTCGTTGGTGCTTATAAACCGCACAGAAAAATGCGATAAAATTTTTTTTTTTTTCGACACTAACTTTGTCCGGCAGATAGCGGGTTGATAACCTACTAAATTGTTTTTCTGCCCTCCGGCCGGAAAGCATGAACCTTCGGGCCGCTGCGCTTAACGAAGTTGCCGCCTTCCGGGTCTGTAGAACAGAAAAATAGTATACAGACCTTGGCTAGTAAAGTAAGAAATGTCTCAGATTACATGTAATATCTGAGGCTTTTTTATTTACTGGCCAACGTCTGTATAAAATTTTTGTTTTTTCGCTTTCGTGTCGAGTCGGCTCTGGTTAAATGTAATTTTGAGGGCGAAAGCTCTATCGTATGGATGCTAATATTATTTTTTTTACATTGGCAGCGCTTACTTTTTTGTGATTCCAAACGATTGATAGCTGTCGCAAAGTTTATAATTAATTGTCCAGGACTAATTTGTATGAATGGATATAAAGTGACGGTATTTTCATTGACTGCGCTGTATCCAGAAAAATACTGCTCGTACGAAAATTATACTTACATACACTAGATTGCAATGATTTAAATGCTACATCGAAAGTAATTTTCTAAACTTAAAATATTGAATGTGATTGTGAAATAAAAATGAGCTGCTATTATGACTGTATAAATTTTATGTCGGCAGAGAAAGGATGTCCTTTGGTGAGTCAGCACCTAAGTTATCATCGCAAACTGAGTGAAAACAACCCGTAGGTAATAATTATTCAGAATTAGTGATCCTGACAATAGTTCTATTTAAAACTATCACCTAAACATCTAAGCAGAAAAAATGCTCCGCGCAAGGAGGTAGGTAAGGACTAGAGCAAAAGGTAATTTCGTGGCTCTTCTTGGTGCCTAAAGCCAAGAGCACCCAAACCTTTTTTCGTTTTCGTATCAGCTGGTCGTGGCCGCCATGTTGAAAGCAGTGTTACACACACACACATACGAAAAACATTGATATTTTCAAAAGCTCAAATAAACATAATCCTGCATTAAAAACATACTTTTTGTGTATTTCACGGAAATAGTAATATATCATGAGACAGAATGTGTCAAAATTCTGAAGAAATTCGGTTTATTTTCTTAGTTCTGGTCGACGAAAGTTAGTATGGAAATTGACAGGTATCGTCGAACCTTAAGTATAGAATTGAGCTTCTTTGGTATGTTGGCATCAATCAAATGTTTTGAATTTAATTGAATTAATGGATTTCGCCCCTCTCGATGGATTTCCGATTTCGCTGGATCGTCCGGTGTGGACCCGGTTATTATGTCGTCATTCCATCGTGCATTATTTCCCAGACACCATGCCTTGCGTAAAAATGTCTTATGGTGCAACAAGTGGTATAGCGCTACAGCGGCAGTCTTTCATCACCTTGTATTATAGGACCGACCTTTTTAAGCACCCTGTTAGAGGTCCTTGACCTCCTTAGGTATGTTAAAATATCGCGTAAAGGCACAATAGGACCCATAACTAGCGCCGCCAATGAAAAAATATCATATCTTCTTTTTGGATGCGTTTTTTGCTAAAAACTCTCCTGCGATTTCTCAACGCGAGACTTAACAATTTTTAGGACCTAAGGTTTGGATTCCAGATCCTAGAATCTACGAATGCAATCGATTCACGATTATCTTTTTATCTTTTATCTTATCACGCCAAAAGTGGCCACTTTGGCGGCGCTAGTTGTGCGTCCTACTCGGCCTTAAGGCTGGAAGATAGCAGCGTGGCGGGAAATTCAAAATTTTCACAGTGATTTACATTTTGTAGCTAAACTGAGCTATTTTCAGCGATTTTTCGTTCGCGGCAATAACATAGTATTTTTTTCATTATTGTTGTTCTGTTGTTTACAAAAATGAAAAAAATACTATGTTATTGCCGCGAACGAAAAATCGCTGAACAAAAATAGCTCAGTTTAGCTACAAAATGTTAAAAACTGTGAAAATTTTGAATTTCCCGCCACGTTGCTATCGTCTACCCTTAACTAACGACGAAAACGAATGGGCTACATGACAGATAGGAGTCAGATATGTCAAAGTAATCAAGGATCTAATTATGCAACTTCAACATACACAACTGGAACGTTGCAGGATTTCAGGCAGGGTGGTGGATGGTGAGGGAAAAATCTTCTGTAAAATTTTAACTTGTATGAAACAAGGAGCGTTTATTAATATATTTTTTTACTTCTTTAAATACCTCTTGATCGCAGCAGAGGTGTTTTTTTTTTAATGAAAGTATTGTCCAATGACTAAATAAAGAAAAAGGTTTAGATCAGCCTGCGTGGTTGTTTTGATTTCTGTAATATTATTTTCAAGAAATAAATTTAATAAATCATTATTATGTACATAATTATGTCATATTAAAGATTCACGGGACTATAGAGTCCCGGTCCTTTAGCCGGCGTGCGTGGGGACGTACCCAACTGGTAGAGGCCCATTTGACAGCTTTGATCTGATGTAAGGTGGTGCATCCGTTGGGTGCCCCAGAGTGCCACCAAACACACAAAAATACACCTAATATTATTATAGTCATGGGAAAATATTATCTATGGTGTATTAAGAAGTTTTTTGCGCTAGTTACTGCTTTTTGCGACATTAGCAATGTATGTTTTTTTTTTATAATTTGAAATAAATGTATTAATAATAATATGACAACAGCGCCGTCTAGGAATCGCATTAAAAACTAAATTTTAAACAAGAAAAAACGTCTATTGATCTGAAATACTGTCATGTAGCCCACATAGGCTTATAACGACACATTTTTTCAGTACTCTATTACACTTCCCATATAAATAAAAAGAACTTTATTCAAAAGTAAGAAACAAAAATTATACATAAAATTATACATGCAGTTTTCTTATTGCTCGTTTCATACTGTTACGTTAGTCTGGTGGGGACTAGATTATCTACTTTTTAAAAATCTCTTCGTTACATAGCGCCGGCTTACTGTGAAAACCTCGTTTTTTTTTTTTAATGAGTCATAAATACTCTATTTATAATATCATCTGTACCATCAAACCCATATATTTTGACAAATAAAATATTTGTATTTGAGTTGCATAAACTAGCAACGTTCAAAATATTAATTTTCTCTTAAAAACTTGCGGAAAAAAAAAATAGTAACTTTGAATGATTCGCGATATTCACACATCGTTCGCCTACCTATTTAACTAACCGCGATTCGACCCGTTTTGAACCAAAAAGATTATAGTGAGCATTGAGTTATATTGTTGGTTTGGGCTTGTGGAAAGAATGAAGAAATCCATACTCGATATTACATAAGGTTATGAAAAAAATATATCTTATTCTTGTGTCTAAGAACGGGTGTGTCTCTAGGTTTATGACATCTCTAACACTCTCTTTAGATTAACATACAAGGTGTTGTTTTGTACAGTGACACCCGACTCAGGGGAAATTATTGACACAACAAAGAAGCAAAAAAAAAAAAAGTAATTCCGTTAAAAAAACCCAAAAATCATTCAATCCTGTGAAAATGATATTATAACCCTATTATACTAACGCTTGCGGCCGCACTCGCATTTTAGGGCGCGACATCGCGCGCGCGCTTTGAAAAGGCCAGGTGTCCGCACGTCGCGGTTATTATAGAACAAATTGAACACGGTAATTTGTGAATCAAACATTTACTAGAAAAAAATATATCTAATTTTTAGTTTCAAATGTTACTAAAACTATCTTCCCTGAGACGGGTGTCACTAACCAAAACAACAACCTGTGAAATGGTACAGGTATATAGCCCGATACACCGTGGAATTTTAGTGGTTTTAAAGCCGAAGGTATTTAGTTGCACTCGTGATTCTGAGCCCAATTCCAAAATTTTACTTCAATACGAGCGAAAAAAAAAAAACACTTCCCAATACAAACGGCTATCTCCAATCGACACCATTTGTATGGAGAAGTGAATTTTTTTTAGCGCGTTTTGGAATGAAATTTTGTGATTTGGCTCAGAGTCACCAGTGCAACAAAATACCTTAGGCTTTACAACCACTAAAATTGCCATTCCTGTGCTAGGCCAGCTAGCTTTCATATGGTGCAGTTCTTTTTCTGAAATAAAAATTTTACTTCACATAAAAAGGGTTTTCATAGTAAGCCGTCGACATTGGTTACATTGTATATTACACTAATATTATGATTAATCCAATAGACTTTTCTTTTTTTCTGTAAGGCAAATGGCTAAGTATTCTTTAAACGTGCTATTTTACAATAAAATAAACGGGCAAAAAGTTTTTTACGATAATAACATTGGTTTTGGGAAAAGCCGCCCCTTTTTAAAATATACAAGATGTAGCAAAAGATCCTAACTCTTTTTCTTCTTCTTCTTAATCGATTCCTCATGGCTGAGGATCTTTTTACAGTGTGTAATCTACCGGTCAACAAGATGTCAATTATGAATAAAAAAATTAAAATTTTTGTTCCTAGATTGCAGGTTGTAGGTTCCTAAAAATTGCTATTAGTAATGTAGAAAACTCTGTTGTTTAACTTTTTCATAAAGGGGGTTATAAAAAAAGCCATGTTTTTTTTATCATTGGTGGCGCTAGTTAGCCCTTATTAAAGCCTTAATCTGTGTAAGCGAAATTTGACAGCCACAACCCGGTTCTTGTATGGCCAAGCCTATGAGCGCCATCTACCAAGGGCTTTGAATTCAGCTTTTAACTGTCAGTTGAAAACGGGCCATTATGTAAATATTAAACGTAAATAACTCCGGGGCGGCTTTCAGACAAGGTAAAAATTAAAAGTAAGATATATGTTTAAAAATCTAGCTATGCAAGCACGCGACTTAGGGCTACTGGTAAAATGTACTCGATTGGTGTGATAATACAAGGTACTAGATTAGGGGTCTGCTTCGCCACTTCTGAACAAGTTACGCCACTCAATATGAACAAGTTACGCCACTCAATGTGAACAAGTTACGCACATGTTTAAAATCAAACTTGCCTTTGACGTATGCCTTGAAACTCACGTCTCAGCCTTCTGATAGTTACCTACGGTTGCCCGGACAATAACTAGCCGTTAATCAGCTGTTGAAGGATGCCAGTTTGACATTTGACAAACAAATATCCCAACAAATGAAACAGGTATTTTACCTTGCTCAGTCTTGGAGAGAAGGTTGTTTTAGCTCACTCAATTCGAACTGTATGTTTGTATGGTGCACAGCACAGATACAGCGTACCATTCTGCTCAGCCAGCATTTTACCCTAACATTGTAATTCAAGTTAGTTCACAATAAAGCCGCCTAGCGCGCGCCTGTGTTACTCATAATCAAATCAAGCAAACAAATATATAGTTCAAATTATCGAATTAAATTAATTGTAGTTAAATTATCGAAGACTATCTATCTTGCATAAAAGGTGTGTGTGACAGCAGCAGATGTTACAATGTTTTTTTTGTCTGTTACCTCAGAACTTATTTTTAGGTGGACCGGTTTTTTTCATTGGCGGAGCTAGTGCTGCGTTGGTCATAAACCTCGGCGTAACTTTTCAAGAGGCGGCGAAGCAGGATGCAGGGGGCATTTACAATATAATTGTATTTTTATACAGGGTGTTACAGAAATGCACTGACATACACAAGGGGAACGTTCAACTAATCAGTTTGATTAACGGGCAAACCCGGGGAATCGACCCAGATTCGATTCCCGATGCGGGCATGTACTTATGACATTGTTTACTTTCAAAGTTACATACATTTGTGGATTTGAAGTAGCAAAACCACTCGCTAACTGTGAAGGAAAATCGTGAGGAAACCCGCGACTCAGTTGGCTTCACACGTATTGACTTGTCTTTCCTTTGGGCTAGGCCGACTAAGCTGTCAGGATGGTATAGGTGCTGGGCAAGCCTACTTCATTTTAAAACAATGTCCCAGGCACTGCTGCGCCGAGTGGTCTCTTCACTCATCTAGTGTGAGTGAAGGTGCCACTGGACGCTGCATAAATCATCTCATTAGGTAGATGCAAAGACCTTAGTTATTTTTAACTTAATAAATTTAAAAAAAATCTGCGGTGGCCTAGTGGTAAGAACATTGGACTCGGAAGCGAGAGACCCAGGTTCGATTCCCGGTGCCGGGATGTACCTATGACTTTATTTATTTACAAAGTTACGTACATTTGTTTTAAAGTTATATTTTATAGAATTAGAACAAGCTCTTGAGAGTGCCTTTCTGTAACAGGCTGTAGAAGTAGTGTTTCTTTTGCGTTTGGTTTTTCTTTTGCAGTGTTTTGTTATCAAGTTAATTGTTATTGTTATTATAAAAATAGTGTTCAGTAGTCGTCCAGATCCACGTCGTCCAACGGTTCGTCCAACTGAAGCGATTGAAAGTCAACTTTGTAACGGAGTATGCCTGTTTTTTTGATAATTTAGATGTTTTTTTACCATTTGGATAGTATGTTTTTTGTGTTTTTTATTATTAGTATTTTTTTTGTATGTTTTTTAGATTCAGATATTTATTTTAGTGATAAAAAGTTTGTAAAGAGTGTATCAGTTTTGATTTAGTGTCAAAAAGCAGATTTTGAAATTTTTAGATTTCCCAACGATATAAATAAATAAAATATATTTGTAGGTTGTTGTTGTTGTTGTTGTTAGTATCCATCGTAGACATCCAAGCGGCAAGAAGGGACAAGAGAAAAATATAACAATTAGTAAAATGATAAACATTGTAGAAAAAGGCTTTGAAGAAGAAAGAAATCGTAAAGAGCTTTACTTTCTTCCTTCGTCAAACTGCCGATTTCTGAATTGAGAAATTCACTAAGCAAATAAGCAGATTCTTATTCTATTTGCTTAGAAAATTATCAATTCAGAAATCAAAGGCCCGGTTTCTGAATGGAGAATTTCACTAACCAAATGCTTATGTATCGTCCTGTCTCTGCAGATGTCACACAAGAGAATGTGACAGAGCGATACTGGTTAGTGAAATTCTCAATTCAGAAACCAGGCCAGTCTTTAAAATTTTGTTGCTAAATTGAGCAACTTTCTCAATATACATTGGCCCAAGCCAATCATCTCTATTTCGCGCCACTATGGCCAATCGCCGCCAATCCCCATGTGCACATTGGCGATGGCCTCTAGTGGGCCAACATCGGCCAATGTATTCTGGGGCCTTTAAAACATGTATGCCTTACCCCGTCTCAATATACATTGGCCAAAGCCGATCATCTCCATTTCGCGCCACATTGCACATTGGCGATGGCCTCTAGTGGGCCACTATGTTCTAGAATTACAACAAGTATACTAGGAGAGCAGAGACTCACCGCCGATTCCACCGAATCCCCGCACGAACTGGCTCCCTTCCTGGCTCTTGTCGGTGATGATCTCGAGCGTGGCGCCGAAAGACTTGTAGTTGTTAGCGAGCCACTCAAGCAGAGGCTGGCACTCGACTAGCTCGAGCTCGACGCCGCTCTGGAAAGGAAAAAAAAGAAGAGGTTTGAAAATGGAACCAATTGTCTTAAAAACTCTGGCAACTTCACCTTAAAATACGCCGCTTTAGAGAAGAGAAAAAAAGAGGTTTAAAAATGGAACAAATTGGCTTCAAGACTTGTAGTTGTTAGCGAGCCAATCGAGCAGGGACTGGAACTCGACCAGCTCGAGCTCGACGCCGCTCTGGAGTGAAAAAAAGAGGTTTAAAAATGGAACGAATTGGCTTCAAAACTTGTAGTTGTTCGCGAGCCACTCAAGCAGAGGCTGGCACTCGACTAGCTCGAGCTCGACGCCACTCTGGAGTGGAAAAAAAGAGGTTTAAAAATGGAACGAATTGGCTTCCAAACTCTGGCAACTTCACCTCAAAATACGCAGATATGGAGAGTTATTTTACAGGCAACCGGAGGTAACTATCAGAATGCTTGGATGGGAGTTTCAAGGCATACTTGTTCATATTGAGTGGCGTAACTTGTTCATATTGAGTGGTGTAACTTGTTCATACGTGTTACAAAACATCCTAACTCTTTTTACAGGGTGTGACCTACTGGTCAACAGGACGTCGATTCTGTAAAAAAAAATGAATTAACATTTTTATTTCATAACCTCAAATTTAAAAAAAGTTCTTAACTTTTTAGTTTTTTTGTATTAGCTCAAATTTAAAATTTTGTTTGTTTGTGTAGGTGCATATGCATAGCTTTGAGTTGTTAAAACATTGTGAAAGTCAATGAAAACAATATTTGAAAACAACTTTTCTACCGCCACAGCGTTCACATATTATTAATTTAAAAATCAACAGAACGTCATAAAGCAAAAAGAATATTTAGGTTGTGTATCACCGGGTGCTATTACAGAACTGTAAAAAGAGTTAGGATCATTTGTAACACCTTGTATTGAGTGGCGTAACTTGTTCAGTTGAACAAAAAAGTCAAAAGTCTTGAAGTCGGTTAGAAACTGACCTCTTTGTCGGTGAAGTGCGACTTGTCCTTCTCCTGTTCGGGCGTCAGATGCAAGATTGTCTCGATGCTCGTCGCGTGCGACTTTAGGACGTATCTGCAACGAGAGAGGGGCTACATTGCTTTGGCTGTTCAGTTGGGAGTTGTGTTAGATTGTTGCAAATCAGTCTCAGGAGAGAAACTATCATATGACTACTAAATAACTAGTGGTTCGCTCCGAACTGTGAACTCGAGACCCCATCAGCAACCCCTCGACCGATTTGGCTCATGTTCGAACTTAAAATTCTCTTAGCCTCATTGACCCGCCTACCAAATTTCATGACGATCTGACTACATTTACTAAAGTTATCGTCGAACGAACATTCATACGTACATACAAACGCCGGATTGTTCAAGTAGACTCAGAGAACTTCTCTCGCTTCTCTCGCTCGTTCAAAAATTTTAAAGCTGCGTACTGACTGCGCGAGCAGCCTGGGTCAGTCAGGACGTGCCTCGCCCGAGGACAAGTGTGCTCACCTCTGAATGTCCAGGTTCTCCCAACAGATGAGGGTCTCTACCGACCCCAGCTCCAGCGCTCGCAGCGTGTCGTCCACACCGAAGCAATACTTGCCGGTGTCCTGGAAAGGCGGACGAGTTTTACTTTAAGGTGGGACGATAGCAACGTGGCGGGAAATTCAAAATGTTGAGATTTTTAATTTTGTAGCTTAACTGAGCTAATTTTGTTCAGCGATTTTTCGTTCGCGGCAATAACATAGTATTCTTTTCATTATTGTAAACAACAGAGCATCAATAAATTCATCCGATTATGTGTTCTGGTACTTCTGGTCGTCAAAGCAGTGGCACTGCCCACAAAACTTGGTAAAAATAACTACTAAACCCCGAGATATTTGTTTCAAATTAGCATCGTTTTGGATAAAAACCTGTCTAAGAACCATCGCTAGCAAATCTGTTTTGCGGTCTTGCCAAAGTCGCTGGCAAGAAACGTGTCGGCTGCCTGGTCAGGAGCAATCGAGATCGAAATGACATGAGATTTTTCCTTCGAGACGTGTCGAATGCGAAATTCCCGAGAATTACCCCCCAGTACTAACCTGTACGAGGGCATTGACAGAGTGGCGGGCAAGAGTTGGACGGCGGTCCGTAGGAAGACCTGCAACTCGATGGTCGGACGAGATCGTTGTGTCGGAGGAGGGTCCATGGATGCGGATGACGAGGGACCGCGAGAGGTGGCGCGAGGGGAAAAAGGCCTATACCCAACAGTGGGCAGTGGTGGGCTGATGATGATGACTGACCTGTGAGATCTCATCAAAGTACCGTCCAATGAGTTTCTTCTCCTGTATGAACTTGACGTTTTGCAGAGACTCCGCCGCGAGCTCGATGGCCTGGTTGAACCCGTTCTCTCCACCGTATGACACATCCACCAGCTTGATGATCTTGGCTTGGAGACGCTGTGGGCAACGGTATTAGATGTTAGTCTGCGGTTTTGATAATATGGTTTTGTTTAGGTTCGGAAACTAATGGTTCTCCCGAACTCGCGACCCCACGACTTCGTCCGCAGAGACTTAGTTTTATTTACCGTTATTACAATTAAAAAAAATAGCCTATAGCACTCAGCGATAACGTAGCTTCCCATTAGGGAAAGAATATTTAAAATCGGATGAGTAGTTTTGGAGATTACCCCCTCCCTACATACATACATACTTACAAACTTTTCCTCTTTATAATATTAGTGTAGACTAGTGGTTCGCCCCGAACTATGAACTCACGACCCCATATCTCAGCAACCCCTCGACTGATTTGGCTGATGTTCGAACTTAAAAATTATCTTTGCCTCATTTACCCGCCTACCAAATTTCATGATTATCCGACTAAATTTACTCAAGTTATCGTCGAACGAACATTCATGCATACATACATACAAACGCCGGATTGCCCAAACTTAGGCACAACTAGCGCCGCCAATGAAAAAATCTATATCTTTTTGGATTCATTTTTTGCTAAAAACGAGCCGTCAAATTAGAATCCCTAGGCTTAACTATTTTTAGGACCTAAGGCCTAGATTAAACGTTCTAGAACCTACGAATAAATCCCGCACAAGAAAAAAACAGCCGATACTATTGAAAGGGTTCGCGATAGATTCAAAAGTTAGGAAAGCCTTATGGCGGTAGAAGACTCACCGGATCGAACATATCGGACTGCGACAGCTCAGTCTTGAAGTCTGCGGAACCGGCCAGGATCAGACCGGCCACGTTTGGTCTGTCAGCGCTGCGGACAAGGAAGAGAGGACAGGTCAGCAATGGCTGGTTTTGACAAGGATGTTACATTTTATTGTTGGGTATTGGTATCCATCATTGCGAAGTCCCAGAGCATTTTCGAAGGTGAAAGATCACTGGGCGAAATCCGACCCGGTTTGATGATGATGATTATGATGATTGAGATGAAAGATTGATGATGATGATGATATTCTTTTAGTATTTTAAACAGCTGACTTTCTAATTTAACTTATATAATATTGAACATTTGAAAGTTTCAAATGCTCAATATTACTAAATTTGGGTATTTACATTAATTTAACCCCTGACATTTGACATTACAATTTTGCGAGATTGAAATATTCAAATTGGACAAGTAGCAAATTTTGAAATTTTCAAATTTGACATCTGTGTTAGCGGACACCACACCAACCTGATGAAAAGTTGCGTGGCGACCTCGGCGACCTTCCGCATGTAGTTGTGTCGATTCTCCATGACTACCACGAGAGTGCTTCTTCGTGAGGTCTTTGGAGACCTCACGATGGTGATCAGTGGTGTTGCGATTTTTTTTTTATTAGTTTATTTTTCAATTTGGCAATTTACAGATGATTTTTAATTTAGAGTAAAAAGCATTTTAAAGTTTCAAATTAGTGATTTTGGAAATTAGACATTTTGCCATCAGACATCACAATTTTGCGAGTTTGAAATGTTCAAATTGAACAATTTGAAAATTTTGAAATTTTCAAATTAGACAGCCACCACGGCAGACACCACACCAACCTGATGAACAGTTGCGTGGCGACCTCGGCAACCTTCCGCACGTAGTTGTGTCGCTTCTCCATGCGCAGACGCGCGAAACGCAGCGCGGACTGACCACCGCGACCGTGCTTCTTGGGGAGGTCTACCGTGAACTTGTGGAGGACCTAGAACAGATATGAAGCATGTAAGATGTAGTCTTCAATAGCTTAGCATTAGCTCTCAGAGAGAGAGAGAGAGAGAGAGAGTTCGGGCTTTAGAGGGTGCAGAAGTATCCTGCAACACAATCCGCTACTAAGGTATGGTGATGGTAATGGTAAAACGGGCTGTTTTCCGCAACTCGACACGTCTCTACTTGCGCCTATTTTGCGTCAGGATCCGCTAAGGTATCTCATTATGCAGATAAATAATGAAACATTTCGCAGAGAAAACTTTCAAACCCTTATATCTGAAAAAAAATAATCCAGTGGTAACAAAATCGCTTGTTGGAAAAGAAAATAATATTTTTGATCTTTGTATTTCGCATCACTATTCGCGTTGTCGACCGTACCAAGTGTGTGTGAGCGGTGTTCCAATAAATTGTCGCTGCGCATATCAAACCACGTGGTGTGTCACGTATCTTCATTCGGGGTACGCATTCTAAGCCTAGTTGTTGTAGAAAAGTAGCAACCTATGTTTACATTTTTTTTTTTGTTAAGTCCCTTTACACTTGAAGGATTATATAGTTTTTTAATTATTTAAGTTTCCGCGCTATGCGCTCTCTGTTCTACCAAGTTTAGCACTACTGTAGGGCACATGCTGAAAATCAGCGTCGATCGGATAACAGATTTAGTAGGTACCTACTTTATGTTTCCGACGACAAATGCTGAGCATGGCACCCATTGCCGAATTCTGTGTTATGTACGATTATTATTATTATTTGTTTACTCTAATTTATTGTATTGTATAATTTATTTCAGAAATTAAATTCCATAGAAACATACTAGTGGTTCGCTCCGAACTATGAACTCGCGACCCCATATCTCAGCAACCCCTCGACCGATTTGGCTCATGTTCGAACTTAAAAATTCTCTTGGCCTCATTTACCTGCCTACCAAATTTCGTGACGATCCGACTAAATTTACTCAAGTTATCGTCGAACGAACATTCATACATACATACATACATACAAACGCCGGATTGTTCCAGTAGACTCGGAGAACTTCGCTCGCTCGTTCAATAAAATTCTTATCACCACCATATTAATTTACTTAATGTCTACTTATCTATATATACTAGTGGTTCGCCCCGAACTGTGAACTCGCGACCCCATATAAACTTAACAACTCCATATCTCGGCAACCCCTCGACCGATTTGGCTCATGTTCGAACTTAAAAATACTTTTAATTTCATTTACCCGCCTACCAAATTTCATAACGATCCGACCAAATTTACTCAAGTTATCGTCGAACGAACATTCATACATACATACATACATACATACATACATACATACATACATACAAACGCCGGATTGTTCCAGTAGACTCGGAGAACTTCGCTCGCTTCGCTCGCTCGTTCAATAAAAATTAATCGGCGTGCATTAGTCTCGCTAAAACTAAGAAACGGCTTGACCGATTTGCATATTTACTGTTTTGATTAGTTCACCATAGTTCAGGGTAGGTTTAAAAGCAAAGAAATATGGGAAAAGTTAAAGGATTAGCTGAAAAACGGAAGAAATAAAAATTTTACATTTTGTATTGGAATCGCCATTTTTGACGCGGAGAGTCAAACTATTTCAGGTGATACGAAGTTCACCGGGTCAGCTAGTACTTAATGTTTGTTTTTTATTGGCAATAAAGACCATTTTCTTTCTTTCTTTCAAGTACTCACTTCCCGCGTATTTCCCTGCAGTGTACCGAAAAGGGCCCCGTTTCCGTCCATCACTATGAAGCCAAACTTGTTATCGTCAGCCAGGAGGGCAGTCAGCGCCTCTGTGTGAAACTTGTTGTCGCAGAGGTAGAGCGACGTGTTTATCGGCTTGAAGGGCTCGAAGTCGATGTTCACCTGCCGAGGGATGGCGTTGGTTAGGGGTCGTCCAAATATTTCATAAAAAAAGCCTAAAAACCAACACCAAAATTAAGTTTAAAAAAATATAAATCTATGAAAATAAAATAAAGTTATTAGGACCCTGTAAGGTTAAAGGCTTCCTCCAACCTCTTCCACTCTTCTCTATCTTGTGCTAGAGATTCCTAGTTTTTGGTATTTGCTGTGACTCCTACGTCCTTTACCTTAGGTTAGGGGTCGTCAAAAAATCACGTAACGCGAACTGGAGGGAGGGTGAAGTCCGGCCAAGCTTTACGGTCCTGTAGGCTTAGCACGCGGGCCATTTTGCCTACTCTCAACTGTCACCTTAGCCACTTAACAGTACTGTAAAGTGGCTAAGGTAACGGTTGAGAGAAGGCGAAATGGCCCGCATGGTACGCCTACTGCTACGTTGGGAGAGGGGGGTCAAACATTTAAGAATTTTGCGCTACAGTACTCCCAAATTAATAATGCGTATACAGATAGCGAAGATCTGTACGTGAGTTAAGCCCACTCACATACAGATCTTCGCTATCTGTATGTGTTCAAAACGTTTATGAATGTCAACGTTTATGAATGTTATCTTCAAAACGTTTATGAAATACTAGTGTTTGATATGTGAAGTTTTTCGGTTGGTTTAGTGTTGGAATCGATTTTGTGCATTTTTCTTTGCATGCGGGCTATTCACTATGCAAAGCACTATGCACCACTTAAAACAGTTTTCCATTCTGGCTGATTTTGCGCCTTCAACTCAAGCTCGGATATGCGAATATTTTAGAAGAATGATGAAACCTAAAAAATACAAACAGTTACAGCGACATACCTTCTTTTCCTTGCCCTCCTCGGTGACAATGGTGCCGCAGTAGATCACGAGGCCGTTCGGAGGCACTGCGGGACAGAAAACACATTGTGTTAGGAGCTGAAACACACGACAGACCATTAGCGACTCTAACTCGGCACCAACTGAGTACAATGCTCGCCGTGAAAAGAAGAGACTTGACCGCGCCTCCCGCACTCTTCCCGCCGCCCCGATGACACCCGGTCCCTTCCCGCGCTCAGACCTCATACCGCTAAATAGACCCGACCCTTTTTAGTAAGTTATTTTGGACGATCATCCAGAATAGAACCACAAAGGGCAAAAAAAAAACACATTTTGGTATTTTTTGTTCCATTTGTTATGTTGACGCTACATGTGTTATACATTTTTGAAAAGGTCTTTTAAAGCCCTTTCATTTGATACCATGACGATGGTATCCGATAATTTTTATTTTTAGGTCCCCCACTTTAGGGCGCAGCACAGCCGCCATATTGTTTTTTTTTTTCAACATTAAACTATCCTATGTTACCTGCGTAATTAAGACAAATCCAACGACACCTAATTTGTTGAAATCGGCCGAGTAGTTTAGGCTCTGCGAGGGAACAGATGAACACACAAACATACACACATACATACATACGCTGCTAAAATCATAACCCTCCTTTTTGCTTCGCGTAGTCGGGTATAGATACATATAAATCGTTACTGCGCATGTCGAACCACGTGTTGTCTCAAGTCTCTTCTTTCATGGCACGCATTGTACCAGAATAAAATTCTTAGATGTCCGCCTCGATGACGTCCGGTCCCGTCCTGCTTTAGGTCTCTTTAGCGGTATGAGGTCTGAGCGCGGGAAGGGACCGGGCGTCCTCGGGACGGGACCGGGCATCATAGGGGCGGCGGAAAGAGTGCGGGAAGAAGACATGTGTAGGTAATGCTAGTAATATTACAAAAGACATATTACACAACGGTGTCATGAAATATTACCCATTACACAAGACAATAAAGCATGGCACATAGCATTTCATTACACTAGATGACATGAAACATGACACATGGCATTTCAGCGCACTGTACGTACTGCAATGAAAGTGTGCTGAAATACCATGATGTCATGTTTCATGTCTGCAATGAAGAAATACCATGATGTCATGTTTCATGTCTGTAATGAAGAAATACCATGATGTCATGTTTCATGTCTGCAATGAAGAAATACCATGATGTCATGTTTCATGTCTGCAATGAAGTGTGCCGAAATACCATGATGTCATGTTTCATGTCTGCAATGAAGAAATACCATGATGTCATGTTTCATGTCATCTGGTGTAATGAAATTAATAACTGTACTGCAATGAAAGTGTGCTGAAATACCATGTGTCATGCTTCATGTCATCTGGTGTACTGAAATGAATAACTGTACTGCAATGAAAGTGTGCTGAAATATGACGATGTTTCATGACGTGTCATGTTTTATTTCATGACGTGTCATGTTTCATGGCATGTCATGTTTCATTACATGTCATGATTCATTTCATGACGTGTGCTGAATTGAATTGTCATGTGTCATGTTTGGTGCCATGATATATCAGGTAATATCACGCGGTATGAAATGTCATGAAATATATCATGACTTCGAAGTGCACTGTTTCGCGCATGTCTAGCGGGAAGCGCGGTCAAGACTCTTCTTTCGTGGCACGTCTACAAGTTGGGTTAAAGAAGAATAGAGATGGATGGATAATGTTTGTTTGTAGCGCGACTTCTAGGAAAGCCGCGGGCACGGAGCCCGCGACTAGCTGGTGTCGCGCGACGCTCTAGCACCGCTGCAAACGTGACGCGCGCATGACGCACGCGCACCGATCTACAGTGCGATCGATATTCATGCCTAAAGTTGCCTGGGGCTTTAGCCTGTAATGCAATGGCGTGTCGATGGCGTCCCAGCAGAAGGACAAAACCGGGGTTTCCTCGTTTTTCTCCTACAACCAGAGAACTAATCCTGGTTTAAAAAGCTGTTGATTGTTGTCAATTGGTCATCTGTGGGCCATTTCATAAAACTGACAATGAGCTGTTTTCAGTACAAATTCACAAAGCATTTCATATATGGCGCCTACAGGCGAGGCCATAGGCGGGATACGGCTGTCAAAATTTATAAGTGCTAAGCGAAACGCCTGTATAGTTAGAGAGCTGGTGACCAATCGAGATATTTTTTCGTACAAGGCTAGGAGTTGGTAGGCTGATAGAGTAGACTTCCCTGAGTCTGGGAAAAATATTTTTTTGGCACGGTCGCGGTTGAAAGTTAGATTTTTTCGACTTTGAAAGTTTAAATGTATGGGTTCAGTATATTTTTTTTGTCGTACAAGGCTAGAAACTTCTAGGTTAGTTGTTGAGACTCCGTTGAACAAGAAAATATTTGTTTTTTTGGCCAAGCGTGGTTGAAAGTTTGATTTTTATAACCCAAAAATTCACACTTTCTAGGTTATAAAAAACAATATTTCTACCGCGTTTGGCTAGTAATAAATAGTGATTTCGTGATCAGCGGAGACTAAAAAGGCAGCCTAAAAACTCCCAGCCTTGTAGACAAAAAAGAAATGACTCAACCCATACATTTAAACTTTCAAAGTCGAAAAAATCTAACTTTCAACCGCGACCGGACCAAAAAAATATTTTTCCCAGACTCAGCGAAGTCTACTCTATCAGCCTACTAACTCCCAGCCTTGTACGAAAAAATATCTCGATTGGTCACCAGCTCTCCAACTAGTAGGCACCATCTATGAAATGCTTTGTGAATTTGTGCTGAAAACGGCTCATTTGATGGGTTGGTCTCAGACTGTCTAGAACGCAATATGTCTAAAAGTGTGCAATTTGCGACAACCGTCAACAGTTTCTCTTTTTGTCTCGAGAAATGGAAGTAAAGTCCTCCAGTGGTGATGAGCGATTGAATACCTTTAGTGTAGAGTTTCAACCGATGCTGTACGGAGGTGATGGCCCCGAGCACCGACAGCCGGTTGACACGAGACTTGATGTTGGACGCTGTGCCGAACTCGTCGGCCAACATCTTGGACACGCGCGAGATCTGGTCCTTCGGCGGAATGATGAGCGAGATCATTGAGGTGCCGTTGCTGGAATTGGAACGGGGTAGCGGTTAGAGTTTGGGGACAAATTCGTTAATTTCAATAAAAAAATAGGTATTACATAATTATTCATAACATAACTGAGTCCTATAGAATCGTCAGTGACAAAGTACAAAAAACTATTTCACATCATATTTTGAACTTTTGCAGGTAGCCGTTTTTGAAACTAACCAGTATCTTTGAAGTCGATTTATTAAGAAAGGTAGCCATATTTGATACGGATACGAAAATACGTTAGAAAGGGTTTAAAATTCCGAGTTTTGCCATATTCATAAGTCAATTTACTAAAAAAGTGCCTTTGATTCTATATGACTCAACTACTTCATAGGTAAAAAAGGTGTGTCATAGGGACTTGATATCAAAGCGAAGCGATAAATGAGGCAAAGAGAATTTTTAAGTTCGAACATGAGCCAAATCGGTCGAGGGGTTGCTGAGATATGGGGTCGCGAGTTCATAGTTCGGGGCGAACCACTAGTTGTTAACAGAGTTAACTTGTGCATTATAATGAGGGACTAGTGCAAATTGTTGTACAATATTTTAGGCATTATTGTTATTATTGGTGCTAGGTGGTAGGTAATAAGCCCACTCCATCTAACACTGCAGCATCGGAACGGTCACTTCACCCATCTAGTGTGAGTGAAAGTGTCACTGGACACTGAATAATCCATCTCATTGGGTACATAGATGTCTAAGTTGTTTGTAGCGCGACTTCTAGGAAAGCCGCGCGCACGGAGCCCGCGACTAGCTGGTGTCGCGCGACACTCTAGCACCGCTGCAAACGTGACGCGCGCATGACGCACGCGCACCGATCTACAGTGCATTATAGGGGGTCCTCGATTTTAAATATGTACCTATTTTTCATGATTTATATAGTCCGCGCGGATTGAGAATGGGATGCGACCTTTTGGAACGGAGACGCGCGCGGTAAGCAAACTCGCGTCGAAGCAACCTTGTCAAAGTAAAATACAGTATATTTTCGATTCACTTCGACAAGGTACCATCACATTCTCATCGCGCGCGGATTATACAGCATTCGGTGGAATCTTCACTCACATTATGTACATGTTTAGATGGAGTGTATTTATACATTTGTGAATTTGAATTAGCATAACCACTCGCTAACGGTGAAGGAAAACATCATGAGGAAACCCGTGGCTTAGTTGGCTCCACACATATTGGCTTGTCTTTCCCGTGGGCTAGGCCGACCAAGCTGTCAGGATAGTACATAAAGGTGCTGGGCAGGCCTTCTCGATCCAAAACAATGTCCCAGGCAATGCCGCGCCCAGTGGTCTCTTTATCCATCTAGTAAGAGTGAAGGTGTCACTGGATGCTGTATAAATCATCTCATTACGTAGGTGCAAAGGCCTCCTTTCAATTTCGTCTGGATAATCGATGCAATGTAATGTCAAACTCAGGGTTGGAACTCAACTTTACAAAGACTAGTGAAATTCAGCAAACTACCAAACTACTAAGTACTGAATGGTTTTCTTTCTTTCATTGTGAAGACGAAAAATAAAAATCTGTAATTGTACATAAACAAGAGATTTTTGTGCAATGTGGGCTCCTATGGCATTGGTACAATGTATGCACAATGCACATGTTAATAAAAGTTTGTAAAATTAGACAAAAATTAGCACAAACTTGACTTTGGTTGGGCCCATAATAGTTCATAATACTGAGATAAGAGCTACCAGCTTTGATTGATTCATGTTTGAATAGGCAAGGCAAACTGAAAGTACAGTAGACAGCATTTACAACCTTTACATGCCAACGATAAGGTTGAATTGACAGTGAAACTGTACAAGGTGGATCAGCTGTTGTTGTTATGTTCTTTTGTGTGGAATTGATAACCTAAACAATGTGATTCTGATTAAAAGCTTTTTGGTGCAAGACATGTATCAATTTGGGATTATTTATTGGTATTAATGGTGAACTGTCCAGATATTTGACGAAACTATATGGTATACTATACAACGGCCTGTGTTAATGTATTTTACAGTTTACTCATTATTCATTGTTTCATTTCCAATGTCCCAGGCACTGCAGCGCCGAGTGGTCTCTTCACTCATCTAGTGCGAGTGAAGGTGCCACTGGATGCTGTGTAAATTATCTTATTATGTAGATGCAAAGGCCTTAGTTACTTATTAGATAGGAGTATTGACCTCTCAGGGAAGTGTAGTCGTAAGTCAATTACTTCTATGTCAAACGAAAGATTTCTTTGTTTGCCTACCTCAAACTGATTCATTGTGATTTAATTTTGTTGTTGTTTATCCGATAAATTCTCACTTTTCTGTACATTTAAGGGTAATGCTAGCCACTAAACATTCTGGCATCATACATTCCAGTAAACTTAGCTCGTAGATTCCATTGGTCTTATAAATAACCTAAATAATGCCAACATAACCTCTAAATAGAAAATTTACGATTTTTTTACGAGAAAAACAGCTTGATTGCGTCAGGATTTCCTTTCTACGGCATTATGTGATTCTTTCGAGGTTATCCCGAAGCGCATGCAGACAGCATCTTCGCGCATGCCCAAAAGTGACGCAGCCTAGTTGGCAAAATGTACAAATCATGTGGCCAAAAACTATGCTTCCCATGACTTGTCATCGATTTATTTTAGTTTTAAAACCAAAAAATAAGGTCCAAACTCACCCTCGCGCCATCTCCAAGCTCTTGATGAGCTTCTTGATCTTCCAGATCTCGACATTGCGATCGGCAGACGATTCTTCAGACATTTTTTCTCACGTAAAACTTTGCACCAGAGTAACTAAATACGTCTAACACACAAAGTAAACTTCTGAATAAATGAAAAACGGGGTAAGGGGGCCCGAGCTATAGTCCAAACTGCTGAAAACTGGTTCTAACCGGACGGACACTCGAGACGCTATGCACACACTTTCTAGTTCACATTTACGTCCGCTTCGGCTCGTACTTTTCTTCTGGTGCGGGGATTCTTGGATTTTTTCTTTATTCGGTTACCCCTAAGCATGTGGAAAGCAAATATCAGACATTACAGGGAATAAAAGCTGACGTGACCACGATCGAACAGACGTGAAAGACGCCTCGTCCGTCGAAAAAAGAAAGATGAGTGAATGAAATGAGTGATTGACACGAATGTGAATGAAGTTTTTTTTTCAATGTTGCCAGTAATCAAAATTATAAAAACTTCACGTTTATAAAGCTTCTGCTACTTAGCACTAGATGGCGCTGATCACATTCTGATCTACATATTTTCTACGGAGTGAACCCAGCCCTCGGGTTTATGTAATCTTGCAACACTAATAACGAAATGTCAGTGTCACACAAATCAATCGAATTTTAAGGTTATAATTTCGCAAGCAATCGCGCAACGCAATGTTATTTAAGAAATGTATGCGTTTATTCTATATTAAACGTTCGATACACGAGAACCGAATCAACACTTTCACCGTAGCCAAGTTAAAAAAAACCGTTTAAAAGCAGCAATGGCTTAAGGGCTTCGTTCTCAGCAGAGATTTTGCCCAAACTATGTCGTCAATGTTCAGATTTAGGATGATACTTAGAGATTTAAGCGTAAGATGGACTAGAAGTGTATTGGTTAGTGCTGTGGTGCGCCGATGCCGGCGGGATGGTGTCAGAGAGGTCCTCCAGTGCTTCAGGCAGACGATACTGCGTCCAAGAAGGACGCTTTTGCTGTCGGCGACGGCCGCATGCAAACCATCGCATGAAGAAGAAACTGCTTCAGACAGCTCTGAAGACAACATAACCGATGAGGAATTAATGGTAAATAACATCGCTTTGATCCAGTTCGGTCCTAAAGTAGGTTTGATAAGGTAAAAAAGATGTTGTTTCAATATGTTGGCTTGTATTGACCTTGTGTATCCTGTGGACGAGGCCAAGCCAAGAGGATAGCAGATATTTTATGCTAGAGATTCCATCGAGACATATACACACGACTGCACGTCGACCCTTACACGCTAGCACTCTACTTGGTTACGTTACAGGCGACTATCCAACAAAAGTGTACACTCTGACGTGCTGTCGTGTGTACTAAGCACTTTTATTATAATATGAATAAAAGTAATGGTCTAGGTATTTGGATCGTAGATCTAGTGCTGTGCATGATAATGATATAATTTGTTCTTGTTAGAGATAACTTGTTGTTATCTTTGATGTTGTATTAAATGGAAGACCTTGAAAATGTCACTCAGATTAGCTGTTAGTTTCTGTTTGTTACTGAAATTGAAGGATAGAGCATAACTCTCAGACGAGGTTCGGGCCTGCAAGCCATTAATACAGGCTATTTCATAGCCTAGCTATGGCAGAAGATACTGCCATAGATTGCCATAAGCCTATTATTTTTCTATTCGAATTATTGATTGGGCTGACTGTACTCAGTAACTAATTGTCATCCACTTTCCTGAACAAAGATTGTTATTATTTATTTTTTAGATTTTTATTTTGGTTTTACATTACCTGTATTTACATCTCAGTGGTTACAAAATAACAAACCAAAGATGGATTTGGTTCCGCTTTTTTTTTTGTGTTCACTGGACTCCGAAAATACAGGGCAACCTAGTTTAGGAGACAGGGTATCATCTATTTAAATCTACCATCAATCATCAGCCACCGAATTTGTATTAAATATGTTTGTTATTGTATTACCTTTAATTGTGTTTTTGTGTCAATAAATTAATTTCAATTTCAATTATACAGGGTAGAGTTTTGGGGCCATCTATTATCCCATCCATTCCCAGGCGGTTTGATCGGACCGCCTGCTAATTGGACTGCCGTCTAAAAATCCGTTTTTTTATTATTTTGTTATTATTTTGCAGTGGTTTTAGGTAAATCTTATCAGTATTTAACCCATAATATATCCTATTTACATTACCGCCTTTACCATAAGGGCACTCGGAGCCCGTGCCCAGGGCCCCAATCCTCAGGGGGCCCCGAACGACCGACAATTTCTCTCACATTTATTCTCAAAACATTTTTGTCGGGCAGAATACCTAACATCAGTTATGTAAAGTAAACCAACGACATTGTTAAATTTAACAGAAAATGTGGCTTTGTAATGTAGAAAATATGTAGTTTCCCTTTTCGCTACAATAATTTGGTGTGCCCAAGGGCCCCGCCATGGCTTAAGACGGCCTTGCCTATTTATTAACGTGTCTTAACGTCCCAGGCGCTAACGTCCGAGATGGACCAGGTGGAGGACCTGATGCGGGACACGCTGTACTGCCAGCAGTGCGCCAAACGACTCGCCATCGACAAGAAACAGCCCGGGATATGCTACTGCGCGTAAGTCTTTTGAGCGAGCGACACTCTGAGATACCCCTTTGTGTTTCATTGACGCGTGCGGTAAAAGCTACAGCACGCTAGCGCCGCCAATGAAAAAAAAAACATATCGAGGCTTGAAAGCCAAAAGGTAGTAAGCGACAGATTTTGAACTCTACAGGGGACCCAGTCCCAGTGCATTAGACGCAGAAAAAAACTGAACAACACCTAATGCTTAACTCATTTTTGACCAAAGTGTCGCTTACGACCTTTTGGCATTCAAGCTTATCTTCATAAACACGAGCCGTCAAATGAGAATCCCTAGGCTTAACTATTTTTAGGACTTAAGAACTAGATTCCAGATCCTAGAACCTGCGAATAAATCCCGCACAAGTCAAAAGTGGGCGTTGTTCTGTCTTTTGAAGATATTCTAAAATAAATAAAATAAAACTCAACGATGATGGTAGCAACGTGGCGGGAAATTAAAAATTTTCACAGTTTTTACATTTTTTACATTTTGTAGACCAGAACACATAATCGGCTGAATTATTGTTGTTCTGTTGTTTACAATAATGAAAAGAATACTTTGTTATTTCCGCGAACGAAAAATCGCTGAACAAAAATAGCTCAGTTTAGCAAAATGTAAAAAACTGAAAATTTTGAATTTCCCGCCACGTTGCTATCGTCTTCCCTTAGTGTTTCCGGCGCGTAGCATTAGCAAAAGTTTGATTAGTGGGTATGAATTCGCGCATGTCATAAAAAATTTGACCAATCGCGGCCATCCGAAGCAATATCAGTCTCAGGGCGGCCCCTCTACCCTTGACGCAGTTTTTTCATTAGGGCGCAATTTACAACATTCAATATTTCACGAATTAAGACCCTTTTTATATTTTTATTGTACAAAATAGCCTTACCTTTGAATCAAAATTACGAAGTATGTATAGAAAATCAAAGCATGACTACGCGAATGCAAAGAGAAGTTAATGTAAAAACTTTGTCAATATGAACGCATTCAAGGGTAAAACCCCTGATCGCAAATAAAGACTTTATATTCAAATAAATTGTTTTTTGTTTATAAAGCTATTTTATTGGCAGATGCAAGGCCTGCGCCCCGCGGCCCTCCGAGGATGGTTGGGAGCCCTACCTTGAGGCCGAGGACGTGGTGATATGGCGGCGGCAGTACAAGGGACCCGGGTTATACGCCTACAAAGGTACGAAACCTTGCAGTTAGCAAGCAGAGAGCAAGTTTCGCTTTCAAACCAGCAAGCGTAGCATCAGATTGGTTAGAGCGTATCCGTGGGTTTATTGAACGAGCGAACGGTTATTAGACAATTTAAAATTTTAAGTTAAGGCGCCGTGCATGGTGATAGCCCGCGCGCAAAGAAAAATGCACAAAATCGATTCCTGTATCAAATACACTAAACAAATCGAAAATGTTCACATATAAAACATTAGAATTAGGTTAAGCCTATCTAAAACAGTCATTTTCGTGTTGACGTTCATAATAGTTTAGAAGATATTTTCGCTGAAAAAAAATACGCGGCGCACTTTTTTTCAGCGTAAATATCTTATGGATCTGTTATGGATATCAACATGAAACTGGCTGTGTTAGATAGGTCTCACATAATTCTAGTGTTTGATATGTGAACATTTTCGATTTGTTTAGTGTATTTGATACAGGAATCGATTTTGTGCATTTTTCTTTGCGCGCGGGCTAATTCACTATGCACCGCGCCTTAACCTTCCAATTGTTCGTCCCCAGTGTATGGGCGCTACAAAGAGGTCTGCGCCCGCGACTTCGCCAACGTCCAACTAGACACGGAGTACCGGCGCGCGTGGGACTCCGCCGTCGCCTCGCTCGCGCTCATCGAGCAGCGAGCGAACGGGCTTGAGGACCAGGCGCTGCTTCACTGGGAGGTCATCTGGCCCGTAAGTGTTTTTTTTTTCATGTAACTTAAAACGGCGTCATTTATCCGCTGCCATTTTGAAAAATGGCGGCTTTTTTCAAAATGGCGGCGTCCGTCTGATCAAAGATAGATTATTATCCACCACCTCACACTCCCGACCTCTGAGTTAGGTGGGAGCGTTGTATATCCGGTCTGAGCTTCGCTCAACGCAGGACTCCGCTTTCGGCTTCGTGAGACAGAACTCGGCCTTCGGCCCCGCGGATTTAATTGGGGTGTCTGATAGGAGCGTTACGATACTTCCCCAGCACATATACCATCCTGACAACTTAGTCGACCTGATACGTGTGGAGCCAACTAAGCCGCGGGTTTCCTCACGATATTTTGCCTACTCCATCTAAAACAATGTCCCAGGCACTGCAGCGCCGACTGGTATCTTCCTTCACCAATCCAGCGTGAGTGAAGGTGCCGCTGGACGCTGTATAAACCATATTTTTACTTGGATGGATCTTTTTACGTAGAGGCCTTAGTACAATACTGGTAAAATGTTTAAAAATGCTAAATCGCCTAGACCACGAGCCCTGCAAAGGTTTTGAAACAACCGCCCAATGCTGAAGTAAAATTACATTTAAATTATGGTTTCAATGGACAAAACCTTTGTCAATTTCTAGCGGCTGTTCGCAAACCGCGACTACGTCTACCTGCGGCGGCACAAGGAGTACTCTGTGACAAGCAGGCGGTCTCCCGGCGAACAGAGCATCATCAAGACCCTTCCACAGACCACAGATCACACCATGCCCATAGTGGGAGACGACCGAATCAACGTGCACTCCAGGTAACAACTACTAACTTCAAAATTTAAAACACCACCGACATAAAAATTTCAAATTAGAATATCTCGTAAACGGCTCAACCGATTTTGAATCGCTAGAAAACCGGCTTTCAAATAAAAAAATCTGCATCCAAATCGGTTCAGCCGTTTAAGAGCTACGGACGGTGCCACAGACTGACGTCTACCTCAGACGGCACAAGTCGAACAACAACGTAGACGAAAATGCCTATACCCAACGAGGTGGGCTTATAATTGAAATTGAAATTGAAATTCATTTATTAACACAAAAAACACAATCAAAGGTTGTTATAAAATAACAAACATATTTGATACAAATTCGGTGGCTTATGATTGGTACATAAATAGATGATACCCTGTCTCCTAAACTAAATTGTCCTAAACTAAAACACAAAAAAATAATAATCTATTTCAGCCTTTAGTTAGAGATTGACATTATGAATTAAATTGTAAATTAAAGTTGTTTAATCGTTGGAATAAAATTTCATGACTCTAGATTTAAAATAAATTAGAATAAGGAATTAAAATGCACATTAAATTAAATTAGGCATACAAAAATAATTTACGTGGGGGTGTAAGTGTGTGTGCGTGTGAAAGGGTGTGTGAGGGTGTATGTTTGTGTGTGAGAGAGTAATAATGGTGATGATGATGATGATGATCTCTCTTTCAGAGCGCGACGGAAAGTGCTACTCGAGGACGCCAAGCGGCGCCTCGAAGACTCCAAGCCGTCTCGCTCTAACAAGCTGTTCGTGATAGTGTCGCGGTCCTGCTCTAGCGACAAGGCGCCCGAGACGAAGCACGCGATACGCGTCACCGAGTATTGGAGCCAGATGGTTGTCAGCTCTATTGAGGGAGATGAACAGGTTTGTATTTGGGTTATTAACGACCCTGACGCTTTTATTTGACCCCGACGCTTTTATTTGACCCCGACGCTTTTATTTGACCCCGACGCATTTATTTGACCCTGACGCTTTTATTTGACCCCGACGCTTTAATTAACCCCGACGCATTTATTTGACCCCGGCGCTTTTATTTGACCCCGACGCATTTATTTGACTCCTACGCTTTTATTCGACCCCGACGCATTTATTTGACCCCGACTCTATTATTTGACCCCAACTCTTTTATTTGACCCCGACGATATATATAGTAAAGGCCTCTTCATGCTCACTCCACCTCTCACGATCGCGCCCCAGGCGCAACCACTGTTTTCCGGCAACTTGGGCTATGTCGTCGGACCATCTGGCTGGTGGTCTGCCAATGGATCTCTTCTCCTCTCGGGGTCGCCATTCCGCAAAGGACTTTGTCCATCTGCCAACGGTACGTCTCGCCGGTAATGTACTATTATTGCCGTGAACCGGTGAAAGGGGAGGTGGCCTAGTGGGTAGAACAATGGACTCGGAAGCGAGAGACCCAGATTCGATTCTTGGTGCGGGCATGCATGACTTTAATTAATTCTTTGTGAATTTGTAGTAGCAATACCACTCGCTGCCTGAGCGTATGAGGCATTATACCATCAACGCAAAAATTGCCAACCCGCATTGAGCACGCATGGTGATTAAGCTCTCTCTCTCTCTCTCTCTCTGAGAGAAGGCCTTTGCCCAGCTAGTGGGACATGTACAATTGTACAGGCTACACCTTACTTACTTTTTGCCGTGAAACAAAAAAAAGCTCAGCGCCTCTATTCTCTATGAAATACACTCAACCTTTGAACGTCAAAACACTCGAAAATAGCTCTCATTGAAATGAACAATCTTTTTTTGACATTTAAAAAAGGTTGTTTTTACGGTGGATATTTTTGAGAATACAGGGACTGTTTAGCTTCAAAAGTTTAAAAAAATTGTGAATTTTTTTTCTTCCTGCCACGCTGCTATCGTTGCACCATAATTTCATTTAATTTCAGCCCGGCATGGAGTTCGTCCTAACGTACTACGACGAGCCGGGCGTGGGCGGTATGCCGCCCGGGGTCGCGTCGTGGGCGGCCGGCCGCGCCGCCCCAGCCTACCTCGGTGAGATGCGGCGGGCGGCCGCGGGGCACCGCCTCTACCTCAGTACGCACCCGGTGAGATGCTACAAGTTCATAGAGTTCTAGCTTTACCTTAGTACGTACTCGGTGAGATGGTAGAAGTTCATAGAGTACCAGCATAGATAGAGAAATTTTTATTGCACAACAGAAATAATATTACAGATAACTTCTTACAACAAAATATAGTACAAATGGCGGCCTTATCGCTAAAAGCGATCATTTCCAAACAACCTTGGGATGGTCAGGGCTGGATGCGGAAATAAAGTAGTAAGTAGATGCATAGAGTAGTAGAAGTTCATAGAGCCGGGCGTGGGCGGTATGCCGCCCGGGGTCGCGTCGTGGGCGGCCGGCCGCGCCGCCCCAGCCTACCTCGGCGAGATGCGGCGGGCGGCCGCGGGGCACCGCCTCTACCTCAGTACGCACCCGGTGAGATGCTACAAGTTCATAGAGTTCTAGCTTTACCTTAGTACGCACTCGGTGAGATGGTAGAAGTTCATAGAGTACCAGCATAGATAGATAAATTTTTATTGCACAACAGAAAGAATATTACAGATAACTTCTTACAACAAAATATAGTACAAATGGCGGACTAATCGCTAAAAGCGATCATTTCCAGACAAGCTTGGGATGGACAGGGCTGGATGCGGAAATAAAGTAGTAAGTAGATGCATAGAGTAGTAGAAGTTCATAGAGCCGGGCGTGGGCGGTATGCCGCCCGGGGTCGCGTCGTGGGCGGCCGGCCGCGCCGCCCCAGCCTACCTCGGTGAGATGCGGCGGGCGGCCGCGGGGCACCGCCTCTACCTTAGTACGCACCCGGTGAGATGCTACAAGTTCATAGGGTTCTAGCTTTACCTTAGTACGCACTCGGTGAGATGGTAGAAGTTCATAGAGTACTAGCATAGATAGATGGAGAACTCTTTATTGCCCGACAGAAAGAATATTTCAGAAAACTTCTTACACAAAATATAGTACAAATAGTGGCCTCATCGCTAAAAGCGATCATATCCAGACAACATTGGGATGGACAGGGCTGAATGCGCAAATAAAGAAGCAAGTAGATGCATAGAGTACTAGAAGTTCATAGAGCCAGGCGTGGGCGGTATGCCGCCCGGGGTCGCGTCGTGGGCGGACGGCCGTGCCGCCCCAGCCTACATCGGTGAGATGCGGCGGGCGGCCGCGGGGCACCGCCTCTACCTTAGTACGCACCCGGTGAGATGCTACAAGTTCATATGAACCGTTTCAAAGAACCGATATGAAAATGGCGGCTGGAACACACGACAGCACGTCAGAGTGTACACTTTTGTTGTAAAGTCGCCCGTAACGTCACCGAGTAGAGTGCTAGTGTGTAAGGGTCGACGTGCTGTCGTGTGTACCTATGCTAAGGACGAAAAAAGAGGTTACGAAAATACGATTTCGGTTCATACATTCAAGTTCATTCAAACAACAGCCATGGCCACGTCATCTCCTGGTAAACGTTGATTATATCTCTGTCTGTCCCGCAGCAATCCGCCGAAGCCCTAAAACAGACGTCGAGTCATCCTCCAGCCGAACACGTGGGAAGGACGGCGCTCGTCAGAGAACAAGATATGGAGGTACTACCAAGTAACTTACTTACTTACTCACCGAACTAAATCCCATAGAATCTGCATTACGTATAAAATCAAAATAAAAACTTGTCCCCACAGAAACAAATGGTAGCAGCAATAGAAAAATACGAAGCATAATTTCGACCATACGTATAATATTCGAAGGTCAACCTTATTGCATTAGTGTACAGTAATAGACTACGAGCAAATAAGTACCCATTTCAGAGTTATATGTACGTACTATCTAGTTTTATCCTTGATCGAAGTACTTACTACTTACTTAATTCTTTATTTGTCAACAAATTATTACATGCAATATAAAAATTCTAAAATGAGCTGTTTTCAGCACAAATTCACAAAGCATTTCATAGATGCCTACAGGCGTGGCCATAAAAGAACTAGAATACGGCTGAATTAATCTATGCTAAGCTTTGAAAACGTAAAAAAAAAACAATTTCAGCCATTTTTCAATCGATTCTCGTGAAATTTATCGTGACTAGCAGATGGCGTCCGAAATAATATAACTGTCAAAAGACCAATTTTTCTTTTAAGCTCCGTCTCAAGAGGCCGAAGTCCGTTAAAAGGAACAGTGTTTCGAAGGTAGTTACAAAAGCTAACCTATGCCCCATTTCGGTGTTTCAGTCATCGAAACAAGGTCCAGAACTGGACGCGGACACCAATACAGAAGACACCGACAAGAAGGCAAAGTCAAGTGAAGCGTCGACAAAAACGATCGAAAAGGCGCCCAGCGAACCAACTGTGAAGGCGGCAGAGAAGAGTGGTAGTGAAAATAGTGAATCGGATTCCAAAAAGGAAAATGGAGAAGTAAGTTGTAATACAGGGTAATTTATAAATAGCTTTATTCCTCAGACACCCCAACCTTTAAATGTGATTTCAAACAACTTTTGTTCTAAGACTTTGGTGAATAGGCATTTTTTCCACAGAGTAAAATTGGCAATATTGGCTCACGTAATTAATGGAGACGCGCCCTTAGATCTTATCCAAGTCAAAAGCTTTATGATATATCTGTTTCACTCTTCCACAGGAAACCGCGGACGAGACAGAAGAGGACGGAGAGAAGAATGGCAGTTGGTGGGCTTACCTCTACCCTTTCTACTACTTTGTCTGACAGTAGAATTCATCTCGACACACATTACATCTTCGTCAGCTTTAACTTACAGTCTATGCAAAAACAATCTTCGATCAACATTATTAAAAAAAACCGGCCAAGTGCGAGGCGGACTCCCGCACGAAGGGTTCCGTATTTATAAATACGGCAATAAAATAATGTCTGTTGTAGGGAGCCGCCTTATGTGTCTGTTTTATTTTAATTTAATTATTTATTTTTAAAGTGAATATATAACGTAATATTCTGTGAATATTTCAAGTATCTACTTGTTGCCGTTATCAATATGGAAAAAAAAATCGCCCAACATATTATTATACTGCCAAAAAAACATAAAATCATCCATTCATAACGCACACAACTACAGGTTTTATCTCACAAAGGATACTTGTGTGTGTACATGCACATTGTCTTTGCGTGTGTGTCTTTGAATTTCGAATTTTTGAGTTACGCACACAAGAGCGCGCGTCTTTACGCATTACAACTACAAGCATGGCTCATCCGCCTTCGTGAGATAAAACAACTGTACATTCAATCATTCTGCCTAAGCAAGGAATTGTGTATCTTTTTAACCCCCGACCCAAAAAAAGGGGTGTTATAAGTTTGATCGCTACGTGTGTGTGTCTCTGTCTGCGGCTCTTAAACGGGTTAGCCGATTTGGATGCGTTTTTTTTATTATTTGAAAGCAGGTTTGATAAAACCTATCTACCTAAGAACACTCGATAGAAAACCTGCTTAATACCGCATCCAAATGGGTTCACCCGTTTAAGAGCTACGGACTACGTTGCCACACACACATTGCGGTCAAAAATAAAACACGCCTCTTTTTGGGTCTGGGATTAAAAACTGTAATGCTGACGTACTGTCCACTGTACACACGACAGCACGTCGACCCTTACACGCTAGCACTCTACACGGTTACGTTACGGGTGTCTTTACAACAAAAGTGTACACTCTGATGTGCTGTCGTGTGTACATCTGTGCTAATTAACTAAGTTTAAGATATGAATCAAAGTTCAAAGTGTTATTAATCCGTAGTCAAATTATTAATTTATGTAAGTAATTATTGTAGATAATTAGGTTAACATTACGAATAAACTAATAATAGATCGTTAAAGGTACGCAATTTTGACACTGTTTTGAATAACGCTTGTTCTCCGCACGAATTAATGTATTCGGTGCAATTTCTAAATAAATAGTTCTAAATAGTAGAGAGTGGAGGGGCAGCGCAGTAATGGTAGAAATATGCACACTTTTAAAGAATAAGAAACGTTCAATAAATAAAAAGTGTCGAGCTTTTCGAAAAGTCTTAGAACAAAAGTTGTTTGAAATCACATTTAGAAGTTGACGTGATTCAGGAAACAAGCTATTTTTGACCCTGTCTGGGTGCTTGCTATGAAATGCTTTACTTGAGAGTACCATATCGAGTTTTGACAGCTCGCTACATTGCCGTCTATCCCGCTTTACTCAGAATAACAGAGCGAGACAGCTATCGTGCGATGTCGAAATCCCGCTAGACGCGTGGTTTGATGCGTCAAAGCCATTTTAAAGATGTAGCCAAAGATATACTGTTTAAACATATAGATAGATAGCTTTCTATACTTATACAGGGTGTTACAAAAAAGGTCCGTCCTCTCCAACTTTAAATGATCGTTCTGCTTATCAATACAATATCAATCAATTACTATAAACATTTTTAACATTACAAACACATTAATTTAAATATTAGTTGGTAAAATATTCTAAAATAATAATGAAATGTGTTCTTACGTATTTCGCACGAATGCTTTGAACCAAAATTATGACTATTAAAAGTCACCCCCTCGAGTATGATTGTAACACCCTGTAGGTAGGTAGATAACATACTGATTGTTATAACCCGTGTCATTAAAGAAAATATTTAGGGTGGACTTCAAAACTAACGTTGTCTTGCTTTGATTGTATTAATTAGAGCGAGAGGTCGAGTGTTTTGAAAGTTCATCCTAAATGTTTTCTTTAATGACACGGGTTATAAAGAGCTGCGATTTCCATGAATGGATGGATAAAAACATTAGTATGGAAATAGTAGCATCCTCTATGGGGCTACCGTGCGCAAAACTAGCGCCTTAAAATGCAATAAAATTATGCAATGGAGATTATTAAGAAATTGTTATACTTAGGTACAGTCGACCACAGGCTAGGATACCGCTTTTTGTTCGATTTGGCGCCCTTATGCAAGTTTTATGATCCTCTTAGCTGATCTAAATAAATTGAATTATTGAACGAGCGAGCGAAGCGAGCGAAGTTCTCCGAGTCTACTGGAACAATCCGGCGTTTGTATGTATGTATGTATGTATGAATGTTTGTTCGACGATAACTTGAGTAAATGTAGTCGGATCGTCATGAAATTTGGTAGGCGGGTAAATGAGGCAAAGAGAATTTTTAAGTTCGAACATGAGCCAAATCGGTCGAGGGGTTACTGAGATAGAGGGTCGCGAGTTCAAAGTTCGGGGCGAACCACTAGTTATTATTGAACGAGCGAGCGAAGTTCTCCGAGTCTACTGGAACAATCCGGCGTTTGTATGTATGTATGTATGTATGTTTGTATGTATGAATGTTCGTTCGACGATAACTTGAGTAATTTTGGTCCGATCGTTATGAAATTTGGTAGGCGGGTAAATGAAATTAAAAGAATTTTTAAGTTCGAACATGAGCCAAATCGGTCGAGGGGTTGCCGAGATATCGGGTTGTTAAGTTTATATGGGGTCGCGAGTTCACAGTTCGGGGCGAACCACTAGTTATCATGCCGCGGTCAGTAAGAGCTACCATGGGGTATCCTAGACTGTGGCCGACCGTAAATGATGAAATAAACTCTGTTATAAATGTTATAAAATGAGGAAAGTATAAACGCACTTGGAAAATGCAATAATTACACTTTATGTTAAGGCTTTTTATATTTGTTACATAAATATGTATTTTATTAAGAGAATAAGCTGTGTATAAGTCATTTTCAAACATAAAGGGCGTCTTGACTTATAAGAAGCCGGGACACACTAGCGTTAATAAAAAAAAGCATATTCTGGATGCATTTTTTTACAAAAATAAAAAAAACGAGCCGTCAAATGCTGGAGTCTATATAGTCTTGAGACGTGACTCTGGTAGAAATAGTCGACATCGGCTGATTGCCATTAAACCCAATTTAAAAAAAAAAACTATTTTAGGACCCTAAGGCCTACATGCCAGATCCGAAAACCTACGAATAAATCCTGCACTAGAAAAAAACAGTCACTTTTGACTTCTTCTTGACGTGCCTCTCCACTAATGGAGGTTGGCTATCAGCTCCTCATATTCTTTTCTACTCCTTGCCAAGCGAAACAGTTGTTCAACGCTGGCTCTCCGTCCATTCCCTGATGTTTCTGAGCCACTTCTTCTTCTACCAGCACGCCGCTTCCCCTCAATCTTGCCCATCATGAGCAATTTAGACTTGCGCAAGCACTTGATGGCCGATTTTGTGCAAAAAACTCATCCAAAAAAAGATAAAAAGTTTTTTTTTTATTGTGTGTCCCAGTCAATAAATGCTGTTCTTCATTTATTTTATTGCACAATGCTGCACTGCACACACAAGCGACCGACTTTGGCGTCCTCGAGATATACACTGTATTTTTTTTTCTGCCCTCAATGCATTTTTATGCAGTGTGTTAAGAAACGGTCCAGCCAGTCATGTTATTCGCTTGAGAAGGGTATAAACCGCGTGGGTTGAGAATGGGATGCGACCTTTTGGAACTGAGACGCGCAATAAGCAAACTCGCGTCGAAGCAACCTTGTCATAGTAAAATAAAGTACAGTTTCGATTGACTTCGAAAAGGTTCCATCCCATTCTTATCCCGCGCGGATTACATGTAGTTTTGATCGGGATCATGCGTTCGTGCAAAGGCTGTGTTAGAGTGTATCTATGCGTTTATAACTCTGTCTATCCCGCTCTACGTCAAACAAAAGAGTGAAACACAAATAATTATAAACCCATAGATACGTACGCCATAGCCCAGCCTTATGCTGCGTTCACAGATGTCGTTAAAATTAATCTGCGTTAAGCGAATCGACAGCCGTATTCCGGTTTTTCTATGGCCATGCCTGTAGGCGCCATCTATGAAATGCTTTGTGAATTTGTGCTGAAAACTGCTCATTATAAGACCAAAGAGCATTTATACAGGGTGTCCCAAAAAATTGTGTGAAGCGGAAGTCCAGAGATAGAGCACCCCTAGGGGTACTCGAATCACGCCCATGTATGATCAGCGATTTTTTGACGTTTAGCTTAGAAGTTATGAGGCTTTTAAGGTTTTTTTGGGAAGAATTACCTAGCATTGGTTTTAATTTTTTAACTTTTTTTGTATTTAACTTTTAATTTTTTTTTTATTCTTTTATTGGGGTCTTAGATAACTAGTCTATCACCAAAAAAATAATGATCAGCTTTAAACTTGTAAAAGATACCGCAATTTTGATCCAAATTTCAAAAATGCCGTTTTAGAGAAAACATCATCGAATAAGTTAAGTATGGGGAGAAAAAAAAAGGGTATGATTTAAACGGCCGGCAGTATATTCAGGTTTTGGTTGGCTCTAAAATGTTTTTGGTTGGCAAAAATAGCTCATTGAGCGTCAACTAGTGACCAGCAAGAATAAAAAAAATGGTCAGCAAGTAATGTCATATTGGGCAGCTCCAAAATTGGTTGTATAGCTAATTAAGTATATGTTCAGCCATAAATGTAATTGAAAGGCAAATTGTGAGCTACATTTAATTCAGTTTTGGCAAGCTGTAAAACTATTTTTGGTTGGCGAACTAACATTGTTCTTACAGCAATAAATATATAATATATATAGATAAAAAAAGCTAAGGTGGCAAATTAAAAGAAAACTTGGTTATTTCTTCTTTCCAACTTCTCTTTCGTGACTATAGGTTCAAAGATTAAGTACCTACCATCTGTTTTCACTGCCAAAAATCTGTGTGAAATTACGTTAATCTTAATTCGTCGAATGACAACGCCCACACTCCATTGGTTGCTCGCGTAACCCGCTTTTCCAGTAAAATCGCACATAACTAAAGCTCATTTTAATTAATTTGCTAACCAATACTATAATTTGCAGACCCATCAATATTATAGCTTACAGATATTATTTTTGAGCTAACCAATTGTATAATCTTGCCGACCAATTAATTATTCTGCCTATCGTTTATTTATTTCGCAAACAAATTAATTATTAAGCTGACACAAAATGTTATTTCTTGCTGTTAATATTATAATTTTTTGCTAACCACTTATTGCGAATCATTTTGATTTTATAGCCGGCAAAAAAATTGTACGCTGCTCAAATGAAATAAAAGCTGCAATTTCTTGCTGACCAAATAGTTAAATTGCAGCCTGAAAATTTACTTCCAAAAAAATAGGGGTCTAAAGGATTATTAAATGATTTCAAAAACTTTCTTACAACCTGAACCTTCAGAATAGCACGAAAATCAGTACTAAAATAGTTAGTATGGGGAAAAAAATAAGTAGAGGTCTGAAGGACTTTGTTTAATTTCAAAAACTTTCCCAAAGCTTTAGTGCTTAGAATAGTACAAAAAACCAGTTATGGGCCTTTTATTCGAGTAATCAGCGATAAAAGTTGAAAAACTGGAATTTGAAAAACCGGAATTGTGAGAAATGTAATTTAGAAAGTTTTTTTTTTAGAAGGGTGGGAATAATTTATTAAACGAAATTAAATATACAAAACTAAACTAATAAGAAATAATAATAAGAAAACTATACTAATTTAACCTACTTAATTTAAATAAAAAAATTGGGCCAGATCGCCGCCGTCGCTCGTTTTTGAAATCAATTAAAAATCCTTCAGACCCCTAATTTTTTTTCTCCCCATACTAACTTATTCGATGATGTTTTCTCTAAAACGGCATTTTTTAACTTTGGATCAAAATTGCGGTATCTTTTACAAGTTTAAAGATGATCATTATTTTTTTGGTGATAGACTAGTTATCTAAGACCCCAATAAAGAAAAAATAAATATTCAAAAAGTTAAATACAAAAAAAGTTAAAAAATAAAAACCAATGCTAGGTAATTCTTCCCAAAAAAAACTTAAAAGCCTCATAACTTATAAACGTCAAAAAATCGCTGAACATACATGGGGGTGATTCGGGTACCCCTATGGGTGCTCTATCTCTGGACTTTCGCTTGACACAATTTTTTGGGACACCCTTTATAAGACGGAACCTTTTTCTAACACCCCGTATTGTTAAGTTTATGTAAAATAGTTGTGATAGCGTAGACTTTTGTGTATAGTTTTTTTGTTGTATAAAAATAGTTGTTACGAGAAATCTATGAAATATAATTTGTTAAACATGATTGTTTGTCGTTTCATTGTTCTTCCAAAGTAGTGTCCTAGGCATTGCATTATCTGAGTGGACACTTGGTCAGTTCACCCATCTTGTCATAGAGACATGTATATGTTACTAAGGTACACAAGACAGCACGTCAGAGTGTACATTTTTGTTGTAAAGTCGCCCGTAACGTAACCGATTTTGACGATTATTTTATTGTTTGAAAGGTTAACTTCCCATGTGGTCTGGTGCCATAAATAAAATTGTGAAGATTTGGTAAAGAACTTCGGAGATTGAGAAAATAACTCCTCAACGGACAACAGCAAATTACTCTGAATCGGTGTAATAGCTTAATAGCAGTGTACCTACTTTTTCACCAGTGAAGTAGGTTTAATTTTTTTAAATTCTGTACTTAGTCATCTAAAATAGACATACCTACTGGCGATCTGAATATTCTGAATCACTAAGCAAATTCGTAAGTATCGTCCTGTCTCTGCAGATTTCTCACAAAAGAGCGTGACCGGACAATACCTACTTAAGTATTTGCTTAGTAAATTTCTCAATTCAGAAACCGGGCCATATCCATCCAACAAATTGTTTAAAAAACCTTTCAACTTTAGACGATCCAAAAAATACAACGTGTTACAAAACATCCTAACTCTTTTTACAGGGTGTAACCAACTGGTCAGCAGGATGTCAATTCTGTAAAAAAAAGTTGAAACAAACAATTTTTATTTTATAACATCAAAATTGAAAAATTTTCATAACTATTTGTTTTTGGTAGTAGCTCAAATTTAAAAATATGTTTGTGTGTGTAGGTGCATTTGCATAGCTTTGAGTTGTTAGAACATTGTGAAAGTCAATGAAAACAATATTTAAAAAATACTTTTCTCCTGCCACAGCGTTCACATTTTATTTACTTATTTAAAAATCAACGGAACGTCATGGGGCAAAAAAAATATTTAGGTTGTGATCCCTATAACCCTGTAAAAAGCGTTAGCATCTTTTGTAACACCTTGTATAATCTAAAAAAACGTTAGGTACCTAGGTAGAGTCTGTTCGCGAGAGGAAACTGCTACTAAAATCGACGTTAGTTCAAGGCATATCGTAATAATATGAAATGTAAATAAAAAACTTTTAAAAAAGCATGACGCCAGCAATATCAAAAATAGGGTCGAACTAAACGTACAAAATTGTCTTTGCAGCCTTTTTGCTCGTAAGCTGAAGGCCTCAAGGGTCAGATTACAAAAAAGCTCTGAGTAAATTCTTGGCAAGTTTACTCGTGCCTCTCCGATAGTTTCTATTGCACTAGGAATAAGGTTGTTTCTCTGAAGAGACAGGCGCAATACGAAGTTTGCCAAAAGTCGGTTTCGATTTACACGTGCTGTCCCGAAGTTAGACGAAAAACGACGGAAATATCCGAAGACGCGGTATGATTTAGCACTTTTTGGAAACCAAGTCACAACATAGGAATGGACCAGTAGGTTTACTCGGCCGTGACCTTCGCAGAGTCGCGTTCATCGCAAATTCGCGCGAATTTTAGTCGTACACACGACAGCACGTTGACCCTTACACGCTAGCACTGTACTCGGTTACGTTACGGGCGGCTTTACGACAAAAGTGTACAGTCTGACGTGCTGTCGTGTGTACGACTCCGCGATCAAACAAACTGATATGCTGTCATGTTTACGAAAGCTAACAGCGTTCCAAAAGTTCCGAAACTTGAGTGTATTGCATGTAGGCACCAAGTAAAAATTCTGTGGCAAATAAATAAATTCAAATTCTACAGGGTGCACTCTAAGTCGATAGCGAAACTTTAAGTAGGCTGTCTACTGATCAATACAAACAACTTGTACTAGGTGGTGAAAAAAATGAAGTGAAAAAAATATCAGCTGTTCCATACAAAAGGTCGACTCAGTACTGCGCCAAATGTATGAAACAGCTGATATTTTTTTCGCTCCATTTTTGTCGCCACCTAGTACAAGTTGTTGGTAGTGATCAATAGACAGCCTACTTAAAGTTCCGCTATCGATTTAGAGTGCACCCTGTAGATAATATGCCAAGATTCGAGTCACTTCAATACTCGTTTGTAAAATAAACTAGCTACTGTGCATGCCACGACAGAAGACACTCTTGAGACTACACGTGGTTGGACATATTATGCAGTTTATAGGACTCTCTTTAGCGGTATGAGGTCAGATTGAAGTCGCGTTTCGGGCCTTTCCATCAAGATGAAATACTGCCTCTACGCTTTATCTACTGTTTCCATGTAGAGTCAGGTTCTTCGGAAAAATGGCTGTACCTTTTGTCTTCCATACTAGCACTTATAGCTTAGGATTTAAGAGCTGCCTTGGCATTTTGCCATGCTTTTAAGCGTCTCTACATTTTGTGTTGGTATGGAAAAGTCAATAAATAATATGGTGCTTTTATAGCTTTGCGTCATCCATGGTGTGTGTGTTTTTGGTACATACTTGGTTGGCAAAATAGCACATTTTAGTACAGACTAGGTACACACGACAGCACGTCAAACTGTACACTTTTGTTGTAAAGTCGCCCGTAACGTAACCGAGTAGAGTGCTAGCGTGTAAGGGTCGACGTGCTGTCGTGTGACTTTTAATTCATTTGCTAAACGTTGAACGTTGAGGGATCCTTCCACAAATGCATGCCGCATGAGTCATGAGAGTCATGACCACAGTCATAGAAAGGACAAAGCTTTAAAACCAAAAAAATTCAAACCAAACTCGCTAAAAAACTACTTTATTTGGCATCTACGTAATGTTTGAGATGATTATTATACAGCATCCAGTGGCACCTTCACTCACAAACTTAGATTGGATGATGGATGAAGAGACCACTCGGCGTTGCAGTGCCTTGGACATTGTTTTTAGATAAAGTACTTAGGATTGCCCAGCACCTGTACCCACCATCCTGAGTTCCTGACAGCTTAACACGTTGAAGGACGGTGCTCGACTTTTGGAATGACGTGATACGGCAGTAAAATACGTCCACTTCAACAGCCTTTCACACGCCTAAATAAGCTTATTTTGAAGTAGATTTTTATACAAACTCTTAAATACGACATAACTGGATACGCTACTAACTATTATATGAACAGTCAAAATACTTACCATAGTCCATAAAATGACGCACAATAAATTGGCGCGAAAAAACGGTCCTTGGTGTGACGGTACTTCAACTGTCCCATAAATTTAATAAGGACAAAACCACGGCTATAACCGTAGTGACTAGTGAGCGAAAAATGTCTTTCTTCGAATACACACCCTTTCTTTTAATGTGTGTTTGTATGCGTTAAGATACAATAGTACAATAGTAAAAATCTGATATAATACGACGGTGGAAACCGCTCTATATGGACCTTCATACAGAATTCTAGTGGTGAGGCCGTACCGATTTTCGCAGGGTTTTAAAATAAAACGGCGATCACCGTACTGCCATATCTTGTGACAACAAAATTTACGGCCTATGCCGTGTGTACCGCAACGTGTTAGTCGGCCTACCATCTACTCGTACCGGGAATCGAACCTGGGTCTCTCGCTTCCGAGTCCATCGTTCTTACCACACTAGGCCACCACCGCACCGCCCGTTTCCCAATAAGGCCATAATATTTTTTACGACCCATCTTCAATATAAAAGTGTAGCTATTTCCCGCCCGTAGGAAATTTTGAGACGACCGGGGGGTGGGGGTGGAGCGCGGGGGGTGGCCAGAGTGATAAAAAAAATCCCCCGTGAACGCGACTGCGTGAGAAAAAGCCAAAAAAAGTTTGAAATCAATATCTGTATGGACTGGATTTTTGATATACGAGTAATAGGTGCACTTATCGAAAGTTTTTACTAATGTACTCGTATTTTAACCCCTTATAGTACAAAAAGAGGGTTGTTATAAGTTTGACCGCTATGTGTAAGGGTGTGTGTCTGTCTGTACTTATGTCTGTCTGTGTGTCGGTCTGTGTGTCTGTCTGTCTGTCTGTGGCTAACCGTAATTTGGATGCGTTTTTTTATTTGAAAGCTAGCGTTTTTTGTTAGCGAGTGTTTATATATATGTTTTATCAAAATCGAATTCAAATTCGTCTTCGGCATGTAGGTATTCGTCCACTACTGGAGTAGTAAAAAAAAATAGGTAAACATGTAATGCGTGAAATGCGTCATTTGCGGCAACCGCCCGCCGCCGCCGCGCGCCGCCTACCATTGAAGCATTTTATTTTCAATATGGCGCAATTTACAAAATTCTATCTTATATGTTTGTTGTACAAAATAGCCTTACTTACCTACCTTTTAATAAAGATTACAAAGTAAAAATCAATGCCAATTCAAATGGAATTTAATTAAAAACTTCGTCGATATGAATGCAAGGGTAGCCCATTAGTTCTCTAATTCTCTATTGCTCCGCGCGCCACTTTCGAAATGCACATCAGAAAACAATATACGCAGACTTGAAATAGCAAGGATGTAGTAAGGTCAAAACTTCTCTGGTGAACAAAGCTGTTTTAAAAAAACTCCTTGTTTTATAGAAGTTATTCTAAGCAGCTGGCTGGCTGTCCCTCCCTTCCCACCGAGAAAAGAAAAAAAACTCGAAAAGCAAAAAAAGAAAAACCTTCCCGCCCAAGATGCCAGGCGGGCACGGACGGGCGCGGGCGGGGCTGCTTGCTTCCCCGAACTTTCGGCGCCATTTCGAAAATCGATGGCTGAACGTGTGTGTGACGGTTTTGGTTTTCGAACTCATTTCTGAGCTGAAAATGTACATCGACAACAAGGGAATTTCACCCGTAACTTGAAGCGCTAGAAGTTAGTTTCCCTTACATTTTTGGGGGTTCTATGTGTGTGACCCACTCGAACACAACATGCGAAGGCCCAAAATATCGTTCGGGTACGTTGACCCGCCAAAATAGATTTTTGAACGCGTAATTTTTATTTTTACGTTAGATATTTAACCCTTGGGTAGTTGGGTATATGTGTTCTGTGAATTCGGCTTGCTTTTATTTATGACCTCTTTATTTTGTAAAGGATTTATTTAGATTCCTAAAATGGAATTTTGTAATTAATAAAAAACGTAGTATTTAACTGTAAACGCACTAGGTACCTACCTGACCTCTTATCCTGATTCCTGATTGATCCAGGGCCCTTAGCCTGTAAGACAATGGTGCCAAAATGGGCTGTCAGGTGACGACTTCAATTACGATTTGCTAACGCTGTCTGTCCTTTTAATGTTTTTGTAGTACAGTAAAGAATATTTTGATTCTAATTCTAGAGGATTAGTTCTCTGGTTGTAGGAGAAAAACGAGGAGAGCCCGGTTTTGTCCTTCTGCCGGGAAGCCATTGACCCGCCATTGTCTTACAGGCTAAGGCCCCAGGTTAACAAAGAAAAAAAATAAACGTATGGTTATTGTTCCATAGATTACCTAGGCATCTAAACTTATAGGTAAGTCATGGCTGTAATAAGTTTATGGTCATGGTCATACATATCAAGAAACAGAATAGAAAAGAGCAAAGAGCTCGAGTCAGAACAACATGATTATTATTTTGAGTTACGACTCTTATGACCAAACCTAGATGCGCAAAAAGAACCTTTGCACGAGATGACTCGTCAGGTGAGTTTGGACTCTGGGGAAGTGATGGTCACTTACGATCCTCAAATTAGGGTCAGCAATGTCACACGAGCCATTGATACAAAATTAAATCATCAGTAGCCGATATAAGATGGGAACCTAACTAAACGTTTTGTTTACGTCAATACATTATTATGGTACCTAATCATCAAATTAACTTTGACCTTTGATTTTAGAAAATGTGATTATCTGTTGACACTCATTTGAGTATTTTTGTTTTATTCCGTTTTAAACAGTTTTTTTGCCGAAAACATAATTAGGTATCGGTCGGTCGGTAGTCGGTCGGTCGGTCAACTCGGTGCCCATAGGTAAATAAGATAAAATGTGAAATATATATTAAGTGGTACTGGTATGTACATAGTAGAACCTTGTTTGTAGGTGTAGGTACTGTCGACAGCACTTTACGTAACGGAGTAGGGAGCAATTGCAAGTGTATAATCCGTGCGGAATGAGAATGGGATGCGACCTTTTGGAACTGAGACGCGCGCGGTAAGCAAACTCGCGTCGATGCAACCTTGTCAAAGTAAAATACAGTATGTTTTCGATTGACTTTGACAAGGTTCCTTCCCATTCTCATCCCGCACGCATTATAAATGTCGACTTTCTGTCGACTGTACGTTACCTTCCACCTAAACTTTGAAACAGATGATATACCTAAAAGATATTGTAGAAATAGTGAAACTTTCAAGTTTGCTCTAGGTAGGTCTAGTGATGCCTCGGAGTCGGACTTGGCCTTTTTAATAAGTAGGAACCTGAAGAGAAGAATGGACTAAGTAAGATCTAAGACTAAGTCCTACCTACCTACTTACTTTAGGTACCCTTATTTCTGTCAACAAACCGAGTGATTACATCAACTACGTAACTTTAGATACGCATGTCATTACTCCCTCCATTGGGAATCGAACCTGTAACCTCTCGTTGAGAAGCGACCTGTCTACCTATTGCGCTACCTATCTCAACCTCAAAGTGTATTTTACTAAATCGATATTTTGAGCTACGAGTAAGAAAGGGTCGCGCGCGCGAGACCTTTCTCAGGCAATATTTTTTATAGATGTATCACAAAACACACACATGAACGATTTTCACATGATAATATAATAAACTATCTAGGTATAGTAGGTATAGGCGCAGGAAGTTACTTACGCACACAAGCACGGTTTGTTGAAAAACGAGTCGATCTTACTATGTACATAGCTAAGACCTTCTATCTATTTTTCTGTGAAGCAAAAAACTTGAAAATAGGTATGGCTTCACAACTCAAAGCGATTTCTCAAAAGACCTATCGCCAATGTACTGGAAATACTGAAGAAAATGAAGGGCTCTAAAGTTCATTTTTCATTGTAGGGTCGCATTGTCTGTCTCTTTCGCGCAACCGAACGCTTTCGACCTTTCCCGTTCTCGAAGCAACTCAAAATACGCCAAAAATGACGTAGTGTAGTGGAATTGTTTTCGAAAAACAGTTGTGTGTCGCGTTTTTCGCCCTGACGCTCGCTCGGTTAGCGAAACCGCCACATCGATTTACGTTTTGATGTAAGTTTTCTAAAAAAATCGCGTAAACGGCTCACATTTTCGCATATCGCGGCAAAATAGGAAAGTTTCAAGTTGTCTGATGTCTGCGTTGATAGGGTTGAGTTTCGCCTGTCAAAATGGTCTCGTTAACCGACCGATTTAAACTGACTTCAATTATTCTGTGGTTGCGCTGAAACCGAGTGTCAGTTGCAAACGGCTGGTTAACATAGAAAATTCTGACAGCTCGCTGGATCGGTCACAAAAATAATGCCGTTTTTATTACATTTTTTGATAAATTATTTTAGTTTCGGATCGTCGAGTGCCCGCACCTATCGATTTTCCTATTTTGGTGCTCCAGATAGTGTTTTTGTGACATTTTCGAAAGGTGCTCCGACCGCGGTGCTTTTGAAAAACGTATCATTTCAACGAGCGGAGACGGTTCCAACATTAAATTGGTAATAATTCGGTTCATTTAAGACTGTAAACATCTCGCCGAAAATGGGTTAGCCGTCCCGTCGCCTCACATTTTTTGTTTTTCACACTCGGCCTCGGGCGTTTTGAAAACTTACTCGGATTTTACTTTTTTCCAGTGAGCGGTTTTCCATTTTCACCAAGTTATTTTGCTACTAGTGCATTCCAATTGTGAAAGTATGAAGCGGTATTTGTGTTTTTGTGCTTCTGCGGATGGTGTTAGTTCGGTTTTCTCGTGAGAATGTGCAACTTGAGGTCTTGACACCAGGAAACCAATGGATTTTGGACTTGGACCCCTGTAAGTATACCATAGGAATAAGGCATGCTGGCTGAATACACTCTAGCAAGAAATTACTAGGTAATAAAAAAAACATAACATAAACAAAAAAGTTTCAAACCATTCCATTTTCGAACAGTGATTTATTTGAACTTTTATTTTACAATAAGTTTCTGGGACATTTTAGGCACATGCTGTTTTCAAGGGTTAGGTACTTGATGAAAGTACCTGGCCCTTGTTAAAAAAAAATGTGATTGCTGCAATCCGCAATGCGGCAATGGTAAGGTTTCTCAGTTCCTTTCAGGCTCTAACTTAAAACCACATTGTAATAAGTTTTAAAAACTAGAAAGTAACTACTTTTAGTAACTGCTCAAATCAATAACAACTTATTGAAAAAGTATGTTCGGTCGGCCACAGTCACAGATACCCCATGGCAGCTCTTACCGCGCGCGGCATAAGGGCGCCAATCGAACAAAAAGGGGTATCCCAGCGTGTGGCCGACTGTACATGAACTAAAAAAAATTATTACTAACACAACATACTTAGAATTTTGACAGTTCAAGGTCCCTCGAATCAAATTTGGCAATGCCCGAAGCACAGAATGAAATCTACTAAACACCAGATGCCCTTGGATTCAAGAGTAAATAAATAAAAAAGTCATGCCTTTTCTTTTATTTATCTTTTGTGTTGACACTAAGGATTTTAGGAACTTAATAACCGTTTACTTAGCTACATACAAGTACTATCTTGTATGTGAAATTAAAGTTAGGAGTCCATAATAACATTGATTAACAACAATTTTTTAAACCGACTTCCATGGTAAAAACTTACACTGTTATTAAGCTACTGCACTGATTCCCAGAGATCTGGTGCTGTCTGTTGAGGAGTTGTTCTCCATCTCCCAAGTTCTTTATTTCATTTCACCATTTTTTATGGGACCACGGGAAGACAAAAAAATAATCATCAAAATCGGTCCAACTACAAAAAAGTTCTAGGTAATAATTTTTAAAAAAAAACATACAGGGGCCTTAGCCTGTATGCAATAGCATGTTGATGTCGTCCCAGCAGAAGGACAAAGCCGGGGTTTCCTCGTTTTTCTCCTACAACCAGGGGTTCAATTGTCTAACTTTTGAATCCATCGCGATCCCTTTCAATGGTATCGGGATCATGGTCGTGATTGCGACGTTACAGTGCAATTGTCTAAGTTTTAAATCACAATCGCTAACAGAACGAATGAGTACAACGCCATACAAATTGAATGATACTGAGTGAACGATTTTGCTATTTTCTTCACTCAATATCCTTCAAAATCGAGTCGCAATCCCTATCCCTATCTCAATCCCATTCAATGACAGCGAGTGTCAAATAAATGCAGTGTGAAGATTGTCAGCACCCTTCAAACGTCAAATTGAAAGGGAGCGCGATAGATTCAAAAGTTAGACAATTAAGCCCCAGGGCCCTGTTGCACGTACGCGACAAGTCGACTTATTTGTCAAAAATTGACTTATTTATCGGATTGTCAAGTAAATGGTGTTGCACAAACATTACAAATAAGTCAGACTGCGACAGGTGAATTATTGACAAATTGTCAGGACTTGACAAGCGTTGCACAAAGCTTGACAATTGTAAAAAAACATGGTAGAATTCACCGACAATTGTATTTGACAAATTGTCAGCTCTCGACATATGGGCTATTCTTAATTTAGGCGTTTTGAGGTGGTTGGACCTCAATCTTGAAAATAATAGCTTTATTTGATAGAGGACTGTTACAGCTCAATATTTATATATACGGTCAAGCTTAACAGCTACCAGGAAGCTGAAAAAACACTGAAAAAATAAACACCCATGTCTGTGAAAGTGTGTGTGAAAAGTACTAGAAAAATCATGATTATTTACACCCCCGTCTGCGACAATCAGTCCACGTCCGTGATTTTATGAAAATTATTCACGACAATTTCCTCCCCTGTGTAAAAAAAAAAGTTAATTAATAAATTAAAACACGGTACGTGCCCTTAATTCACAAACGTGGAAAAAAAAACCATGTCTGTGAATTTTTTTTTTAGCCACGTCTGTGAAATTTTGCAGCCATGCCGACAAAAAATAACCTTAAAATCACGCTATGAATATGATATCGAAACTACAACATATTGAGACAATTTAGCAAGAAATATCAGAAAATCTATAGTAAAAACATTGCCCACAAACTTGGCATATTACCCATGTGTATGGAGTGATATGGGTCATTTTCATTTTAAATTTTTGAGTGAGCCATAGTGAAAACAGACATCTTTAGACTGAATTTCATTATTACAACTAGTATAACGGCTAGATTAGTATTTTTATAGTACCGGAAAGCACTTTTCATGCCTTTAAATAGCAATTTAAAAAAACTATGCGTCATTGAAACCCTAAAATGTCACAGTTCGTGGCTGTTCCTTTTCCAGTTTTCATTATTATTTTATTTTCGATAGTCTTATTTTTGCCGGTAGACCTGTAGTGATATGTAACCCACGTTTGTACTTAATATGGCTTTACGAATACAGTTTTGAATCATTTTATGGCTTTGTTTTTGGAGTCCTAGCTTACGGATAGTCTTGTTCCTTTTTTTTTTGTCACAGATGTGGTCCTTAGCATTTCGCACACTATCTCGGTATATTATGAATTTCAAGCTCTGGAAACACTGGCGACAAGAAAAGCGAACATCAGCCATTTTGCTTTTTGCGGCAGCGGAACACACAGGAGTACTGATCCAAGTTGAGAACATGTTTTGTTTTGAATTCTGGAAAACGACAAGCATAACTCGTATTAGATGTGGCCATCAGCATTTATCAGGTGGCTGAGCGATCTTCACGACTTTTATAATTTGATAAGGTTTTGGTGTGTAAATGCCGTCAAATCAGTTTCGCGTTGTTAGTGTAGTTTTTAGGTTAGTTTATAATGGCCATGATGCAAAAATGTCACAGGTGTGGTTTTAAAAAGTTGTCACAGACGTGGTTTTATTCAAATTATGTACACACAATTATAATGAAACTAAGTAAAATCGTAAAAAAATTAACTTTATTTGATCCGAAATAATATCTTAAGTTGATAAATATTGATAATATTTGTTTTGACTTTAATAGAAGGACGAATCTAACACTTTTTTTATTTGCGAATAATATCCCAAAAGCTATGACGTTCATAAAAATTACAATGCTAAGTAGTTGTAGGTGTGTTTTAAGTGCATTTCTAAAGACAAACATCACAAAACTCACAAACGTGGTCGTGAAATGTACTGAATTTCTGTAGATAAGTCACAGACGTGGTCGATATGTCACAGACGTGGCCAGATTTTTTTTTCAAAATTTATAAAAAAAAAAATTAAAGGTCATTAAGCTCTGCCAGATATACTGGTTAACTTTTGTGAAGGTTGTCCATCGAATTCGGTAAAAAAAACACACATCTGTAAGATAACATGCCAGAACACAACTTTTGATAATGACCCATATGCTTTACAGTTTTCGCAAAGAAATAACTTAAATTCCATAACTTTGTTTTGGAGCCGTCTCCACTCTTGCGCCGCGAACTATGCAAATGCCCGATCTTTTTTTTTATGCCACAGTGTTGCCACTTCACAAAACATTATGTCATTCAGAGATATGAATGAAAATATAACACACCACGTTTGTGAAACTTAAATTTTTCACACGACTAAGACCTCTATTAAATCATTGTGTAAAGTCGTATTTTTCTATAACTTGGTAATTATCGCTTGAGAACTAATGAACTATCGGGTAGTTATTTTATATTTAGTATATGTACAATAGTTTTTTAATAAAAAAAATTACAATACGAAAAAATGGGTTTTTCACACACACGTTTTGTGAAATTTTGACACTTTGATATTTTTTTTTTTTTTTATAAAATAATAAATAAAGCTGCAATTAATGCTTGCTGTGATTTATTATAAAAAAATACATTCGACAAAAAATCTACGAAATTATATCTCTAAGGCAAACTTAACAATCAAGTTGTCACGCTTTTTTTTTGTAATTGAGAAAGGCCCATATGCATAGTCACCTGTCGGAATTGTCTGAAAATTTGAGAAATATGTCGAGTTGTCTTGTCAATTTATGGTTGCTCAGAGCAAATCCGACAAGTTTTTCACAATTTGTCACTTTTTGCCTGTGGCGTAAAATCTTTTGTGCAACAGAAATATGTCAAGTTGTCGCGACAATTCGACAAATTTGTCAATTTTCCACCATGACTTATTTGTCACTCGAAATCTTTGTGCAACAGAAAGTTGTCAAATTGTCGGATTGTCACCTGTCACCTGTCACCTGTCGTTGTCACGTTCGTGCAACCTGTTCTCTGGCCCAGAACTAATCCTCTATAAGTCGATAGCGGGACTTTAAGGGTTGACGATAGCAACGTGGCGGGAAATTCAAAATTTTCACAGTTTTTTACATTTTGTAGCTAAACTGAGCTATTTTTGTTCAGCGATTTTTCGTTCGCGGCATAATCAGCCTTTATTTCTAAAAATACTCATACGGCCAGATGCCGTTTAAAACTTGGCTACTAGGTACGTACTAACCCAATAGGGTCCCATTGTCATTGAAACCCTGCAAACTCACACTTGGCCGGTTTTTATTTCATACCACATACCTCATACATGCATTGTAAATGTTTTTTTGTATTGATGAGTTGATACATGGTGCAGGCACTAAAAGTTCTGCTGTTTAATTAGAGTGCACCCTGTATAGTCTATTGCGGTACTTAGTAGGTACAAGCTGCAACCTTTTGAATTGCATTGAGACCAAATTGATTTCTATTCAATGAAGAAAAAAAAAACAAGTGACCTTCACCTCTTATTTCTATAGTAACAAAAATGGCGGCCTTTTGATTCCTAGGTAAAGTAGTAGGTAATCAAATCAGGGGGGTTTCGCTTGACGCCATTGCGTTCATATTGACAAAGGTATAAAATTAATTTCTCCATCCTTTAATTTTTATTCTTCGTAATGTTTATTCAAAGGTAGGTAATACTATTTTGTACAATATCAATATAAAATGAGTCTTAATTCGTAAATAATGGAATTTAGTAAAATCCGCTATTGAAAAAAATGCGTCAAGGGTAGAGGGGGAGGCGTGCAAAATAGGTACGGCTCGCGACACGCTAGGATAGCCTATTTTAGCTCCTATCGCGTGCGGCATAGGGGCGTCAAACGAACAACATGCGTGTCGCTGACCGTAAATAGTTACACACGACAGCACGTCGACCCTTACACGCTAGCACTCTATTCGGTTACGTTACGGGCGACTTTACAACAAAAGTGTACACTTTGACGTGCTGTCGTGTGTACATCAAACTAATTTGAAGCTGAAATAAGAAAACCGTTTCGAGATTGAGCTTCAAGGAACACAAGAAAAATACCTACTCGAAGATCTTTCTGCAGTGTTAATATAATACAGAGAAAATTGCAAAATAAAAAAAACCGGCACCGTGGCTCTACAGCGTGGTATGCCCAGCCAGACAAAAAAAAAGCAAAATGCCAATAAAATAAAAACGCTTGGCAGGATGGAGACACTTTTTTTTCAGGATTAAGGCTGGAAAATAGCAGCGTAGCGGGAAATTCAAAATTTTCACAGTTTTTTACATTTTGTAGCTAAACTGAGCTATTTTTGTTCAGCGATTTTTCGTTCGCGGCAATAACATAGTATTATTTTCATTATTGTTAACAACAGAACCACAATAATTCAGCCGATTATGTGTTCTGGTCAACGACAAGTTTTTTGGGCAGTGCCACTGCTTCGTAGACCAGACATCATTGGCTGAATTATTGTTGTTCTGTTGTTTACAATAATGAAAAGAATACTATGTTATTGCCGTGAACGAAAAATCGCTGAACAAAAATAGCTCAGTTTAGCTACAAAATGTAAAATCCTGTGAAAATTTTGAATTTCCCGCCACGTTGCTATCGTCCACCCTTAAGTGGCAAAATGTCAGGGGCCTTAGCCTGTAACACAATGGCGTATCAATGGCGTCCCAGGTAGAAGACCAAAATCGGGATTTTTTCGTTGTTCTCCTACAACCAGCGAACTAATCCTCTAACATTAGACTCGTTATAAATATTCTTTGCTGTACTACAAAAACATTAAAAGCACCGACACTGTACCGACAGCATTAATAAATCGTAATTGAAACCGTGAACCCTGAGCCCATTTTGGCACCAATGTGTTACAGGCTAAGGCCCCAGGTTTTTTTAAGCCTAAAATTCTACGTAGCTTCCGGCTAAAAAAAAAACTAGTAAGTATTCCCAAAGAAATTCAACAAAAGAAAAACGTGTCCCTTCATTTACTATTCCCTTCCTAAAAAAAACAATAAAATCTATATCATAATAAATGATATATTGTCCATTGATAACGCAATGGCGTGACGATGGCTTCCCAGTAGAAGGACAACATTATTATTATTTAACCGGGATTTCCTCGTTTTTCCTCAACAACCAGCGAACTTATCCTCTACAGGGTGCACTCTAAGTCGATAGCGGAACTATAAGTAGGCTGTCTACTGATCAATATAAACAAATTATACTAGGTGGCGACAAAAATGGAGCGAAAAAAAATCTGCTGTTTCATACATTTGGCGCAGTACTGAGTCGACCTTTTGTATGGAACAGCTGATATTTTTTTCACTCCATTTTTTTCGCCACCTAGTACAAGTTGTTTGTATTGATCAGTAGATAACCCACATAAAGTTCCGCTATCGACTTAGAGTGCACCCTGTAGAATTAGAATCAGAATATTCTTTGCTGTACGACAAAAAACATGAAAAGGTCCGATACTCGTAGCACTAATAAATAAATCGTAATTTAAGCTGTCAACTGTGAGACCATTTTGGCACCATTGCGTTACAGACTCAGGCCCCAGATTCCCTGTCCATTTTATTAAAAGATTCGCGTGCCCACAACTTCGACGTTTGTCTTTTGAAGAGTGTCGACGATGCACACACGATTTTTGATTAATATGATCGTGTTTGATTGATTCTGTGCGCAACGTCTACATTCGACAAAGATGTTTTAAGTAGGTAATTAATATACTAATCTACTTTTGTTATTGAACGTCCGACCTACGCAATATGCCACGCAATGTTACAATTTTCAAAGAATTGCGAATGCCACATTCGATATTCGCTGAAGCGAGACTGCACGGTGGCATAAAAGATTTCACTTTGCAAAAAAACTATGCTAATGAGTAGAATTACCTATATTTAAAAAAACTACTTTTTTTACATCTAAGCAATGTCCCAGGCATTGCAGCGTCCCGAGTGGTCACTTCACCAATCTAGTGTGAAGGTGCCACTGGACGCTGTAAAATCATCTCATTACGTAGGTACGTAATAATGAGACCTCGCTCGCGGAGGCACCCGATGTGGTCCGCGAAGCCATCCGAAATAGCGATGTAAAAACATCTGAATTTTCGGGCGCGCTGCGCGCGTTTGTCATATTACAACAAAGGAAATCTCTATTTTGAAAAAGGGTAAGTGTAATCGGTGAATTTCCGAGTGCACGCACTCATTTATCCTTTTTACATAGTGTCGTTTATTATGGTGAATTTTCGGGCGCGCTGCGCGCGCATTTATTCCATGTCAAAGCTAACTCAAAGAAAGTTATAGTACACACGACAGCACGTCAGAGTGTACACTTTTATTGTAAAATGGCCCGTAACGTAACCGAATAGAGTGCTAGTGTGTAAGGGTCGATGTGCTGTCGCGTGTACAATTGGTAAATTTTCGGGCACGCGTTTTTCTTATTACAAGGAAAATGTCAAGGGTAAAATCGATGAAATTTCGGGCACGCTGCTCGCGTTTGTCATATTACAACCAAGAAAATCTCTTTAAAAAAAGGGTAAGTGTAATCGGTGAATTTCCGAGAGCACGCACTCATTTATCCTTTTTACATAGACTCGATTATTATTGCTAATTAAATGTAGGTAATAAAGTTGGTGAATTTTCGGGCTGCGCGCGCATTTATTCCATGTCAAGGCTAACTCAAAGGAAGCTAATAGTAAAATTGGTAAATTTTCGGGCACAAGTTTTTCTCATTACAAGGAAAACGTTAAGGGTAAAATCGATGAAATTAGGGGCGCGCTGCGCGCGCTTTTATCTTGATTACAAAGTAGATCTCGAATGTGAGTACCACAGAAGCCACAGATTTATGAAATCTGTTTTTTGTGTCTTGCGCCACCAGAGGGCCTCGCTAAATGTATCTTGCCCACATAAAAATTTGGTCTTGCGCCGCCACCGTGTACACTTTTGACGTAAAGTCGCCCGTAACGTAACCGAGTAGAGTGCTAGCGTGTAAGGTAAGGGTTGACGTGCTGTCGATCCCTAAAGCCATCCATTCATGATGATACATTTAAATGGAAGGCGTCCTGGCGAATGTACAAACGACATGTCATGAATGGATGGCTTTAGGGATCGCGCGCGCTACAAAGAGCTTATTATATTATCCTAGGATACAAGTTTATATTATTATGGAAATATTATTTTTCTAAGTGTTGAGTCTTGTTTGTACCTACTTATCTATGTGTGCTAATCAAAAGACGCACACAGACGAACGTTTGAAATCGCGTTCCGACTACGACTCCGCGTTTTTGCCGCTCCATTGAATTCCAAATGCCAGTTGTAGCACTTTTGCCGGTATGCTGGCTTTGCATAGGGTACAATCGAATTTGATAGCGGAACTTTAAGTACAAGTTGTTTGTAGTGACAGCCTACTTAAAGTTCCGGTATATAATTTAATTGCATTCTGTAGGGTAGAGTGCGTGTCACGAGAGAAGTCCCTTGGGTTGGACAAAAATAGTCCCTATTAGATTGTAATAAGAGTTTTGTCAAGGGAACTCTTTCGTGAAACGCACTCTAAAGTGCGGGACTGATATGGACGTTTATTCTCGTGTCTAATGGTTCATCCACACCGCAACATTTTGCAACAAGATGACATTAACTTATACTCCACGGAATGACAGTTGCTAGGATGCTACTATCAGATAAAGCCTTTGTAGCAACTGTAATTCCATGGACTCGATTAAAAAAATTGAGTTTAGTGTTACTGAATGTTGCTTTGTTGCTCCAACGAAAAGTAGCTTCGGTGTGGATGCACCATTATTATTTATATTATATTAGTGAATATTTTGCAATACCTGAGAAATAGTTGCTGTCCCGCTTCGAACTACTGCTTTGAAACAGTTTTATCTATCGGAAAATTGTCTTCTAGGTATACATATATTTTTTTAAACTTGCTGCTATCTCGATGTGTTTTGTTGGCAGAGTTTGAACAGTATAACTTCCCGTGTGGTCCCATAAAAAATGGTGAAGATCTAATGAAGAACTTCGGAGATGGAGAACGGAACTCCTAAACGGACAGCAGGAAATTAATCTGAATCAGTGCAGTAGCTTAATATTAGTGTACCTTTTCAACAGTTAAGTCGTTTTTATTTTATTTTTTACGTTTGTATTATTTGTCTCGTGGACCCCTAAGTATTATTTTCTAATTTGGGAGGACCCCCTGCCTCGCGCGCAAAGGCAAGACATGACAGGAGGCGTTCGCCTTCGTTGCAATCCAAAGCCAACATTACGGCAACAGATCTAATTTTAGTTATGTCAGGGGTTCCCAAAGTGTGCGCCGCGGCTCCCAGGGGCTAATTCTCGGGAATCTCGCATTCGACACATCTCGAAGGAAAAATCTCATGTCATTTCGATCTCGACTGCTCCCGACCACTCGAGTCGTGTCGAGCTAAAGAGGCAAACATCTCGTAGAAATCTCGTGCCTTATGTCGAGGATGACTTCGTGATAATAGGAGATGTGACATTTGCCGCAAAATGAGTTTTTTCCCGAGAATTAGCACCTTGGTGCGCCGCAGAGAGTAAAATTATGAAAGTAAATTTTTGGCCACGTTGCGCGCGTTTGTCCTATTAATTAAACGAAATTATCTGGTATGATCCAAACCCAAGTTATGAGGGTAAAAAAAAGCGACGAAGCGCTTCGAGAAAATGTAGGTAGTGCCCTTGAGCTTCGCTATCTTTATCATATGAGGGCAAAATCGGTGTAAATTGTAACTTTTGGCTATTCCGTCTCAAAAGGTTGCCGACCTGTTTAGTATAATTTTTACGCCATTTCGATTAGCTAGGGCGCCGAGACAAAATACTAAACCTCCATAGTGCGCCGCGAACTGAAAAAGTTTGGGAACCCCTGAGTTATAGTATAGATACCTATTTAGAGATAGATATCGCTTTTTGCAAAATATCCACCACGGTTACTCGAGACTGCAACAAAGCGTGGAATTGAGGCCAAATCGTTGAAGGTTCGAGAAAACGTATCGTATGACATTTTCCTGTTGATTTTGATTTTGTAGTAAAAAAACATCGGCCTCCGACATTGTATTTCCGTTGATTTGATAACTGAAGTAACACAATATCGTGGGGTAACCTGCGCACAGTGGTCGATTTGTACGATTTAGGCGGCCAAAACTATTTTATGCTTTATTTCAGTAATAAATACGACAACAAATGCTAATCTGGTATTTTAGAGTGAATATATATGTTTATCCCTATTCGTTTCATTGAAAGCGTATTTTTCTATACAAAAAAACATTTCTGTGAAAATATTTTTGTAAATAGCGCCAATGTTTTTAAATTTTCTTTAAATCTCCCTTTGGTGTAAAATATATATTTTGAGTTCATTTGAATTATCGAAATCGGCTTAGTAGTTTTTGATATTTGGGTTAAGAATTATCACAATTTGTTAAGTAAAAGACGGCCGTACATAAAAAAAAATGTTTATTCTCTACAGTCTGCATGCCTATTTAAATTGAAAATAAAATATGGATGACAAAAAAATACAGTATACACTAAAATTAAATGGTCAACAGTTATTACCACATTATTATACTAAATGTTACTTACAATGTTAGGTACCGAATCATAAACAATAAGACAATATTTTATGAAAGTTTAACATACAAATTGTTATGTTACTCTTTAAAAGACAATTCTTCCTCACCGTCACTTTCCATGCATTTATCACAAGTGCCTTTTGTATTTGGCTCTGCAGGAAGCAAAAGCTCCAAAGTTTCCTGCAAAAATGGTTTTGATCGGATCTTCTTTTTTTTTCTCATTGAACTGATGAGTGGATCTGATGTCAAGAGTAACCTGTGATAAATATCAAGGTTACAGTCTTCGCGTGAAAACTTTCGAGCAAAGTTTAGACGGTATGAGCGAAAGTGCTTATTACGAGCTTCTGCAGCTTCCTCCGAAAGTTGACCAATAGGCACTAGAGAATTTTCTATAACTTTTCCACCATGTACCAAAATTGTATGCATGGTAGGAGTCATAGAATGCCAACCATATAACTCTACATACAGTTTTGCTGTCTCCATGGCGTATTCATCAAATTTCGGGACATCTATTTTGTGACCGCTTGATATGGCTTCCAAAATAACTTTAATTCTATAAATAAAATTAAAGTCTATTCCCGTTATTTCAGCAGCCAGATGTGGGTTTTCAAAAAATCTTTTGCCGTCATTTGTGTTACCAAAATTACATTTTGGCATATCTACCAAGATACCTACTTCTTCTCTGAATCTTTGCTGAATCTCTTTTTTTTTTTGTTGTTCTAGCATCTTTTCTGCTTTGGTTCTTTTTTCACGGTATTTCCCAACGGGCAATTTATAAGCTAAATGTAAAATACTCTCGAATAATCGAATTCTGGCATGTAAAGTTGATAGGCCAAATTCAAGCGATTCTGGGTGAATTTCGTTTTTTTTACTTAAGTCATTAAAGTTTTTTGAAGTGGCTCCGCATATGTAGCATCTACTCGTTGATTTGGTGTCAGTTGCCGCATTGCAAACTTTGCCGTCCACCATGGTCATTTTAAGACTGTGGCTAACCGAGAATTTTTGCCCATTCAGTTCCAATTCCGTGGCTTTTAGGGACTTCACACTGTCCCGAACGTAATTTATTTCATCTTTTGTAATGTCTGTAGACTCTTTTATAAATCTGAATCGTATCGGGCGGCAATATCGTGGTGAAGAAGGAGTCGGGTTTTGCCAAACCATTTTTGTTTTGTCGTCGCCGCAAACAATTTGTAGAGGCACGAATGAGCTCAAAAATATATTTGCATCCGAGTCGGCGTCATTCATTAACTTTTGTTTGTATTGAGCTTGTTGTGAACCATCACAACCCCATTTGCAGATAATCTGCAAGGAATTTCTCTCAGTTTCTGTAAGAGTCATTAGTACTTCTTCGAGGAAAATTGATAATCGCGTGACGGTGTGATCTAACAAAGATTGTAGATCACTTTCAGCACAGGAAGCGGTCACTCGTAGCGTCTCTTTGGGTGGGTAACATTCCTGTTTAGCCTTCAACACTAATTCGTAGCACGGGTAAAAGCTTCTGTTGGTTGCTCGCACAATTTCATATTGACTTCGTGTCAAATCAGCGTCCACGCACATTCGCAGTGCCTCCCGAGGCGTAAGGGGATCTTGTGCCTTTGATTTGGAATGTCTTTTTTTACATTCGTTTGCGGCTGCAGGCGAATTTGTAATATCTTTTAGGACTTGCGAGGCGTTTCTTTTTCCTTCTTTTTGTAAAATTACTTGCGCTGCGTGAACTATCACTTCTTTGCCTACAGAGGAGCGAACTTCTTCTGTTTTCCTCCTTTTAGTTCTTTCACTACATTCACTGAATGTTTTGCTAGGTCGTCCTGACTTATTATGCGTTTTTATGGGCATCTCGAACGTTCCTGCTAACCATGCATCATTGCTTATAAGAAATTTTTCTAGCGTGTTGCGTGCTTTGGACCATCTCTTTTTTATTTCTGTTTTAAAATATGAAAATTTATGATTTATATACTTTTTGTCTTCGTCGGAGTCCCCGTAAGACACTAACAAATAATTTTGTAAGTATTCCAATTTGTCGTTTATTGATGGAGAGTTTTCCTCAATCATCTTATCAAAAAGATATCTGCGAGTTACTACCTCCATGCCCGAGTAACTTGATGAACCTAGAACAACGAAAAGGAATTTTAACGCAAAAGAAACAAAAAAGGAATTTTTCTCACTTTCTGCCTAAGTTAATGAATTATTATTTTTCTCGCGAAGTGGTCAAAGGTGGTGGCTATTTTTTTTGTGGTTATCTGCTCAAAGAGCTATACTATTAGAAACCATAAGGAATTTAACTCGGACGGTCTCGGAAGTACAACATTTTTACTATTGAAAATAAAAAAATGATAATATTTTCTATGAAAAAGGGCGATCTTTGATACGTTGTAACTGCACTAAATATTGATATTCCTTATCTTAATTTAAATTATATTTGAAGGAGCTTACCTGAATTTTCGACTTCCATCACTTTCACTTGTAACTGAATAATATCCAATGAAATATTCACTTTAGAATATCGGTTGCGCTAAGAGTGTCGAGAACGAACGCGTACAGCTTGCGCGACGATCAAGTTCCGACTACCTGTGGGGGCGCGCACGCAGTTCTAGGAACTGGGGAGGGGTGGGGTTTGGGCAGTCGGGGTGTCTATTTTTCCGGGAATCAATTAGTTTTGTTATAAGTTAACTTTGAGAAATGGACTTTTGGCCGCCTAAATCGTACAAATCGACCACTGTGCTGCGGTTTAGTTGGCTCCGCACGTATTGACTTGGCTTTCCTGTGGGCTAGGCCGACTAAGCTTACAGGATGGTATAGGTGCTGGGCAAGCCTAAAACAATGCCCCAGGCACTACAGCGCCGAGTGGTCTCTTTTACCATCTATCCATTTGGATACGGTATTTTATTTGAAACCAGGTTCCAGCAATGATTCTTAGACATGTTTCATCAAAATCGGTTCAGCTGTATAAGAGATATTCTAATTTGAATTTTAAACGTCGAATATTATAAAGATGAAAAGTTTGTAAGCATGTAGGTTTGTAGGGGGTAATCTCCAAAACTACTCATCCGATTTTAAAAATTATAATGGGAAGCTACGTTATCGCTGAGTGCTATAGGCTAGGTATTTTTTATTGTGATAACGGGGAAAAAACTAAGTCAGCGCGGACGAAATCGCGGGCAAAAGCTAGTTTTGAATAAATAAACTAGTGGTTCGCCCCGAACTGTGAACTTGCGACCCCATATAAACTTAAAAACCACATATCTCGGCAACCCCTCGACCGATTTGGCTCATGTTCGAACTTAAAAATTCTTTTAATTTCTTTTACCCGCCTACCAAATTTCATAACGATCCGACCGAATTTACTCAAGTTATCGTCGAACGAACATTCATACATGGCTCATTCCACGGTAATTGATACCAGATAGGACAAAAAATAATTTAAGAATATGTGCATTCAAACACTTGATTATAAAAGCTATTATATACATCTTTCACATACATAAATAAAAATAACTTCTTTTATTCGATTATATGCAAAATATTATCATAACATCGATAATGCCTCTAACTTGCTCTAGGAATATTTTTTTATCCATATTTGCAACACTGGTTTCCGTTGTGTATGGTCTAGAGTGCGCCAATAAGGACTGTCATTCGAGAGCATCATTCATCGGCTTTTTTGACGCCAAATTTTGGATTTATAATGTAAATACTTGGCCTTTTATTGATTATTATTCTTAAGCAGGCTTTAGTGTCACGCCCGTCACAAAATACATGTAAATGTTTTACCCAGAGAGTCAAAGCAGCTTACACATAGTAAATTTGCTTATTAAAGTAAGGATATGTCGCAGGGGAATGTGTGCAACTTGATTTTAAGTGCCATAACATTCTTGTTTAGCTATAGGAAGGTAATTATTTTGGTCACACCCGTCACATGTCACACCCGTCACTGTTTTTGCTCATTAATTTTATGAAAATTTTCTTTTAACATTGGGCCACGTAACTTAGTACTAGGCCAAGACATGTTCAGTGAGGGTAAATTTATTTTATTAGGATTACTACAGTGTGTTTTCTGTGTGATGCTTGGTTATAGCATAGGTAGCTTTTGTTTTTTACTTAGCATATGCTGCTGCAAGGAAGATGAAGAGTAGAGCGACCCTGAGAAATGCCGTTTGTTTTTGGAAAAAGAGTAAGTCAGGATTAAGTGTAGTTTAATTAGCATCAAAATGATCTCGTCACACCCGTCACATAGGTCAGTCACACCCGTCACGACGTAATTCAGGATTTAAAAGCTGATTATAGCATACATACTTTAAATAAATTGTTGCTAACATAAAGAAAAAAGGCTCAACTATATGAATGATTCTAATTATTCAATTTAATCTGTCATAAAGAGCAGAAATATTGTGTTTCTTTCAAGCAGAACTAAATCTTGCCTGCGTACCCGTCACACCCGTCACGGACACTAATAATACTATATCTTCTACAAATTAAGTTTAATTGGAAATTTTAGTTTTACATTCAATAAATGGCTTCAAAGCCTAATGGAATACATTCACACTTAAATCATCCCTTAACAATTATAGGAATAACAGCACAAAACATTAGTAGAAATGTCACACCCGTCACCGTGGAATGAGCCACATACATACATACATACATACATACATACAAACGCCGGATTGTTCAAGTAGACTCGGAGAACTTCGCTCGCTTCGCTCGCTCGTTCAATTAAATTTTGATATAAGATCTGCGAGATTAGGGCTTCCGAACGCGCTGTTGTCGACGATCATCATCGAGATCAGGGGGCTTATTCTCGGGAATTGCGAGATTCATGTCGTGTCACGAAAAATCTCATGTCATTTCGATCTCGACTGCTCCCGACCAGTCGAGTAGATGTCGGGTGAAAAATCTTGCAGAATTCTTTCTTTGTTTACTTTAGTAATTACTAGTGGTTCGTCCCGAACTTTGAACTCGCGACCCCATATCTCAGCAACCCCTCGACAGATTTGGCTCATGTTCGAACTTAAAAATTCTCTTTGCCTCATTTACCCGCCTACCAAATTTCATGACGATCCGACTAAATTTACTCAAGTTATCGTCGAACGAACATTCATACATACATACATACATACATACATACATACATACATACATACATACATACATACATACATACAAACGCCGGATTGTTCCAGTAGACTCGGAGAACTTCGCTCGCTTCGCTCGCTCGTTCAATTAATCGATTATTGGTTTATTTATTTATTAAATCAATTATTATTTTTTGTAATAATAGATGTGACATTTGCAACAAACTGAGATTTTTCCTTCGAGATGTCTCGAATGCAAGATTCCCTAGAAGTTGCCCCATGACATGAGATTTTTTTTCGAGATGTCTCGAATGCGAGATGCCCGAGAATTAGGCCCCTGGGGTTTTAGTCTCGAAGCGATTTTGAAATCGGGTCGTGCCAAAAAAGTTACCACCACAACTTTACTACTTAATTCCGCAGTGATTGAACGATTACTAAAGGTTCACTCGTTGTCCCCGTTCTAGGGTTCGAAGACCTCTTTTAGGGTCCATTGAAAGGTCGCCCGTTTTATCATCAATGGATTTATAACTTCAATCGAATCGAATTAGAGAGGAAAAAATCTAGAAAAAAAGCTTTCAGATAAAAAAAAACAAACCTTTTTGTCAGAAAAGTTTTCGTGGTTTTAACTTTTAAAATGACCTCCTTTTTAATGGTAGCCTTCAGAAAACTGTCACAAAGTCGCGAAAAAATCGGAAAATAGTAAAGAATAAAAAGACTAGTGATGTACTCATCACGGATCATTCGATTTATTATTCCATTTTTGAATTAATTATTTTTTATTTCCTTTCTTGCATGCAATCCTTCGATATTTTTTTGAATAAAGAATGACAATTCGATTATGAAACTAAACATCTTTATTGCCGGTGTCAAATGCTCCATTACCATCACCAGTGAAGTTCAATCAAAATTCAAAACTCATGGAAAAAAGTTTAGATCCAAAAAAAGGTTTCTTTGTATAATTCAAACGGTTTTTTTTTTGTCGGGAATACGCGGACCCCTTATCTTTGCTGTTTGCTGTCAAAAAGGCTTCCCCACACAGGCGCGTTTTTATCGGTCGATGCGTTATTGCGATATCTGTTTTCAGTACATTTTGTATTAGAATGGCCATGGAGTTACACACTGCTGCGATAATAACGCAATATCCTTCCTAATACAATACAAGGTGTTACAAAAGTACCTAACTCTTTTTACAGGGTAATAGCACCCGGAGATAGGAATCACAACCTTAATATTTTTTATGGTCTATAACGATCCTTTAATTTTTAAATGAACTAGTGGTTCGCCCCGAACTATGAACTCGCGACCCCATATAAAATTAACAACCCCATATCTCAGCAACCCCTCGACCGATTTGGCTCATCTTCGAACTTAAAAATTCTCTTGGCCTCATTTACCTGCCTACCAAATTTCATGACGATCCGACTAAATTTACTCAAGTTATCGTCGAACGAACATTCATACATACATACATACATACATACATACATACATACATACATACATACATACATACATACATACATACAAACGCCGGATTGTTCCAGTAGACTCGGAGAACTTCGCTCGCTTCGCTCGCTCGTTCAATAAAATGTGAACGATGTGGCGGGGGACAAGTATTTTTGAAATATTGTTTTCATTGACTTTCACAATGTTTTAACAACTCAAAGCTATGCAAATACACCTACACGCACAAACATATTTTTAAATTTGAGCTAATAACAAAAGCAAATAAATTCGCATCGACAGTTACTTGACTCGGTAGCTCAATTGGTAGAGCGCCTGCACGGTATGCGGAAGGTTGCGGGTTCAATTCCTGTCCCGAGTGAATTTTTTCAACTTATTATAAATGTTTAAAAGCAAAAAAGTTATGAAATTTTTTCAATTTTGACCAGTAGGTTACACCCTGTAAAAGAGTTAGGTACTTTTGTAACACCTTGTATAATGTACTGAAAACAAATATCGTAATAACACATCTGATGTTATCGACCGTTAAAACGCGCCTGTGTGGGGGAGCCTTAAAACCTTAAAACGTGTTAAAAAGGGTAGACCGTATTCCCAGCGTGTCGCTGGCCGTAGCTACCGTGCACAGAACAAAATATTTTCAATACTTGTGGTTCCCACAAAACGTGGCTTTCTTCACGTTGTTTTCCTTCACTGTTTACGAAACAAACAACCGTTCAGGCCACGTGACCGTAATGCTATTTCCGTCCAAAACACTATTCTAAAAGAGAGATTATACTCCGCCTTTTAGAAAAAAGTTCCAATTTGAATTTCATCAGATGTTAGGTCCTATTCACACTTGCAGTAAAAACTGGTACTTTTGAACAAACTTTGGACCTAAGACATGGAACTGCAGAGTACCTACAGCTAATATCTTATCTAGGCTAAATCCACACCCCCAAGTCTAGGTAACGAAAATGGTGTATAAGTAATAGGAATGCATCAAGCTAAATCGTTGTATCGCCATCAGTAACATATTAAGTAAAATCGCATTATCCGCTTTACCTCGGTTACATATCCATTTTGCCCGTGCTTCCCCTATACATAGAGTGCGCGCTAGGTTTCATGTGTAAAGTTTTATTAGATTTAGCAAAAAAACGATTTATCAAATCATCCTACGACATACCTATTGCCTTAAATTTTCTAGAACTATGTATTGTATAATTTAAATTATACATATATTTTCACTGTCTAGTTTTTTTTATTATTTGATTTTTAAATATTTTAATCGGTTTTATACGTCTTGTGCAGTGCACTACTTAACTTTAGTCTCAAATTGCGGGCTCAGATTGATTACGCCAACATTCCTTTGATATGTACCGAAAAAACGACAACCTCGGCCAAGTTGGCCCAATCACAAACCATGTGTAGAGAGACTTTATTTTTTTTATTATACCATGATGGGCGCAGCTTTATGAATCTAACAGCTTGTTTTTTCGACCAGCAAAAAAGCTTGTAGGTACCAACAGTAGGTTGGCTATTTTTAGCTCCAAAAAGCGGACCACAATCAGGTTTCCGAGAGCTAAAAATAAACTGTTTAAAGATGCAAAAAAATGTAAACTGCTACACCCGTAATATGAAATTATAATAAAATTGCCATTCACGGTATTTTTTCGTATTAGGTAGGAATTTGGTTCTTACGAGAATATTTTTTCTTGCAGTAATTTTTTTCAGATTTTTTCACGAACAGACTTTTACAGAATTTACAGCGTGTCTTATGACAATAAGTGTTATGTTATGATGAGTAAGAGTCCTGTTTCAGGCGTTTCGGATGTTACTACGATCAATAGTGCAGGTTTTCTCATGATGGCTTACTGCACAAGTTGGCAGTATTATTGATACTAATTACCTACTAAGTAGGTATATTTTTTTCTGTAATTTTGGGGATTTCTTAAATTTTATAACAAAAAACTATTTGATTGAATCCCATGCATGACATTGTGGACCAATAAAACTGGGCTACGCGATATAACTTGGTTAGCAAATGTTCAGTGCTTTTAGCCATGCTAGATGCTACTATGGACCCTGGAAGTTCATGGAACTCAGGTTTAGGAACCTTGCATACGATAATAAAATCGTCTACAATAAACCTAACTTAAGGCTGGAAGATAGCAGCGTGGCGGGAAATTCATCACAGTTTTTTACATTTTGTAGCTAAACTGATCTATTTTTGTTCAGCGATTTTTCGTTCGCGGCAATAACATGGTATTATTTTCATTACTGTAAAAAGAAACAACAATCATTCAGCCGATTATGTGTTGGCCTACGAAGCAGTGGCACTGCCCAAAAAACTTGTTGATGACCAGAACACATAATCGGCTGAATGATTGTTGTTCTGTTGTTTACAGTAATGAAAAGAATAATGTTATTGCCGCGAACGAAAAATCGCTGAACAAAAATAGCTCAGTTTAACAAAATGAAAAAAACTGTGAAAATTTTGAATTTCCCGCCACGTTGCTATCGTCCCACCTTAAGAGCTATGGAGGTAGTACACAACCCACGCATTAAGAGGAAGGTACACCGTCCACTAGCTTCGCCAATGAAAAAAACGGGCACTTTTGACTTGCTTCCGGGATTTATTCGTAGGTTCTAGAATCTGGAATCTAGGCCTTAGGTCCTAAAAATAGTCTCAGGGATTCTCAATTGATGGCTAGTTTTTAGCAAAACGTGTATCCAAAAAGAAGATATGATTTAATTTTTTTATTGTCTGCGCTAGTGTACCTTTACATCGCCTTTAATAAAGAGATGATGTCACACACCTCTAGAATTCGAAAAAAACCTATTTTGGCGCCGACATGTTTAATTTTAGATCTTTGGCTTGTGGATTCGAAAAACAGTTTGATAAAGCGTCCAACACCGCGGTTTGGATCTGAGCGCTAAGTTTAAATATTTTTCAGCGTCATACTCGCTTCCGGGTTAGTCAAATGAGAGTTGCTTGCTACGTCTTGTCTAGGTATTCAAGTGTAGTATTAAGCTTTTAAATTTTTCATTCATTTTATATTCGTATAAGTAAGTAATCTGCAAAGACTTAGTTTAAATTGCTCTAAGTTGAGTTGAGACCCTGATCCGAGACCCTAATATTGCCCTACGGCCCCTATCTTAGATTTAATCCCTTCCAAATCCAAAAAAATGGTCGACATGACCACATGTTTTTTTTTGCAAATTTTAGATTTAAGCGCTTTACGCTAAACGCGACAAAAGGCATTCAAAAGCCCTCTCATACAAACATCATACCTATCGCTCTCGACTCTTGCGCAACATTTTGGAAAGAGATAACACGCGGCGAGTCAAATGTCACCTCTTATCAGTCGAAAATGCTATTATTTGACTACAAAATTTTGTAGAAAAATTATTGAACGAGCGAGCGAAGCGGGATACCTAATTCGCCTGCGCTAGTGTGCCTTGACCAAAGTACAGACTTTAGGCCCTTTGCTCTATCTCACTCTATAGATCTACCTTAGAGCGAGATAGATAGCAGAGGTCGAGCTGTCAAAGCCTGTACCGAAGGCATAAAAAGCCTAAAACACAAAGCTTTAAAATATTTTCCGTACATACGTGTGGTGAGTTGGTGACCCAATAAAACTTGTTTTGTATGTACTACACTAACAACTTTTTTTATTGTTACAGGTACCTAATGATAAATTGAAAAGAAACCACCGAAAAAGAACGACATTCCAAGAAATTGTATTATAAAAAAAAACAATAAATTAAGAAAAAGACTTTCAGAAAACAAAATCGACCAAAATTTTCTACCAAACTTAGGTACTTATTCGAGAAAACACTTCCGTAAAATAATAAATTTAAGTAAAAAATAAGTTAATAAACTTAAGAAAAAACTGCCTTTTAGACCAAAGCCTTAAAAATAAAAGAAATTATGTATCTAATATTAACCAATAAGTTAACTAAAAATTAAAAGTAGACTGTCAAAAAAATCCAAGATGGCGGCCGCAATGTTGCCTCAACAGTACTGCCTGCGTTGGAAACATCATCACTCCAATGTGCAAAGCATGTTTGCCCAACTTTTGGAAAAAGGTAAGGATTATTAATTACATACTCACAAATAATTTTATTGTGAGATTAATTTCGCTCGAGTCCTTTCAATGCGAAATTAAATACCGGTTTCGGAATTTAAAAAATCGCTAAGCATTCTGTCTTTGCTGATATTTCACAAAAGAATCTGACAGAACGATATTTAAGTGTATACTTAGTAAAACTCTCAAATCAGAAAGAATAAGGCCCGGGCCTTAATTTCTTATTTCCCAGTATACATTGGCCCAAGGTCGACCATGCCAATCATCACGATTGCGGGCCACTATTGCCGATTGCTCGCCAGCATAAACCAATCCCCCGCTGCACATTGGCGATGGCCTGTAGTCGGCCAATGTGTGTTTACTGCGGTGCTATCTATCAGCACATTCGCTAAAAATCCACTGCCGTTGTCAACTGTCAAACAAAATGTAATTTTCATCTCCCAGTACGTGCAGCATGGTAAGCCCGAGATAGGCCCTTCTCTATGCAAAACTGTCAACTTGTCGGTTGGGCTCGAATTGGCTCTACGCCAACATGGCGATGGAGACAAAAATACAACATTTTTATTAGAAATGGCAATATCAACTTTCTGCTCGACATGACCCTAATCTATTGCCATCTCGAGTCCCGCCTGCCATGCTCGCACAATAGACATGGCACGTCTGTCACTCGAGTTCGAGAGAGTGTCAAAACGACCATGCTAAGCATACAGGCTCCGAAAGTATGCTGTTCCTAATATCTTACGGTGAAACAAATGTATTTTTTGCGCCCTTCGAAAGTTGAACGCGACGCCCTATGGTCATTCTCATTTGACTATTGAAACTCATTTGACGCATCTGTCACGGTTTGATGCGATATTATTTGCGTCTCGTGCTTCTCAATACCTTGCTATGTTCATTATTTTTTGGAAACACTACGAAACCTTCTTAGAAACCTTCGCTAGCTCGGTATTCAATACAAGCACTCGCTGCAAATAATAGTTTTGCATCCTCGCATAACAAATAACTATTTTCCGCTGGAAAATAGTTCTTATTTGAGGCAGCAATCATCTTGTGTTAGGGAGTTTTCACTCAGTGGATCTTTAACGAAAAGGCACTATCCTCAAACACTATTGTTGTTGTTTCTTTTCACAGTTTGTATGTTTTAATCGCTCATCGTTCTATTTAAGACGGATTTTCCCACGCTAGAGGAATGCTTACTAATGAATAATTGATGGTACCTACCTACCTATCGAAGAAGCAGACCTAGATTTATTGCAGAGATTGTCTATAATACAATTCAAAACAAATCTATAAGGTCGGCTGCTGCGCCAACTTTGTCCTATAATTTTACCCGGATGTCCAGAAGGAGGGTTATTGAATTTGATACACACAACAACTATCTGTTCTGTAGTGCAGAGTGCTATATTATTGGGTACTGCTGTTAAAAATCCCAATGATGAAGAAAGATGACGTTCATGATTGAACGAGCGAGCGAACTTATCCGAGTGTACTGGACCAATCCGGCGTTTTTATGTTTGTATGTAAGTAAGTATGTATGTATGAATGTTCGTTCGACGATAACTTAAGTAAATTTAGTCGGATCGTAATGTTTGGTAGGCAGGTAAATGAGGCAAATCGGTCGAGGGATTGCTGAGATAAAGGGTCGCGAGTTCATAGTTCGGGGCGAACCACTAGTTTAATTTCGTTTACCTGCTTACCAAACATGACGTCTCCTCATCCGAAAACATCCGACTCCTCAAACTATCGTCGAACAAACATTCATACAATACCTGCACAATACATAAAAAGATACAAACGCCGGATTGTTCCAGTAGACTCGGAGAACGTCATTTTTTTCACCTCTCACTGGTTGTTTCGTTCGGTCAATGACTGACGATAAATAGATATAATGTTATTCTAAACACAAATAGAAAGTGTAAACAGGAAATGTTGTCCGTCTCTCCTTGAATAGATAGAAAGAATACCTATTACCTTCTATAAATAACTCATATTTATATCATAATAACCAGCATTTGACCGGGACTTCGTCCGCGCAGACTTAGATATAAATATGCCTATATTTTTTCCCGAGTTTGCCTGAGTTTGCCGAATTTGACTCGGACAAAATAAATTCGGACACTTTTTCTGAATTAACACTTGTATGTACTGTGTTTTATGATCCATGTAGTTGATCGTAATAAATAAATTGAATTGAATTTAAAAATTGCCATGTATGCACTACATCTCGCTACAAACAATTTTGTCCCTACTTCCAGAACGGTTCTGTGACGTCACACTGTACTGCTCGCCGTCCTTCGTCAACCAGGTGGACTGCAAGGGTGACTTGGTGGACCCGGAGACCATCAAGGGAGTCTCCTTGCGGGCACACAGGTGAGTCAGCTAAGTATCTCCTAGGAGTCTCTAATAAGGTTTGTCAATCAAGTGGACTGCGAGGGTGACTTGGTGGACCGGCCTCCTTGCGGGCACATAGGTGAGTCAGCTAAGTAACTCCTAGGAGTCTCTAAGGTGTGTCAACAAGGTGGACTGCAAGGGTGACTTGGTGGACCCGAAGAGCATCAAGGGCGTCACTTTGCGGGCGGATAGGCCTTTACGCGGTGTATACCTATTACGCAGTACCTACAGCTAACTCCTTCGTGAAGAGAAGAGTGTAACTATTTGTTGTCACAAAATATCTGTTGTTGTTGTCACACAAAATCAATACGAAGCCATACTTTTCTGAACCTAAATGATCGCGATTCGCGATTGGACTGAAGAGACCTATACTCTTTAACCTCAAACATACCACTAAACTAAACTAAGGCCTTTGCATCTACGTAATGAGATGATTTATCCAGCGTCCAGTGGCACCTTCACTCACACTAGATGGGTGAAGAGACCACTCGGCGCTGCAGTGCCTGGGACATTGTTTTAGATGGAGTAGGCTTGCCCAGCACCTCAGCGGCTCAGTTGGCTCCACACGTATTGACCTGTCTTTCCTGTGGGCTAGGTCGACTAAACAGTCAGGATGGTATACCGCTAAAGATACCTACAAATCTTCACTGCGCATGTCAAACAACGTCGCGTCTCAAGTTCTTTAGTGGCACGCAATACACATTATACTTACTCAAGCTACTGTTTTCCTCCGCAGGGTGGTGCTAGCGGCGTGCTCGGAGCTCCTCGGCTCTCTGCTGGCCGTGCACGAGTCTCTGGGCGAGCCGGTGCTGGTGATCGACGGCGCTGCGCCGGCGCACGTGCGCGCGCTGCTCGCGTACATGTATACCGGCGAGATGAGCGTGCACCATGTGAGTAGAGCTTTATTTCTATTGTCCACCAGCAAAAAGAGAACGAGAATAAAATACAGGCCAAGTGCCAGTCGGACTCTCTAATAAATAAGTCCTATATTCCAGTCCAGCCCCTCTACCCTTGACGCATTTATCCAATACGGCCGCGATATGGCGCAATTTACAAAATTTAATATTTTACAAATTAAGACGCATTTTGTGTTTTTATTGAATAAAACAGTCTTACCTTTGAATAAACATTACAAAGTATTTAAAATCAAAGCATTACTATGCGAATTCAAAGAGAAATTAATTTTTAAACTTTTTCAATTTGATCGCAATAGCGTCAAGGGTAACCCCCCAGATCCTAGAACCTATGAATAAACTCCGCGCAAAAAAAAAACCGCCACTTTTGACGTACTTTTTTCGGTCGCCATCTTGAATTTCTACAATATCTTAATGCTTCCTTTGCAGTCCCAGCTGCCGAGCCTTCTCAAGACAGCCGAGGAGTTGAAGATCAAAGGTCTCACGGATATCCGGTGGAACAACAAAGATGAGCCGCCTGATTCGCAGACAGGTGATTGGACTTCTATTTTGTCTTAACCTTTTTTCTATAATGTATGAGGCTTCGTCGGCCCATGCTACGACGACGACGTCCGACCGCCTCGAGCTTCGCTCTCAGCCAGACAAAAACTTCAGTTGCATAGATCGGAGGCTTCGTTTGCCCATGCTACGTCGTCTGGCAGTTTCATTTCTTAGTTTGTCGCGTCTAGTTCTTTACACCACAGGACCAGCCCCCTTAGCACGCTACCATTTTGCCTACTCTCAACTGTCACCTTAGCCACTTAACACTACTGAGGTGACAGTTAACAGTGGCTAAGGTGACAGTTGAGAGTAGGCAAAATGGTAGCATGCTAAGAGGGCAGCTAGGGGCGCACAATGTCACGATAAAGGTTTTATCCCATTATCGGCTCGATCGCCATCTTGCTTTATTTCACCGCGTGAAGCGAGATGCCGCTACAAGATAGTGAGATAAAACTTTTATCTTCAAGTTGTGCTCCCCTACCAGAAGCGCTCTTGGACTAATAATTCTCAATCGATTGGCAAAGTTAAGCAACATCGGGCTCGGTCGGTCCATGGATGAGTGACCGACCGCTAGTAACAAAAATATCTGAGCGCTTCCGTTCTTCGGAAGGCACGTAAAACCGTTGGTCACGGTTGTTGTTGATTAATGAGGCCCTTTTTCGCGGCCTAAAAACTCTGACACCGGTTGGCAACTATCGGTCTACCACCACCTCATATGATTACCTACCTACCGGACCATATCGTAGCATAGGTAAATTATTAATTTCGCTCACATGTACTTTTATCCGAGTGCCCAAAAAGGGATTGCTCGTGTGAGTGAACAAAAAAAAAACAATAAATTACTTGACCCCGACGTGATTTGAACACGCAACCTTCTGATCTGGAGTCAGACGCGCTACCGTTGCGCCACGGAGTCGATGCGGAGTTTAGTGAAATCTATGTTCACTATAAGCTGACAGCGGAGCGGAGACGCAGTACGGACCAACTGAGCGAACTGTTATCTTATCTTTGCTGAGCGTTCGAATGAATGTGAAATGAGCTACAAAATCAAATTATGATAATGATCTTTGGACGTGGTGGTGGTCCAGATAATGGGTAGAACAAAAGTTCGATCAGTTGACGTATAGATTAGTTTCTTAGGACTATATTTTTCAAATGATGACGCCAGTTGTCGCCACATTGCATCACTTTGCCTGAGTATCGTCAACCTTAAGCTATGGGCGATATGATACAGTACTAGGTAGATATCTCTGATGCGTCTTCTGCTTGAGCCACTGAGTAGGTATAGTTTAAAAACGAAATCCTGAGATTATTGGTACTATGCGACTGCATTAGATCTGAGACATGACATGTTATTTACTTCGATTTGAACTGAATATCAATACGCGTAAAGATGTTTTAACTGAGCTGAGCTGAGACGTCTCCTTGTCGCCTCCAACCTCCCCTTATAGCGACCCCTTGCCTCGCAACTGAGCTGAGCAATCTCATAGGTACCTGAGAAACTGAGCACTGAGCATGACCCAACGGTCTAGTCTGAGCATGACCAAACGGCCTCTGAGCGTGAACGTGACCAAAGGGTCCTGAGCTTATACATGGCCAGACGGCCTCTGAGCGCGAGCATGACCAAACGGCCTCTGAGCGTGAACGTGACCCAAGGGTCCTGAGCTTGTACATGGCCAAACGGCCTCTGAGCGTGAGCATGACCAAACGGCCTCTGAGCGTGAACGTGACCAAAGGGTCCTGAGCTTATACATGGCCAGACGGCCTCTGAGCGCGAGCATGACCAAACGGCCTCTGAGCGTGAACGTGGCCAAACGGCCTCTGAGCTTGAGCTTGACCAAAGGGTCCTGAGCTTGTACTGGCCAAACGGCCTCTGAGCGTAAACGTGGCCAAAAGGCCTCTGAGCTTGAGCGTGACCAAAGGGTCCTGAGCTTGTACTGGCCAAACGGCCTCTGAGCGTAAACGTGGCCAAACGGCCTCTGAGCTTGAGCGTGACCAAAGGGTCCTGAGCTTGTACTGGCCAAACGGCCTCTGAGCGTAAACGTGGCCAAACGGCCTCTGAGCTTGAGCGTGACCAAAGGGTCCTGCCTGAGCTTGTACTGGCCAAACGGCCTCTGAGCGTAAACGTGGCCAAACGGCCTCTGAGCTTGAGCGTGACCAAAGGGTCCTGAGCTTGTACTGGCCAAACGGCCTCTGAGCGTAAACGTGGCCAAACGGCCTCTGAGCTTGAGCGTGACCAAAAGGTCCTGAGCTTGTACTGGCCAAACGGCCTCTGAGCGTAAACGTGGCCAAACCGCCTCTGAGCTTGAGCTTGACCAAAGGGTCCTGAGCTTGTACTGGCCAAACGGCCTCTGAGCGTAAACGTGGCCACACGGCATCTGAGCTTGAGCGTGACCAAAGGGTCCTGAGCTTGTACTGGCCAAACGGCCTCTGAGCTTGAGCTTGACCAAAGGGTCCTGAGCTTGACCAAAGGGTCCTGAGTCTGAGAATGACCTCAAAGGTCATGTGCATTCTATACCAATACTGAGGCCAAACAAAACACGGCATTGATACTGATAATCATAAAGATCACACGATATGGAAAAGAAACATTAAAGTTAGTCTGAGAATAAATACCTTAGTCTCCACCGTTACCTTTTATACCTTGGCCCTCGGCCGAAACTGATGAGCGTGAGCTCCACTGTTAACTTTTATACCTTGGCCCCCGGCCTAAACTGAAGATGAGCCTGAGCTCCACTGTTGTACCTTGGCCCTCTGCCTAAACTAAAGATGAGCCTGAGCTCCACTGATATACCTTGGCCCTCGGCCTAAACTGAAGATCAGCCTGAGCTCCACTGTTATACCTTGGCCCTCGGCCTAAACTGAAGATGAGCCTGAGCTCCACTGAACACTACACACTCGGTTAGTTGCTCGCTTGCAAGTGTCTGCCGCCCGCCGCGCCGCCGACTCCCGCCGCCGGCCGGCTATAGAAAAACTGTGCGTTCTACCCACCTTGACTATGATAAAATACATGAATCGCGATCATTCGCGACACCAGTGATAGAGAGGCCCGATTTCTGAATTGAGAAATTCGCAAAGCAAGCACTTAAATATCGCTCCGTCTCTGCAGATTACTCACAATAGAACGTGACTTGTACTTTATTCTCAACTAGCTGTGCCCGCGACTTCGTATGCGTTTTTAGGGTTCCGTACCGTAAAAGGCAAAACGGAACCATTACAGGATCACTCGTGCCTCTGCCTGTCCATCGGTCACAGCCAATTTACTCCGAAACTACTGAACCGACCGTGTTTAAATTTGGGACACATAAGTAAGTTGAAAGGGCCCGTTGTGAGGATCTCAAATATTTTTTCAATAATTTTTAAATAAACAGTTTTGAAGTTATTTAAGAAACTACTGAACCTAAAATATTGAAAATAAATAACAGTTTAAAAAAACACGCTTTATAGCTAACCGAACTAAAAAGTATAAAATAATTTTTAATTACAAAGAGTTTAAAATTATAATAAAATTTAAGTTATTAACAGAATAATACAATTCAGAGTAAAAAGCGTGGGGTGCTTGATATATTAAATGTTATAATCATTCTATTGGCAACTATCTATGAGATGCACCCCACGCTTTTTTACTCTGTATTGTATTATTCTGTTAATAACTTAAATTTTTAAGTTCGGTTAGCTATAAAAGCGTGTTTTTTTAAACTGTTATTTATTTTAAATTTTTTAGTTCGATTTATATTTTTTTTGTAAATTTCTGACATTTCTAGTACTCAAACATCAGTTGGCTCCTTAGAGTCTTTTGATCGCTACATGAAAGAGAAGCGATTGGCATAAAAAACAAATTTGGTATTTTAGTTTTTTTTTGCCGACCGTACATTTATTCCAAAATCTGTGAATGCAGTTCATAATATCTAAAAAAGTTATGGAAGGTCTCCCAAGAAAGTTTTCCTGTAACTATAACGGTTAAGGTACCTGCCCTTACTGCCCCGTCTCAAAAAAACACCCTGTATAATGGCACTGTAGGGGTATAATGGGAAACTGTTATCAAATTATTGCATTGTCATTGGTCCTTGATACGTATGCAAAGTTTCAAATTAATCAGACTTCTGGAAGTTGGTAAAAATTATGCTCAAAGATTCAGTTACATACATACATACATACAGGCCAAGCTTATAAAAGCGTGTTAAAAAAAAAAACATGTAATAGTTATTTACCTATAGATTACAGGAAAATCTATAAGAAGTCCACGGTGTATAAAATAATATAGGAAAATGATCATATAAGCCAACAGATGGCGCTCTACAGTCCTACATCGCGGATCGCTGTATGGTTTCTCAACATTTGTGCGTAAATGAACTTTGAATGTACGGAACCCTCTCCTCGCGAATATGTCTCGCACTTTTCCCGTTTTTTTTTTTAGGGTTAGTCTCAGAGTCTAGAACGCAAAATTACTACATTACAAAGACATTTAATTTTAATCCGACTGTGAAGGAAAACTCAAAAGAAAGGCTATTTTCACTTCATGACTTGCGGCATCAAGGCTCAAAAGAGAACAATAAATAGAGTAGGTACGTAAAACGCTAGGAATCTAGGATACACCTTTTTGATAAATAAATAATTATTTTTATTTTAGGCATTTTTTAAGCCTTAAAATCCTTAATCTAAACAATACGACATATTTTTATAATAAAGCAGGAACTACGTACGCGGCGGGTTTATAAATGTATTGTTTAGACGTGATAAAGCTTAGCATTAGAATGGCTTAAGAAGTTAAGGAGTTTATATGCATTTCACTCTTTTGATCGACGTAGAGTGGGACAGATAGAGTTATAAGTACGCCCATGGCCCATAGATAAGGTCTAACCCATTCTTATGCTAAGCCGTAGAGGGTATCCTTGCGGGTCACTTTAACGGCACATGCCCTCGGTGCAGTCTTTGATGTTTGCTACCACTGGAGACGACATAGGCCCGGTTTCTAAATTGAAAATTTTACTAAGGAAAATACTTAACTATCGTTCTGTCACGTTCTTTTGTGAGAAATCCGCAGAGGCAGAACGATATTTAAATGCCTGCTTAGCGAATTTCTCAAATCAGAAACCGGCAGATAGAGAACCCATAAGTATAGAATATTATGTCTATGTTAGTACCCACAAATCGCAAACCTCCGATTTAAGTAAGTATTAGTATTTAGGGTTGCAAAATGCATTTAGCGTTTCAGGAAGGAAGACAAAGTTTCTCGAACGAATGAAGACTTTAAATGAAAATGTGGTTAAATTCTAGTTTTAAAAATGCTACACTTTAAGAAATTGGGAGGGTTTCACGAAAGATATTTTTTTATTGCCCTTAGTAAAGCTCGCACAGGTTGAAAAACAGGGTTCGAAGTGATAATTATCAAGATAAATATAGGTTGATAATTCATAACTAAAATCGAAAATATTTTCACTTGTAATTTTTTGCATTCAACAACTGCGTGTATCGGAACGCACCAATATTGTTCTGTGAACGCGCCACTTATCATCAATAATAGCGGGGATAATTGTCATGATAATTATCGTGTTAATTATCAAAGGGCTTATTTAATTTTATCTTGATAATTTCAAACCCTGCTGAATAAACAATCATCACAAAAAAGTACAAAAGTTTGAATATTTGAATTCTAAGTAACAAAATCTAAGTTTTTTTAACAATTAAAACAACAAAAAAAATACAAAAAGAAAAATGCGCTAAAACGAAATAAAAAAATAAAAAAACAATCATCCAGGCCAAGGTTCGAACCCAGAACCTTTAGACTACAAAGCCAAAGCAGTACCGCCTGAGCTACGCTTACTTATAGGGACTTGACGAAAAATGCAAACACTTACTTGCATTACTTTTGGTAGGAAATCCAATTGGTCATGGATTTTCTATTTATGCAAAACACAACCTTATATCGTATTAGCTTAGTTCGTTTTTTCGAATACTGGAAAAATGAAATAATCGAGTTGGCCATGCCGATCGCATGTATGCAAAACACAACCTTATCTAGTATAAAGTTTAGATTGGTTTTCCTATTAACAGTCATATTGTTTTTTTTACCATGGCAAATGGGATGGTCCTTGGTATCGCTCAACAATGCTTTTTATTTCAACTTTTATTATTTATCCCAAAAGTCGTAGCGTGATATAATATAGGCTAGATTGTGCCAGGAAACAGGACTTATCACGGTACGACTGTTTGAGTGAAGACTATTCAGCGGTATTCGCGTGATGAGGTAACACACAGACATAGGGACAGACAGTGTGACAGAGAGAGACAGGTAGAGTCAGACAGAGACAAAAATTTAGAGTTTTATTATAAGTATAGATAGATAGATTCAGAAACCGGGCCAGAGAGCGCCAGTTACTTTTTAATTAAGTAAGTACCTATGTTTTGTAGGGTTCCGTAACTATCTACTATTTCTGCCACAATACAATATTTGGTTTGAATGATATATACCAATAAGAAATGTGGGTAGATTTATATAAAAAAAAATAAGGCCTTTGCATCTACATGACTTGATTTATACAGCGTCCAGTGGCACCTTCGCTTGATTTAGTTATTTACAACACAATAAATAAAGGGTGCAATCGAATTCTTTATTGGAACTGATCACTACAAATTATTAATTTGAACTAGGTCGCAAAAAAAAATAAAAAAAATATCAGCTGTTTCAAACCTAAGGCTCAGTAGACTCAGTGCTGCACCAAATGTATGGAACAGCTGATATTATATTTTATTGTTCCATTTTTTTTGCCACTTAGTACAAATTGTTTGTAGTGATCAGTAGACAGCCTACTTAAAGTTCCGCTATCGAATTCGATTGCAGCCTGTAGAAAACACATGATAATAGTTATTTTACTTTACATTAAAAGGTGCTATAACAGCGACGGCGGCGGAGCCCGCGGCACCAGAGACCGCGGCACCAGTCAACCCGCGCCTTGAGACGGACCACGCGCAGATGGAGCGCGCTGACGGAGACAAGTATAACTTCAATGGTAAGCGACAATGGACGTTCTACAACGTGTTTCACATAGGCTTGCGTCCACTAGAGGTAGATCGGGCCGGGGCGCATCGCAAGATCGCAACGCAAAAATCCGCCTGCCTGTATTCATATGAAACAGCGTCCACTAGCGGCGTATCCGGATCCGCCTCTAGTAGACGCTGTTTCGCTGATCTTGCGATGCGCCCCGGCCCGATCCGCCTCTAGTGGACGCCAGCTTTAAAAGGTGTGATCACAGCGACGGCGGCGGAGCCCGCGGTACCAGTCAACCCGCGCCTTGAGACGGACCTCGCGCCGGCTGAGCGCGCCGACGGAGACAAGTATAACTTCAATGGTAAGCGACAATGGACGTTCTACAACGTGTTTCACATAGGCTGGCGTCCACTAGAAGTAGATCGGGCCGGGGCGCATCGCAAGATCGCAACGCAAAAATCCGCCTTCCTGTATTTATATGAAACAGCGTCCACTAGCGGCGTATCCGGATCCGCCTCTAGTGGACGCTGTTTCGCTGATCTTGCGATGCGCCCCGGCCCGATCCGCCTCTAGTGGAAGCTAACCTTAAAAGGTGCGATCACAGCGATGGCGGCGGAGCCCGCGGCACCAGTCAACCCGCGCCTTGAGACGGACCACGCGCCGGCGGAGCGCGCCGACGGAGACAAGTATAACTTCAATGGTAAGCGACAATGGACGTTCTTCAACGTGTTGAAACAGCGTCCACTAGAGGCGGATTGGGGCCGAGGCGCATCGCAAGATCGCAACGCAAAAATCCGCCTGCCTGTATTTATATGAAACAGCGTCCACTAGCGGCGAATCGGGGCTGGGCGGGCCGCAGCGCTATAGTCCGTCGCTAGTGGACGCTGTTTCATACAAATACAGGCAGGCGGATTTTTAAGTGGCGGCCGCATCGGCCCGACCCGATCCGCCTCTAGTGGACGCTGTTTCGCTGTTTTTTGCGTTAAGATCTTGCGATGCGCCCCGGCCCGATCCGCCTCTAGTGGATGCCAGCCTTAAAAGGTGCGATCACAGCGACGGCGGCGAAGACCGCGGCACCAGTCAACCCGCGCCTTGAGACGGACCACGCGCAGATGGAGCGCGCTGACGGAGACAAGTATAACTTCAATGGTAAGCGACAATGGACTTTCTTCAACGTGTTGAAACAGCGTCCACTAGAGGCGGATTGGGGCCGAGGCGCATCGCAAGATCGCAACGCAAAAATCCGCCTTCCTGTATTTATATGAAACAGCGTCCACTAGCGGCGAATCGGGGCTGGGCGGGCCGCAGCGCAATAGTCCGCCGCTAGTGGACGCTGTTTCACACAAATACAGGCAGGTGGATTTTTAAGTGGCGGCCGCATCGGCCCGACCCGATCCGCCTCTAGTGGACGCTGTTTCGCTGTTTTTTGCGTTAAGATCTTGCGATGCGCCCCGGCCCGATCCGCCTCTAGTGGATGCCAGCCTTAAAAGGTGCGATCACAGCGACGGCGGCGAAGCCCGCGGCACCAGTCAACCCGCGCCTTGAGACGGACCACGCGCAGATGGAGCGCGCTGACGGAGACAAGTATAACTTCAATGGTAAGCGACAATGGACTTTCTTCAACGTGTTGAAACAGCGTCCACTAGAGGCGGATTGGGGCCGAGGCGCATCGCAAGATCGCAACGCAAAAATCCGCCTTCCTGTATTTATATGAAACAGCGTCCACTAGCGGCGAATCGGGGCTGGGCGGGCCGCAGCGCAATAGTCCGCTGCTAGTGGACGCTGTTTCACACAAATACAGGCAGGTGGATTTTTAAGTGGCGGCCGCATCGGCCCGACCCTATCCGCCTCTAGTGGACGCTGTTTCGCTGTTTTTTGCGTTGCGATCTCGCGATGCGCCCCGGCCCGATCCGCCTATAGTGGACGCCAGCCTTAAAAGGTGCGATCACAGCGACGGCGGCGGAGCCCGCGGCACCAGTCAACCCGCGCCTTGAGACGGACCACGCGCAGATGGAGCGCGCTGACGGAGACAAGTATAACTTCAATGGTAAGCGACAATGGACGTTCTACAACGTGTTTCACATAGGCTGGCGTCCACTAGAGGTAGATCGGGCCGGGGCGCATCGCAAGTTCGCAACGCAAAAATCCGCCTGCCTGTATTCATATGAAACAGCGTCCACTAGCGGCGTATCCGGATCCGCCTCTAGTGGACGCTGTTTCGCTGATCTTGCGATGCGCCCCGGCCCGATCCGCCTCTAGTGAAAGCCAGCCTTAAAAGGTGCGATCACAGCGATGGCGGTGGAGCCCGCGGTACCAGTCAACCCGCGCCTTGAGACGGACCACGCGCCGGCGGAGCGCGCCGACGGAGACAAGTATAACTTCAATGGTAAGCGACAATGGACGTTCTACAACGTGATTCACATAGGCTGGCGTCCACTAGAGGTGGATCGGGCCGGGGCGCATCGCAAGATCGCAACGCAAAAATCCGCCTGCCTGTATTTATATGAAACAGCGTCCACTAGCGTTGTATCCGGGTCCGCCTCTAGTGGACGCTGTTTCGCTGATCTTGCGATGCGCCCCGGCCCGATCCGCCTCTAGTGGATGCCAGCCTTAAAAGGTGCGATCACAGCGACGGCGGCGAAGCCCGCGGCACCAGTCAACCCGCGCCTTGAGACGGACCACGCGCCGGCGGAGAGCGCTGACGGAGACAAGTATAACTTCAATGGTAAGTGATAAGGTCGAGGGCTTATTATAGCACAGTTTGTTTAGCCATTCGGATCCCGAATAGCACAGAGCATAAAATACAACTGAATAGTGAGGTCCATGGGCCTGAGTCAGTAACGCAATGGTGCCAAAATGCGCTCCCAGTTGACGATTTTTATTTTTCTGTACAGATTTTATTTCCAGCGGATTCGTATCGTTTTTTTCTTCCCGTTCCATTCTTTTCTACGATTTCGGCTGAGCTAAAATGGTGGCTTTACAGTCGGTTGTCTCCATTTTACAACAATCTTCTCCTTCTTAGGGTGCCTCTCCGACTCAGCGAAGGTTGGCGGTCACCTCCGCATATCTCTCTTTGTCTCTCGCGAGGCGAAATAGTTGGGCAGCACTCGCGATCCCAGTCCACTCCCGTAGGTTTCTTAGCCAGGATTTTCTCCTTCGGCCGACGGAAAACTAATTCTATATAATTAACCAAATCCTTTGCATCTACGTAATGAGATGATAGAAACAGCGTCCAGTGGCACCTTCACACACACTAGATAGGTGAAGTGACCACTAGGCGCTGCAGTGCCTGGGACATTGTTTTAGATGGAGTAGGCTTGCCCAGCACCTACACACTACTACAAATAGAGATTTCCATCTACCTTATTTGTTTCGCAGGAGGCCCCCCACCACTCATCAAGTTGCCGAGCAAGGATCCAAAGTCTCAGATCAGTCCCATAGCGGTGAAACGAGAGAATCATTCTGACACGTGAGTACCAGTTCAAATCTATATTTTTTAACAGACTTAAAAAAGGACGATTTTTATTTTAATTATAATGTTTGTTACCTCATAACTTTTTCTAGGATGGATTTTTGTTTTTGTTTGAAAGGGAATACGTTATAATTCCCATGTGTACCCATAAAAAAATTGTGAAAATCTGATGAAGAACTTCGGAGATGGGGGCCATAGAAGAACCGGAATACGGCTGTCAAAATGAATCTGTGCGAAGCGAAATTTGACAGCCGTTTTTCGGTTCTTCTATGGCCACGCCTGTAAACGCTATCTATGAACTGTTTCGAATTTGTTCTTTGAAAACTGCTCATTGGTAGAGCGCCTGCACGGTATTGAAGAGGGTGCAGGTTCAAGTCCTTGTAGTGGACTGTATTTAAAAGACACACGTAGACTTCTTCAGACTTTTCAGTTTATTACTTTTCCCAAAGGTTCACACTAAATTATGCTCGTAATTAACAATAGACGATGACACGAAATTAAATACATAAGTCTCAAAGACCGATGTTTACTGTTAGACTTGTTCACTCCTTCACTCGAAATTAAAGACTGACTGTCGGGGCCGAGCGCCCCGCTATTTATACTAAAACTAGCCTTCTAGACTTTTCCATGATTATTCTCGAACATACTTGACTCGTCTTAGGTACACATGTAATATGATCGCTATTCGATCGAACTAGAACAATCCATCGTAGAACATGCTAGAGGGCTATGCACATGGAAAAGTCTAGAACTCTACAAAACGTCTCGGTAGGTGCGGGAAAGTTCTCGAACATAACTATCTCTCTCGCACACTATTTATATCCTACTCTAACACTATCGCCTATCTTTGAGATAGTTCCACAACATTCTACCCCCTTCGGGAGCCTTCCAGAAGGTTCGACGACATTCCATTCGTTCCTTAACGATCTAGAACCTTCCGGAAAGGACTCGAATGTTATCGAAAGCTCTCGAAAGAGCTACTAGACTACGCCTGAATGTTCCAGAAAAGAGCTCTGTCTCTTTCTAACCATAGTTCTATCTCACTCTATTATATCGAGACTACGAGAACTATCTGGAAGGTTTGTCCATCCCTTTTACACATATGACGTAGTGTATTATCTATCTCTATCTAAGCTCTAGATTAATCTACACCGTTCGGCGGTCGTCTCGCCGTCCGTAACAGTCCTCTCCCGAGCAAACTTTTTAACCTTACAAAATCTTTATAATGTTTCCGACTTAGTGTTTTGGAAAAAACAAAAATACAAGCATAGTTTTTCGGAATCACCAACCTAACTTATCGGAGCAAAAATCCTAGTGATTTTATTTTCCTAATGCCACCAACCAAACCATCGGCCATCTTGTTCCAGTGAATCGCCGAGCCCAGTTCACAAGCGACAGCGTCTCACGAGCGGAGCGGACAACACGGACGATGAACGAGACCAGGAGTGGCGGCACGGGAACATGGTAAGAAAATCTTCATCACAATCGGTACAACTTAAAATTCACAAATTTACTTAACATTGAAAAGCATACGAGACGAGAGACGGCTCTTGCGGGGAGTTGCAGAGCATGTCCCATATCACGGACCATTGCCCGCAGTGGTCCATAAATTAAATTAAATTAAATTAAAAATTATTTATTTCAAGAAGGAGTAGGTTTACAAGAAGTGTACATAATATAGGTTATAATAAGACTTTATGGCTACTTATGTTAAATTGCGCATACTATTGTTACGATGGAGTCTGTGCTAGTTCTTAAAAAAGAACTGTGTTACAGTCTCCAGCGCCGTCCCAGATTTGATTCAGATAAGTAGGTATAATATTATTTGCGTCTCGTGCTTCTGAATACCTCGCTACGCTCAGGTTTCTTTTTTTGAACCACTCGCTACGCTCGTGGCTCAATTTTAGAAACCTTCGCTAGCTCGGTTTTCAATACAAGCACTCGCCGCAAACAATAATTTTGCATTCTTGCATAACAAATAACTATTGCAGTAGTTACATAAGTACATAATAGAAGGAGGGATCCAAAAGATCCACGAAGCCGATGCGGAAGTAATTGATTAGATCAATGGCCTTCCATTTATTCTTTAATATTCGCTGTATAATGTGCCATAGGCAAAATAAACAAATAACTTCAAATCAATTTACATAGGGTTAGCACTAAGCTAAGCTGTCAGGATGGTATAAGTGCTGGGCAAGCCTACTCCATCTAAAACAATGTCCCAGGCACTGCAGCGCCGAGTGGTCTCTTCATCCATCTAGTGTGAGTGAAGTTGCCACTGAACGCTGTATAAATCATCTCATTACGTAGATGGAAAGGCCTTAGTTTTTTTAGGTTTAGCACTGACTTGCCTCGAATTTGGTGTCAGTAACTTACCCTGTCAACAATAACGATATTCGCGTACTAAACTATAAAGGCTGATGATCAATAGTTTAGTATCGTTTTAGTGAAAATCGTTTTTGCACCATAGTGAAATGAATGTTTAGTAAAGAGTTGACCATCTTTTTCAGGACATATCCGCGGAGCCTGTCGCACACTGGGGCGAGGAAGCCAGCGGAGGATCTTGGGAGCGCGACGATATAAAAGTAATGCGATAAATGTACACTATGCATACGTGTCGGAGAATGAGCGTGTAAAGCCTAATAAACAAGTGGTTCGCCCCGAACTGTGAACTCGCGCGGTGTGTCACTTTTTGCTAACACCATTAGCGCAGGCGCGCGCGCTTTGGATATAAAATTTACAACCCCAACACCTCGACCTGCAGTGAAAATTGTGCATTTCACGCTACGCTAACCGTCAAGGAAAACATCGTGAGGAAACCCGCGCACTTGTTGGCTCCACTCGTATTGAGGGCTAGGCCGACTAAGCTGTCAGAATGGTATAGGTGCTGGGCAAGTATACTTCATCTAAAACAATGTCCCAGGCACTGCAGTGCATGTGTTGTGTTTTTTAACCCCCAACCCAAAAATATATGTGTGTGTGTGTGTGTGTGTCTCTGTCTGAGGCACCGTAGCTCTTAAACGGGTGAACCGATTTGGAGGAGGTTGCTTCAATTTGAAAGCAGGTTTTCTTGCGAGTGTTCTTAGATATGTTTTATCTCAATCGGTTCAGTCGTTTATGAGTTTTATATGCTAATATGAAGCTAAAATGTCGATGGTATTCTCTGACCACTGCCGATAAAATGTCGATCAATCTGTGAAAATATTCCATTTCACGCCATGCTACTTTCATTGACCCGTTGAATGTATTTACCCAGTGCGAGCCGGGCGGCTATGACGAGGAGGAATGGGGCGACGCGCCGGCGGATATCGGCAGCTTCCTTCACACGAGACTGAGAGTGGACGGCGACAACAGCTGTGGTGAGATTATTGAGATGGCGGTTTTTTTAATAGTGAATAGCCCGCGCGCAATGAAAAATTTACAAAATCTATTGCTGTATCAGATTCACTAACTAAACGTATCGAAAAAGTACACATACAGGTTGGTCCAAATAAGGAGGTCAAAAATTTTTGCGCGCTTAGGGCTATCCAAAAATACCCACTTTTGGCGTCGGCGGGTTTTATTCGTAGGTGTTCTACGTTGGAATCTAAACCTTAGGTCCTAAAAATAGTTAGTTGGGGATTATCAATGATGATTAGTTTTTAGCAAAAAACACATCCAAAAAGAAGAGGATTTTTTTTCCACTGGCGGCACTAGCTGTGCCTAGGTTTGGGCCTTAAGTACCACAGGACATTTCTGTAGCACCCTGTATATTCCCACCTCTCCTTCCAGAGGACTCCAACGACGGCGCGCCTCCTTCCACGTCGTCGTCCGTCGGCGCTCCCTCCGGCGCTGAAATGAAGATACTGAACAAAGTCGGCATACCGAGACGTGAGTATACCTTATCGCATCTTCGCTCGTTCGCTCGCTTCGCTCGTTCAATTAATTTTTTAACTCCAATATTTCGGCACCAACTTGGCTAAACTTGTTGCTCATCATCATCAGCCTGTTAACACCCACTGCTGAGTAAAGGCCTCTTCATGCTCACGCCACCTCTCACGATCCTGTGCCAGACGCAACCACTGTTTTCCGGCTACTTGGGCTATGTCGTCGGACTACCTGGCTGGTGGTCTGCCAATGCCAACCGATCTCTTCCCCTCTCGGGGTAGCCATTTCCATTCAACTTGTTGCTGATCGATTTCAAATTAAACGCGACTTTTTCGAGCGAGACTTTTTCGTTTATCGGTAATTTTCAACGATTAACTAATTTCAAGAACTTTCCCTTTCCCTTTAACCCCCGATGCAAAAAGAGGGGAGTTATAAGTTTCACAGCTATATGTGTGTCTGTCTGTGGCAACGTAGCTCTTAAACGGGTGAACCGATTTGGATGCCGTTTTTTATTTGAAATCAGGTTTTTCTAGCGAGTGTTCTTAGATATGTTTTATCAAAATCGGTTCAGCCGTTTATGAGATATACTGATTTGAAGCTAAAATGTTAATAATATTTTCTTAGGTTTGCACGAGCACTATACATAACATTATTAACGTTTTATCGTTTCATTAACTTTTTACATTTTCCAACGTGGGCTCGTGGTCGCGGTAGACTGAGGTGACAGCTGTCTTGCATGTAATTTGTTAATTGAAACTACCCTCGGCTATGTACATAATTTAGACATTGACTACCCCCGGTATTTTTTATGTTTTATTTAGTAGCTATTAACTAATATGTTTCGTTTCCTCCCGCAGTATTAAACCCCCTAGCGCCCGTAGCGACAGTGGGCCCCAAATCAGGCCCGACAGACCCGCGCTTCACTGACGTCATCAAGCTCAACGACTACCTGCGGCACGGACGACGCCCGCAGTTCTGGGAGGAGACCTATGTCAAGAGAGTGAGTAGAGAGAGAGAGAGAGAAAGAGAGAGAGAGTTTAGTGACGTCATCAAGCTCAACGACTACCTGCGGCACGGACGACGCCCGCAGTTCTGGGAGGAGACCTATGTCAAGAGAGTGAGTAGAGAGAGAGAGAGAGAGAAAGAGAGAGAGAGTTTAGTGACGTCATCAAGCTCAACGACTACCTGCGGCACGGACGACGCCCGCAGTTCTGGGAGGACACCTATGTCAAGAGAGTGAGTAGAGAGAGAGAGAGAGAAAGAGAGAGAGTTTAGTGACGTCATCAAGCTCAACGACTACCTGCGGCACGGACGACGCCCGCAGTTCTGGGAGGACACCTATGTCAAGAGAGTGAGTAGAGAGAGAGAGAGAGAAAGAGAGAGAGAGTTTAGTGACGTCATCAAGCTCAACGACTACCTGCGGCACGGACGACGCCCGCAGTTCTGGGAGGACACCTATGTCAAGAGAGTGAGTAGAGAGAGAGAGAGAAAGAGAGAGAGAGTTTAGTGACGTCATCAAGCTCAACGACTACCTGCGGCACGGACGACGCCCGCAGTTCTGGGAGGAGACCTATGTCAAGAGAGTGAGTAGAGAGAGAGAGAGAGAGAGAGAAAGAGAGAGAGAGTTTAGTGACGTCATCAAGCTCAACGACTACCTGCGGCACGGACGCCGCCCGCAGTTCTGGGAGGAAGGTTATTTCAAGAGAGTGAGTAGAGAGAGAGTGAGAGAGTTTAGTGACGTCATCAAGCAAAACGACTACCTGCGGCACGGACGACGCCCGCAGTTCTGGGAGGAGACCTATGTCAAGAGAGTGAGTAGAGAGGGGCTTGAGAGTGTCTTGAGAGTCTCCAGAGAGTTCTGTGAGAGATTCTAGAAAGTTCTTTTCTTCGACAGTTTTTTTCCTCAAAAGTTTCTAGAGAGTTCTTTGAGAGTTCCTTTGCAGATTTTTTTGAGTTTCTACACAGTTCCTAGAAAGTTCGTCGTGAGTTTCTTGAGAGAATCTTGAGCTCCCTTGAAAGACCCTTGAGAGTCAGAGACAGAATTTCACCAAGGCTAGCGACTGTCTATGATTGAGCTCCTGGGATGTTGTAGTACAAGTGTCCATAATATTAAGATTTAATGTTTTATAATCACGAAAGCGGATGAGCCATTCTTGTGTGTGTAAATGTACATGCACAATGTCTTCGGCCGAGTCACTAGTCACTATAGGGTTCTCAGTTCGCGCCAAAATTATCCATTAAGGCGCTGGGCATAGTGAATCGCCCGCGCGCAAAGAAAAATGCACAAAATCGAGTCCTGTATCAAATTCACTAAACAAATTGAAAATGTTCACATATCAAACCCTAGAATTAGGTGAGACCTATCTAAAACAGCCAGTTTCGTGTTGACATTCATAAACGTTTTGAAGATATATTGCTTGAAAAAAAATAGGCGGCCCACTTTTTTCAAGCAAAATATCTAGCAATCTGTTATGGATATAAACACAAAACTGTCTGTTTTAGATGGGTCTCATCTAATTCTAGGGTTTGATATGTGAACATTTTCGATTTTTTAGCATATTTGATACAGGACTCGATTTTGTGCATTTTTCTTGGCGCGCGGATTTACTATGCCCAGCGTCTTAAAAACTGTCAGCATGAAGTTATAAGAGCACGCGTCTATACGCATTACAACTATAAGTATGGCTCATCCGCTTTCGTGAGATAAAACAACTGTAACTCTTCCAGGTAATGGAGGCTATCCGTCTAAAGGAGCTAGAGATGAAGCAAGCGGCAGAAATACTTGGCGTGAGCTACGGAACCCTGTATGGACGGTACAGGGATGCCTACGGATGCATCAACAGACCCTTCCGGTGAGTTTACCCTTCGGGCGAGTTTACCCTTTGGGTCAAGTTTACCCTTTACCCAAGATAAGTTATAAAGGCGCCGCCCGCCGAATAATATTATTATGTGAACACATGATGCGCTTTTATGAAAACCGTGTTCCATACACTTTATTGTCCCCTGTGAAAGTGCACCCGAATTAATATGTCTTTGTATTTTTAACGCTGCATTGCAGTGGATTACTATGGTAAGTTCTAAATTAAAAGTTTAGTGAAATCTTCAAAAGAATACATTTTTAGTCTTGTATGTAAATCTTTTATATACTCGTACAGGATGCACTCTAAGTTGATAGCGAAACTTTAAGTAGGCTTTCTACTGATCAATACACAAACAACTTGTTCAAGGTAGCGAAAAAAATTGAGCAAAAAAAATCTGTTGTTTCATACATTTGGCGCAGTACTGAGTCGACCTTTTGTATGGAACAGCTGATATTTTTTTCGCTCCATTTTTTTAGCCACCTAGTACAAGTAGTTTATTGTTTGTAGTGGTCAGTAGACAGTCTACTTAAAGTTCCGCTAGCGACTTAGGCCCGGTTTCTGAGTTGAGAATTTTGCTAAGCAAATGGGTCAGTATCGCCCTGTCTCGCCCTGTCACAAAAAAGCGTGACAGAGCGATACGTAAGTATATGCTTAGTAAAATTATCAACTCAGAAACCGGGCCTTAGAGTGAGTCCCTAAACTGACCCTACCACAGATATGTACTTTCAAAGACGTGTAACGAAAGAAGCAGCTAATATTTTCTAGTATTATTTTATCATGCACGACCACAGGAGACCTCCGTCACCAGTTTATTATTAAATGTTTTTTTTTATTCAGGAGCCGAGATTTGAGTCATCCAAAACCGCGATTTGTAGTTTTTTGTGTCTCCTGTAAAAATAAGCTCATTTCACAGACTTGACAGACCCGCGAGATCAACATAACAGCTCAATTAGTATTAGCTAATTTCCATTTTAAGCTCCCATGCCCTTTATAAAACTGGTTTTACCAGACCTCGGTTTGATAACGACCCTTAACACCATCTTCCCCTCCTTAGCACAACCCGCGATCTGTGGACCGGCAAGTCCTCGACCGAGGTGCTGGAGCGACTGAAGCGCGGGGACATCCCCATGGACGTGGCGGCCCAGGCGCTGGGCGTCAGCGCTAGAGACCTCTACGTGCATTTCGCTGATATGAATGCGCCCGAAGAAAGTAAGGGATTTCTTCCAGAGATATAGACTAGACTAGCTGCTGTAAGCGCTAGGCCACCAAAAACAACTTCTTTGGATATAAATTTTTTGCATAAAACGGACCGTCAACTCTAGTCTTAAGATGAAATACGTCTCACAACTAGCGCCGCCAATGAAAAAAAATCTTATCTTTTTTTGGATGCGTCTTTTTTAAAAACGCATCCAAAAAAAGATAAGATTTTTTTTCCATTGGCGGCTCTAGTTGTGAGGCGTATTGCGTCTTAACAATTTTTAATGAACGTGTTCATGGCCCAGGCGCTAGGCGCGAGACCTCTACGTGCACTTCGCTGACATGAACGCGCCCGAAGAAAGTAAGGAATTTCTCTAGTGTATTACAGAAAGTTTCTTTGACACTAAAGCTGGTCGCTTTACTCAATACTAGTGCTTTGCCCCGAACTGTGAACTCGCGACCCCATATCTCGGCAACCCCTCGACCGATTTGGGTCATGTTCGAAATTAAAAATTATTTTAAATTCATTTACCCGCCCACCAAATTTCATAACGATCCGACCAAATTAGCTCAAGTTGTCGTCGAACGAAAATTCAAACACACATACTAACATACAAACGCCGGATTGTTCCGGTAGACTCGGAGAACTTCTCTCGCTTCGCTCGCTCGTTCAACAAGCAATATTTACTATGGAACAAGATGGGGAATTTAAAAAATATCAGCTGTTCCATACTAAAATTAGATACCTGTACCAAATGTATCGAGCAGCTGATATTTTTGTCGACATTTCGCACTTGGCTCACTTGTAAAAGTTGTTTGTATTGATGACTCAAACCAAACGATTCAAGTTCCTATGTACTGGACCGGACTGAATGTTACCTCTGTTCCAGAGTTCGAACCAATACCCATAGAGATCGACCCGTCTCTGCGCCTCAAGACGCCGCCAGCCTTCACGGCGGCCAACATCAACATGAGCAAGTTTAGGTAAGTTCGAACATCATAAGCAAGTTTAGACCAGTTCGAACAATATGAGCAAGTTTAGGTAAGTTCGAACAACATGAGCAAGTTTAAGTAAGTTCGAACAACATGAGCAAGTTTAAGTAAGTTCGAACAACATGAGCAAGTTTAGGTAAGTTCGAACAACATTAGCAAGTTTAGGTAAGTTCGAACAACATGTTCAAGTTCAGGTACCTAAGACAAGATCTCACTAAAAGGTGCAAAGTTCGGCAGGTTGGCGGAAAATAAAAAGAATAGAAAGAACAACCAACTCGGCTCTCTGACAATTTTAATCACAATTTAAAGTAAAACAATAGTGTATACCTAGCAAACGCATAAAAAATTATTAGGAATCGGAACAAATACCTTTTACTTTTACACAGGAGGGTACCCCGTCCACTAGCGCAGGCAATGAAATTAAAACATATCTTCTTTTTGGATGCGTTTTTTGCTACAAATGGGCCGTCAAATGAGAATCACTATGCTTAATTATTTAGGACCCAAAGCCGAAGCCGAGATCCCAGATCCTAGAACCTACCAATAAATCCTGCACAGGAAAAAACTTGTACAAATTATACACCGTGCTATTTTATTTGTTTTAAAATAGCACGTTGTAATTTGGCTCAGAATCACCAATGCATCAAAATACGGTTTTAGGATCTGAGATCATAGGTCCTAAAAATAGTTAATCCTAGGGATTCTCAGTAGCAAAAAACGCATCCAAAAGAAGATATGTATTTTTTTTCATTGTCTGTGCTAGTGGAGTTTAATTAATGGCTTCTCTTAAAAGCAAAGCTTTGTCATTCCAGTACAAAAGTACCATACACAAGTTACAAGTTACCGTTCCCAAAGTGATATTATTACTCGCAGGAAGAACGCAGCAGCGGTAGAAAGGGCGGTCAAGCGCGTGTTAGTGGGCTCCATTCACGACGAAGAGATACCCGCCACAGTCATCAGTGCCCAGCAGGACTACAAGAAGACTCAGCATCGTGAGTATCGCATTCTGTAGCACAGTAGCGTCTGTACACGACAAATAAAACTGGCCAAGTGCGAGTTGGACTCGCGCACGAAGGGTTCCGTACCATCTATAAAAACCGGCCAAGTGCGAGTCGGACTCGCGTACGAAGGGTTCCGTACCATTAAAAGCGGCAAAAAATGTGGTGATTGAGCTCGAACTCTCTCTCTGAGAGAAGGCCTTTGCCCAGCTCGTGGGACATGTACAATTGTACAGGCTACAGCTTACTTTTTACCTAATGAGGATTGTTTTTTCCGTAGCTCCCGGACGCTGGCGCATGAGCTCCCCCCCCTCCCAGTCTCACTCCCCCGTCCCCTCGAGCTCCCCCGCGGACCCCCTCTCGGGCCCCTCCTCCTCCCCCACCCTGCTGATGAAGAGCAGACCGGACCTCACCATCGTCGCGGCCAAGAGGCCGGAGGGCAAGCGGGAAGAGGCCAACGGGACTTGATGAGGCCGTCGGAGCGACGGGTAAGAAATGGGCGGTATCGGTTAAGGACTATAGCAACATTTTCCATTTTGCAAACGGCTTCATTTACTTTATTTCTGTCGCGATGGCCGACTAGTTTCGGTTCCCATGCGGAGACTTTAATCAAGGAGCAGACGCGGCTCTCGTGACGCCGAGACCAGCCTCTGACTGCGCGCCGGCAGCCGCTGCGCGAATTACAAAATACGCAGGGCTTATGAAAATTTAAGTGTAAACATAGGATTATTTTATGGCTGGTTCTTTATAGCAGTCTTTTGCTATGAACACTGAACTTTATCAGCGCCATCTATGAGGAGTTTTTTGAGTTGGAAAAGCTTCATTGTGGCTAGTTTTTTTTTTTAAGAAAACAAAATGGAATTTTCTGTTTTAAAAAGTAGACATGCAACAAAAAATTCGATGTTTTCTGTGAATATCCAGATTATGAGATTATTTAAGTATTTTATGAAATCCATTAGTGTGACTTACTTTCCTTTTCATTTTTTTTTTGTTATTCGTTTAAGTTTTGACTAGGTATGTTATTGTTATTATAAAAGTTGTATACAAAATACATTGCAGTCTCAGTGAGTAGCATGCACGCTCGAAAAAGGTCTTCTTAGTCGATGCTGAAAAGACATAATATGTCACATTAACTCGAGAACTTACGAGTATAGTGTCCCTGTACGTAGGTAAAAATACAAGTTATAAATTATATAGATATGGAGCTAATATTACTAAAATATTTTTATTATAGCAAGAATAAGTACGTATAGGGTGCTACAAAAAGTCCTTGCCATGCGTATTTAAGGCGCAGGATACACTGCCCGTGAGTTCCGCGTTCTCAGATTTGCTTCACGAGAACTCCGCGTTCTGACTGCTTCAGTGTGAACGGTTCCAAGCAACCCTATACATTAGAAAGAACGCAGAACTCTGGGTGGTGTGTGCGGCGCGCAAGGGGTCGGAACTCGCCTAACACCACTTACCTTCTACATAACAACCGTGTTTTTTTTTAACTTTATTATAAAACCAACAGCGTAAGAGAGAGTATTAATTAATGTAAAGTGATTTATAGTAAGGCCAATAATAGGTTTCTCTAGTTAATTACAATAACTCATCATCATAGGCGTGCAATTATTTACTTGGAATTAAAAACAAACTCAGAAAAAAAGTAAACAAATCAAGTAATAACAAAAAATCGAGAAATCGCAATCCTGAGAGAGCTTACGCAGGATAGAATTGTAGATATGTTTAATATTGAAAATTAAATATAAATACTATAAAAAGTTTTGAAGATAACTTGAAATCCAGTAAAAATATACGGATATAACCCGTGTCATTAAAGAAAACATTCAGGATGGACTTCAAAACACTCGCTCTCTCGCTCTAATTAATACAATCAAAGCGAGACAACGCTAGGTTTTTAACTCCGTCCGTCCTAAAGGTTTTCTTTAATGACACGGGTTATATCAACAGCTTTGCCAAGCGGCGGCTTGATGTCACGACAAAGTCAAAAGTTATTTTATTAAATATGCAACAAACTAATTATTTACATTGAACGCCAAATCTAAATTAATAATATTATCAAAAGACATGAAAAGTATATAAATAAAATTAATCCTTATGCCTATCTACTACTAAGTATCTAGCTACTTTTTTTGTCCAGTATCTCCGATCGTTCTTGGAGAAGAAGACAAGGTTTTTATCTCCCTGTCGACTCGAGCTCATCTTATCGTTTTCGTATTCGTAATTATTTGTATGAGTGAACGACCCTTTTGCTGCAGTATGTATGACAATCCTTTATGTAGCTACTCAATTATGATTACTAATAAGTAAAATATATCCAATATATCCATAAATGTTTTTTGTATAGGGTCATGTAAGTAGGTAGTATAATGGAAAAATATATTTGTATAACTATAGTAGTGTAAGAAAGTATGTTAGGATGAAATCTCGTGTTTAATAGTTACTTATACCTACATAACTTAAGATAATCTTAGTCTAAAAAATATGTATAATACAAAGGTTGGCTATAAAATAATGCCTCGGCAAAAAGTTCGCATTTTGTATTTTTTTCCATACTTTCTGATAAGTAAATAACTATATTTGTAGTTATAATTATTACAGAAATAACTATTGGAATATTACTTATAAGAATAACCATTATTTTAATATAAGATAACAATGTCAAATCTATGAAAACCCTTGTTAGTAAGTACCTCGGTATTATTTAGATTTAATTAATACAGGGTAATACAAAAGGGCCGGTCACGCATAGCAGTAAACAAAATGTCATCGCCGAATGTAACGGAATGCAAAAAAGTGACACGGCCTTTTTGGAATACCAAGACGTATTAGCAATTAATTATGTAAGTGTCCATCTAAAACAATGTCCCAGGCACTGCAGCGCCGAGTGGACTCTTCACCCATCTAGTGTGAGTGAAGGTGCCACTGGACGCTGTATAAAACATCTCTTTACGTAGATGCAAAGGCTTTAGTTTTATTATGTAAAGTGTATAAGTTAATCCATTAAAATCCTTTGTGTAAGTATATAACTTAAATATTTTATTTCGTTTTCCAATTTTTGTTTGTTATTATAAATCTAAGTACATATTGGGTTTATTTGTTAATTTTTAGCTTGTTTTATGCTGATGATAACAATAAACCCTGTACTTATTTGTTTTATGTTCCAGTGCTAACTCAGTGCCACCTCTCAAGCCCACCCTGTATAAAATGTTCTTGTTTCTTACCAAAGAGATTGTTCGATAACACTCTTTGCTAATTGTATGTACAGTCGGCCACACACACTCTAGGGTACCCCTTTTTGTTCGATTGGCGCCCTTAGGCCGCACGCGGTAAGAGCTGCCATGGGGTATCTGTGACTGTGGCCGACCGTACGCACATGCCTATGTAGGCTTTCTGTTATGTTTTGTGTCGTTGTGTTATTTTTCTTAATTTAATTTGACAACAAAACAAAGCATTATAAATGCAATAATTAGAATGCTCGTAAATATTGAAATTCACAATAAGTTTCGTGTTTAGAATTTAGTTATTAGGGTATTATGTTTGTTACTATTATTATTACTTACTAAAAATATTTTAGTTACATTAATTTAGACCAATGTAATACAATTGAACAAATCAAGTGGAAGGGGTGAAGTGAAGGATGCGCGTTTTCTTACCCCATTTAGACAAAATGGATTGTTGCAAAATAAAATACATGATTTGTTTTTCTAAGTAATACTTACTAATCGAAATTATGTTTATTTTTGTTAAATTATAAACAGCTATTTTACTATATTTAGACGTTTTGTTATAAAAGACAATTGTGTAGTGTTTAATTTATATTTTTATCCCTATCGCTAGTTATACGTTTATATCTCGACGGAGCTTAAGTGTGTAACGCAATGGCGTAGCGATGGCTTCCCAGTAGAAGGATTAAACCGGGGTGTCCTCGTTTTTCTCCTACAACCAGCGAACTAATCCTCTAGAACTAGAATCTGAATATTCTTTGCTGTACTACGAAAACATTAAAAGGACTGACAGCATTAATAAATCGTAATTGAAGCCGTCAACTGAGAGCCCATTTTGGCACCATTGCGTTACAGACTCAGGGGCCTTAGCCTGTAACATAATGGCGTATCAATGGCGTCCCAGGTAGAAGGGATTTTTTCGTTGTTCTCCTACAACCAGCGAACTAATCCTCTAGAATTAGACTCATCATATTCTTTGCTGTACTACATAAACTTTAAAAGGACCGACACTGGACCGACAGCATTAATAAATCGTAATTTAAACCGTCAACCATTTTGGCACCATTACGTTACAGGCTAAGGGCCCTGGCCTCTGTACGACTGAGGCGGCGGAAGCAACGATCTCCGGCGCATTGATTTCGTATCTAGCCGTTAGTAAGGAGAAAACTATTTTCGAAGTCACAGATTAGGGACAGGGATTTTTACCAAGGGTCAAATTTGACAGCGATTCGTACTAAATCGCACAACTAAATCTGTGGTTTATATGGAAACCACAGATTAATAGACTGATTTTGACAGTTATTCTTACTATTTTTGATGCTTGGAAAAATCCCCATTATTACTTAGCCGTTCTCTAACTAAGGAAAGTGGGGAATATGAAACCCCGATTTTGTAGATTTTCTTCAGGTTGTCCCTTTCGCTAAGTATTTGCGCACGCGAGAGAGCCACAGATTTTTCTGTACTAAGGGTAACTAGCGCCACCAATGTTGAAAAACTCATTTAATAACTTCCTTCAGAAAAAGTTTCTGCCAAAATCCTAAGATCATTGAATTGTTTGTTTGTCTAGATTTTTAAGTGTAGATACCCAACTCAATATTGCCGTTTTTGGCGATAATCGATTTTTTTTAGCTTAAAAGTAAATTTCTAAGTGTGTGTCTACACATAAAAATATGGAATATTCATGGCATATCCGATGATCATAGGATTTTGTCAGAAACTTCTTCTAAAGGGAGATATAATTTTTTCAACATTGGTGGCGCTAGTTAGCCTTATACGCATCCTTAAGCAGTGGTAAAATGTGGACAGGACTCCGGGGCTACCCTTGAATCTATTGCGTTCATATTTACTAAGTTTTAAAATTAATTTCTCTTTGAAATCGCATAGTCATGCTTTAACGCATGGCTATTTTGTACAATAAAAAAATAAAATTGAATTTTGTAAATTGCCCAATATTGAAAAAATGCGTCAAGGGTAGAGGGGCAGTATACATTGTAATCTATGCACAGGACGATGAGAAGATGAGTAAACTTATGCGCTGGATTTTCGATAGACGTTGTTTTAAGCTTGTTATTATATTTCGTATTAGTGACGTGGTGCGCCATCTTTTTAAATGATTTGCAACACTAGCAATATTAAGGCGCCGGACACACTGCCCCGGAGTTCCGCGTTCCGAGTTATCAGACTTGCTTCACGATAACTCAGCGTTCTAAACGCTTCAGTGTGAACGGTTCAAAGCAACCTTACACATTAGAAAGAACGCGGAACGCAGAACTCTGAACGCGGAACGCAGAACTCTGAACGCGGAACGCAGAACTCCGGGTGGCGTATGCGGCACCTAAATAAAATATGCCTGAGTTAATGTATACAAGGTGTTACAAAAGGTGCTAAAACTTTTTGCAGGGTGATAGGGATCGCACCTCAATTTTTTTTTTGTGAATTTCGTTTGATTTTTAAATGAATAAAAAGTAAGCACTGTCCCGGAAGAGAAATATTTTTATAAGATTGTTCTCATTGATTTTCACAATGTTTTAACATTTTAAAATCTGTGTTAATGCACCTACGCATACAAACATGTGTTTCAATTTAAACTAAATTGAAAAACAAAACACTTATAAAAACAATTTAGATTTTATAGGTAATTGGCATCTTGACGAGTAGGTTACACCCTGTAAAAAGAGTTAGGACCTTTTGTAACACGATGTATAGACATAAGTATAGACGTTTATTTTCTAGGATAACGTAACTTATATAAAATGTCTGGTTATACTAGTTGTAGAAGCAAAACTTCCTATTCCAAAGAATCAGAGAACTATAAGATAAATGTTTAATATGTAATTTGTAAAAGAAATACAAAACGGGAGTCTCAAATTGTGTAATTTATAACTACATAAATTAAATACAAATTACTAAATTATAGGCAGATATTTTTATCACATTAATGTATTTTACAGTAATAACGCTATCTGGCGGATTATTAAAATAAATTAAAAAAAAATTAAAGCTATGTATAAATTAATAATTTCAATCAAGTAATGAAATAAGTGTCCTACATCTTTACATGACTTATATTATAAGTTAAAATCAAGCTTAAGAATGTACTGTGAAATAGGAAAAATACATAAAAACTGTTAAATTAATGAAATAAATAATCAATGTACTTTATTTACTATTTGTTTTGAATTCTGAAGCAACCAAGGTAAAACGAGTCAACCATTAATGTGACCGTATCCCGTATCACTTGATAGAGTCTGGCTACGGACAAAGAGAATATTATAACACTACGTTTAGCACGTGCATGCCCTCTGAGGGACCACATTGGATTTTTTAGTTTCCAGACCTATGACGATTTAGTAAAAGATCCGAAAAGCTTGAATTTGTAAAAGTTACCGTTTAATATTTATTACTTGATAAATGTGGTCCCTCAGTCCGCACATATAGATTGTCGAATCTCTGAATGTGGTAAAGATATCCTCATAAGGTAAACGACAATATTTAGCAAAGAATTTCATAAAAGGAATTAGTTCTATGTAAACCCTTCTTGCAGTCATAAAAACCCTACAAAAACGAATTGAAGGTGGTCCCTCAGAGGACCGTTAGCACATATTTGTTTTATTTGTAACTTTTAGTCTACAAAGCGCAAAGCTAGGTGTCTTCGACAAGTATTAGTTAAAATGTTAAGCGCTATAATCGTATGACTCATTATTTTGTATCTTATGCCATCGTGATACAGTGGCGGTTATAAGGTGGTCCCTCATACGGCCTGTTTTGCTATCGTTAATTCGGAAGGCAAAGTTTTTTGTTCGAAAGTCCGTTATTGGCTAAATCTTATCTTTAGACAATATTGAGAAACTAATTTCAATATTTTTTATTTTGGTTCAGTAGTTTGGATTTTACAACGTTTCAAAGATACGGTTTTATGACGTCACGCGACGGTCTGCATACTGTTGGCGGTCAATGCGGTCATAGGAACAAAACATTTTAGCGCATAAAAACAAAACTACTGGACCAAAATAAAAAATATTGAAATTAGTTTCTCAATATTGTCTAAAGATAAGATTAAGCCAATAACGGACTTTCGAACAAAAAACTTTGCCTTCCGAATTGCCATTATCGTGTAATAGAATGCACTTACTCAAGTAAATTAAACACTATCTTTTACTTAAAAGTTTCTGCTAAAACATTACGTTTATTGTTTTACGCTAATTACACATTTTCATTTTAAAAAAAGGATTTGTTCAGTAGCACGTGGAAATCATGCGTAGGGTGACCACACGATCCACCAGATTTAGGAATTTGTTAAGGATTTTTCATATATGTAATGAGAAGATGGCCGGTGGACAAAAGCAGTGACAGAGTGGCGGCCGAGAACTGGACGACGATCAGTCGGAAGACCAGCAGCTCGATGGTCGGACGACATTGTCACAGCGGCGGAGGGTCCATGGATGCGGATGGCTCGGGACCGTGAGAGATGGCGCGAGGGGAAAAAGGCCTATACCCAACAGTGGGCAAACGTGGGCTGATGATGATGATGATGTATGAGATGATTTATACAGCGTCCAGTGGCAGCTTCACGTACTCAGATTTAGATATTTATTAATTTTCTAAGTAATGTATCATACGTATCCTCATGAGGAGCCCAGACCATGTCATTCGGTTCCAGCATGCATCGTACTTATGCATGCTTCGTACAATAATTCTGCCGATTATTATTGTAAACAACAGAACAACAATAATTCAGCCGATTATGTGTTCTGGTCTACGAAGCAGTGGCACCGCCCAAAAAACTTGTTGTAGACCAGAACACATAATCGGCTAAATTATTGTTGTTCTGTTGTTTACAATAATTAAAAGAATATGTTATTGCCGCGAACGAAAAATCGCTGAACAAAAATTGCTCAGTTTTGCTACAAAATGTAAAAAACTGTGAAAATTTAGAATTTCCCGCCACGCTGCTATCTTCCAGCTACAAAATGTAAAAAACTGTGAATTTAAAAAACTGTGAAACTGTAAAAAACTGTGATCTCTAGTCACGCGCTTTCCCGACAGCATTGCTAACAGTACTGATAGGCGACAGTTGACGTCATATGCCGCTCCATTCCAAAAGGTCCTATCCTATTTAATAGCATTGCGGGAAGTTCACAATTTTCAGTGAGATGCTTCGTGGCTCGACCACGAATGTTTTTATTGCTGTACTAATTCATGAAATATTAAATGTACTTTTTTCTTACATTTGTGGGGCACCAGCCGGGCCCCAGCCTGCGCGGGCCCCCCACGGGCCCGGATTGCGGGGCTTGGACGACCCAGAGGCCTAATCATTTTCTGCTCGGCGGCCCATCAAGCGCGTGGAGACGCGGCCAGCCGCAAGCAGGGGTTTCTAGTGAGCGTCCTTAGATGTAGTTTATCAAAATCGGTTCAGCCGTTTATGAGATATGATGCCAATTTGAAGCTACATTGTCGGTGGGAAATAAATGAGACGCAACTGTTCAACTGTACATACAAATCACAATATATTTATTTCATTTCACATTAGCCTAAAGTTTTGTTTTATTTACAACGTCGCTCAGCCGGTATCACTGTTTGATTGCTTAGTTAGTCATCATGTCGTTGTTGGAGGTCGCCGTTTGCTGTTGGCCCTTGAGTAGGTCCGTGATGTCTCGCCGGAACATGGATAGGTTCTGCGTGAAGCGATCCCTGTTCTTTGTGAGTAGGTTCGGTTCTATTCCTGCCATAAGCGAGTTGAACCAGTGTGCGAGCTGCGCTTGCTTGTCGCGCGGCTGGGCGGCTATCATCTCGGCACGCAACCGCGAGAAGTGCTCTTCGTTCAGTAAGATAAGGCCGAGAAGGGGGCGCGACATCGACCACTGGTTGCAGCAGTCCTCGAACATTACTATTTGCAGTACCTGCGTGGAGAGAGAGTGCAAACATTTTATAATGATTGAACGAGAGTTCTCCGAGCCTACTGGAAAAACCCGGCGTTTGCATGTATGTTAACTTGAGTAAATATCGTCGGATCGTCACAAAAATTTGGTAGGCAGGTAAAGAAATTAAAATATTTTTTTATGATCGAAAATGAGACAAATCGTATAATACAATACATGAGAGAAAATCGTGAGAGGTAGATCTGTAGACTCCGCTCATACAAGAACCATATGCATTAGATCATTTCTCAGGGCTAGTGAGATCTCTTTCTGCTCGCTGGTTACAATACACGCTACGAAAGAGACTTGAGACAACATGGGCCTGGGTCTGTAACGCAATGCTGCCAAATAGGGGTCCCCGTTAACGGCTTCAATTGCAATTAATTAATGCTGTCGGTCCTTTTAATGTTTTTGTGGTAAAGCAAAGAATATTCTGATTCTAATTCTAGAGGATTAGTTCGCTTGTTGTAGGAGAAAAACGAGGAAACCCCGGTCTGTCCTTTACTGGGTTGCCATCGACACGCCATTGCGTTACAGACTTAAGACCTAGGTGGTTTGACTTGCGCGGTGACGATTTATAGGTCTGTTTTGCGGTAGGCACTGCAGCTCCGAGTGGTCTCTTCACCCATCTAGTGTGAGTGAAGGTGCCACTGGACGCTGTATAAATCATCTCATTACGTAGATGCAAAGGCCTTAGTTTTTTTTTGCGGTAAGAGGTATGAGTGCGGGAGGCGCGGTCAAGTCTCTTCTTTCGTGGCGCGTATTGTGTTGGTTGGTAGACAGACAGACAGACAGACACTGACCGTGGACAGAAGCTGCTGTATGATCTCGGGCCTCCTCTGCAGCACCTCTACGAACATCGCGGAGGTCTCGGGCGGCGCTTGCCGCGGTAGAGGCACTGTGTTACTGGCTGGTGGACAGACAGACAGACAGACGGGTTAATATGACATGACTTACAGTTGTTTTATCTCACGAAAGCGGATGAGCCATACTTGTAGTTGTAATGCGTATAGATGCGCGCTCTTGTGTACGTGACTTCACGCTGACAGTTTTTGGATAATTTTGGCGCGAACTGAGTAACACTATGTGACTCGGCCGAAACCGAGCGCTCCCGAGCTTATGCACGCAAAGACAATGTACACACATATACACACACAAGTATGGCTCATCCGCCTTAGTGAGATAAAACATCTGTACCAACAAACAGTAGGAATCAATGGTAGGTATAGATCAGTGTTTTTCAACGTGTGGGTCGCAAACCCCTAGCTAGTATTTTTTATTTGGTTATTTTGTAGAAATAACGCCTGGTTCTAGATACTTATTCTAGACATTTACAGGTACACACGACAGCCCGTTGGAGCGTACACTTTTGTTGTAAAGTCGCCCGTAACGTAACCGAGGAGAGTGCTAGCGTGTAAGCGACGACATGCTGTCTTGTGTACCTAATACACGATAGAAAGTGGAGCATAGGGGTCGCACCATGAAAAGGGTTGAAAAATACTGGTTTCAGATAAATAATACTCACTTTTCTGTACTAATTGCTTATACAAATATGTGACTATGTGATCTAAGGTGGCGCAGCATCCCGTACAAACACTCGTGTCTGAAAAACGGAAAAAAACGATCATAGTAAAGTTATTAGGAGAGTTTGTATGTATGATAAAACAGAGTGTGATAGTAAGAGGTAAGATGTAGCCTGTGCAATAATTGTATATGTCCCACTAGCTGCGCAAAGGCCTTCTCTCAGAGAGAGAGTGCGAGCTTAATCACCACGCGTGCTCAATGCGGGTTGGCGATTTTTGCGTTGAGGGTATAATGCATCATACGCTCAGGTTCCCTCACGATGTTTTCCTTCCCCGTCAGCGAGTGTTATTGCTACTACAAATTCACAAATATACGTCACTTTGAAATAAATTGAAGTCATAGGTACGGTCGGCCACAATCACAGATACCCCATGGCAGCTCTTACCGCGCGCGGTATAAGGGCGCCAATCGAAAAAAAGGGGTATCCTAGCGTGTGGCCGACTGTACATGCCCGCACCGGGATTCGAACCAGGGTCCCTCGCTTCCGAGTTCATTGTTCTATTCAATAGGCCACCACCGCCACCACCGAGTAAGATAATAGGTTGATATAAACAGGGTGTTAAAAGACCGTAAACAGAGCGGGAAACCACGCATTATATGATACGGCCGTATCATAATGCATTTTTTTTGCTGAAGGAATTTATTATGCTTGGGAAATTGATGGCTTCAGAGATAATGATGTTCAAAATATAGTACGTATTTTTTGCTGAAATGTGTTCAGTATAGGCCCGGTTTCTGAATTGAGAATTTTGCTCTTTTGTGAGAAATCTGCAGAGACAGGACGATACTTACCCATTTGCTTAGCGAATTTCTCAATTCAGAAACCGGCAGATAGTTTACTAAACGTTTCTTCTCGAGAAGAAGATATCCGTTAATATATCTTACAAAATCGACGTTTAAATTGCAACCCACAATGCATTCTAGTATTCAGTACCCCGAGCATAAGTAGCATTAGTTTATGCCAACGTTAGCGCAATATGACTTCTCTGACCATTCCATTTTACAAAATTAATAATTTGCCAGCAATAATTTAGGGAAAAAGTACTGGGGGGGCTATCCTTGACGCTATTGCGTTCATATCGACGAAGTTTTTTAAGTAAATTATCTTTGAATACGTATTATCATTCTGTGTTTTTAAATACTTTGTAACGTTTATTCAAAGCTAAGGATAAATGTACAAACAAAATATATGTCTTAATTCGTAAAATTGTTGCACCATATTGAAAAAAATGCGTCAAGGGTAGAGGGGTTGGTGTCTACAGAGTGCACTCTAATTCGATAGCGGAACTCTGTCTACTGATCAATACAAACAACTTGTACTAGGTGGCGAAAAAAATGGAGCCAAAAATATATCAGCTGTTTCATACATTTGGCGCAATATTGAGTCGACTTTTTCTATGGAACAGGTGATATTTTATTCTCTCCATATTTTTAGCCACCTAATACAAGCTGTTTGTATTGATCAGTAGACAGCCTACTTAAAGTTCTGCTATCGACTTAGAGTGCACCCTGTAGTATGTGTGCCTTTTTGGTCAGGCGGCGGTCTTTTAACACCCTGTATGTTGTTCGTTCATTAGTTACCTAGCGCGGTGAGCCCCTCGGAGACCGATGACAGTATATACAGGGTGGCTTCGGGCTGCAGCGACGCGAGGAACGCCATGTGGTCTTGTGCTAGCCGCTCCAACAACACGTAGTAGGTTTGTGATAGTTTCGGATAGTCCATTAGATCATTCTGTGATATGCTTAGTAATAGTTTAACGAACATGTTTAGTACGTTGTCTAGGGCGTCGTCGCCGTATAGCCTGTCGACAGAGAAACAAACTGTGAGTGAATATAGTATAATACGCGCGGGATGAGAATGGGATGGCACCTTGTCAAAGTGAACCGAAAATGACAGTTCTCGAGTAGCGTCAGTAAAAAAAATGTTAGTTCTACGTTCTATCGTAGTAATCAAAGCAATGGGGACAAAGGCTTTGCTTTACTAAAGGTGGAGTAGAAAATGTTTTGATTGGTATTGCTTAGGTATAGGCTAGCCATGAAAAATGTAAGTTCTCGACTCGTTGAAGCTCGGTTGAAGCATAATGTAAAAAAAATACAAAATTTGGCCCCTTTAATCCAAACTGGCGGCTAACGCTCTCATCCCTCGAGGTCGAGAACTTACATTTTTCATGAGTAGCCCATACCTAAGCAATATCAATCAAAACATTTTCTACTCCATCTTTTGTAGGGCAAAAATCCCCGCTGCTTGGGTTATAGGGTTATGAAATTGAAAATACACAAAAATGTTTAATGGTTGTAATCTAAAAGGATTTAATGTTAGTGCATTAATTGAATAAAACGCTTCGATCAAGGATAAAACTAGATACAACATAGAACTCTGAAATGTGTCTGGAAAAATAGATGTCCAAACTGCCTTTGGGAGCTTATTTGCTCGTAGTCTATACAATTAAAGTAAAACTGTACACTAATGCAATAAGGTTGACATTCGAATATTAGACGTATGGTCGAAATGATGTTTCGTATTGTTCTATTGCTGATATCATTTGTTTCTGTGGGGACAAGTTTTTATTGTGATTTTATACGTAATGCGGATTCTATGGGATTTAGTTCGGTGATAAAACATGATAAAACTCGAGCAGACACCCACGCGCACAGAAAACACAAGCATTTTTCGTCGCGAGTTTGCCATAGACAACTAGAGTTTGCCGAAATGCTGATGCTACAGCTGACAGGCGGACCGCGAGCGTCTCAGTTCCAAAAGGTATTATCCCATTCTCATCCCGTGCGGATTATATCAACTTGATTATGTTAGATATACATTGGTAGGTAGGTAATCGTATGAAGAAGTGGCCACTCCGCGCGCCTATTTAATTTAATTTATAATGCCAATCATCTTTATATTTTTAAGAAGGCTGAATTTGATTTTACACATTTAAACACTGGATACCTGAAATACAGGGCAACCTAGTTCAGGATCCAGGGTACCTATCGATGAATAAATCATCCAGCCATCCTATCTGTACCAAAAATTTTAATTATGTAACCTTGATTGTTTTTGTGTTAATAAATTATTTATTATTATTATATTATTATTTGCGTCAGTCAGGGTTAGCCAACTAACTCTGAGTTAATTTGTCATTTTTATTGATGTTACTGCAAAGTCAACAGGCTAAGCCTGGTTGGCGCGGGGTTAGGTATTTACCATTTTGGGAAATCTGGTAAGGGCGCGTTTATTCGACACGAATTATTGTGTGGAGGCCGCACGGCACACCAGAGCGCGGCGACCCGACCTCCACGCGAATAGAGGATTGCGAGAAATTTGAACGTGGCTACCTTTTTGTTTTTTCTAAAGCACTAACCCGTGCTAGGGAATAATTTAAACATTTATAAGAAGTTGAAAAAATTTTAAAAATTCACTCGGGACAGGACCTGAACCCGCAACCTTGGGGGATGAGGTTGCGGGTTCAAGTCCTGTCCCGAGTGAATTTTTTCAACTTATTATAAACGTTGCTACCTTGTAAACCAAGTTCTAGTGTGAGTGAAGGTACCACTGAACGCTGTATAAATTATCTCATTACGTAGATGCAAAGGCCTTAGTAGGTAGTTATAAAAGGTCTCACCTAAAGACGCCGAAGTTAGCGTAGTTCCCGCAGAGCGCAGCCTTCAGCATCGTGAAACATAACGAGATACCCTTCAGCTTGCACGCGTACACTTGCTTCTTGTTCACCTCCACCGTCAGGATCCGGCTGCCTGCCGTCAGACACATCACATTAGTGAAGATAAAAGTTAAAAAAGTTCGCTCGGGACAGGACTTGAATAGAATAGAAATACATTTACTAAAACATCACAAGCTAGCTGCTAGCTGACAGCTGACCCGGTCAACTTCGTACCACATGAAATTGTTTGACTGTCCGCGCAGACGACAAAAAACTGATTTTGGCAATATCTTAATAATAATTATACAGGGTCTTGTTTTGGTCAGTGACACCCGACTTTGAACGATAGTTTGAGTAAGACTTGAAACTAAAAATAAGTTGCACAGCGGTACACTCACCGTAGGCCACTATGACCACTATGGCCAGTATGACCACTATGACGGATACACACCGTAGGCCATTATGACCACTATGACGGATACTCACCGTAGGCCACTATGACCTTGGAGAGTTCGCGGAACAGCAGGATCCCGTTGGGCGAGCTGACCTCGAAGAACAGCCGCTGGTTCCTGTTCTGCGCGAGCTCGGCCATCAGCTTGAGACACGGGGTGGTCACGCACGGCGACGCGAACCAGACGGATACCCCACGAAGGACCACTTGCATGTACACCGGGTAGCTATAGAAATAGAATAGAAATAGATTAGGCAATCCATATTTTCTACTATAATACGTGCGGGATTAGAATGGGATAAGACCTTTTGGAACTGAGACGCTCGCGGTCCGCCTGTCAGCTGTAGCATCAGCATTTCGGCAAAGTCTAGTTGTCTATGGTAAACTCGCGTCGAAACTAGCTTTTTTTTTTCTGTGCGCGTGGGTGTCTGCTCGAGTTTTATCACGTTTTATTCAATTATTGCAATAACATTTAATCCTTTTAGATTACGACCATTAAACATTTTTGTGTATTTTCAATTTCATAACCCTATGATAGAACGTAGAACTAACTTTTTTTTCTGACGCTACTCGAGAACTGTCATTTTCGATTCAGTTCCAAAAGGTATTATCCCATTCTGATCCCGCACGCATTTATACTGTTTGATTTATCAATGCGATTGGATAGCATGATTAAGGATAATGTGAAAATAAAAACACGGCAAAATTAGAAAATATACGACCACAGTACCTCAATATGGGTCTAGGGTGACCATTTAAAAAAAATGCCTATAATTTCTGAACGAAGCGACCAGGATTTTTTTTATTATTTTTCCCAGTACCGTTAAGACCTGCCCATTCACCCAGTTCCCGCTTGACGTTGAATTACGGGACACTCTGTATACAAACATACTCACATCCAGTCAAACAACATCATGTAGGCAGTCTTGGTGTTGAAGGCGAACGCCAGACTGCGCAGGTCGCGAGCCAGCCCTATCAGTGTCTTCTGTATATACAAACATACTCACATCCAGTCAAACAACATCATGTAGGCAGTCTTGGTGTTGAAGGCGAACGCCAGACCGCGCAGGTCGCGAGCCAGCCCTATCAGTGTCTTCTGTATATACAAACATACTCACATCCAGTCAAACAACATCATGTAGGCAGTCTTGGTGTTGAAGGCGAACGCCAGACCGCGCAGGTCGCGAGCCAGCCCTATCAGTGTCTTCTGTATATACAAACATACTCACATCCAGTCAAACAAAATCATGTAGGCAGTCTTGGTGTTGAAGGCGAACGCCAGAGCGCGCAGGTCGCGAGCCAGCCCTATCAGTGTCTTCTGTATATACAAACATACTCACATCCAGTCAAACAACATCATGTAGGCAGTCTTGGTGTTGAAGGCGAACGCCAGACCGCGCAGGTCGCGAGCCAGCCCTATCAGTGTCTTCTGTATATACAAACATACTCACATCCAGTCAAACAACATCATGTAGGCAGTCTTGGTGTTGAAGGCGAACGCCAGACCGCGCAGGTCGCGAGCCAGCCCTATCAGTGTCTTCTGTATATACAAACATACTCACATCCAGTCAAACAACATCATGTAGGCAGTCTTGGTGTTGAAGGCGAACGCCAGACCGCGCAGGTCGCGAGCCAGCCCTATCAGTGTCTTCTGTATATACAAACATACTCACATCCAGTCAAACAAAATCATGTAGGCAGTCTTGGTGTTGAAGGCGAACGCCAGAGCGCGCAGGTCGCGAGCCAGCCCTATCAGTGTCTTCTGTATATACAAACATACTCACATCCAGTCAAACAACATCATGTAGGCAGTCTTGGTGTTGAAGGCTAACGCCAGACCACGCAGGTCGCGAGCCAGCCCTATCAGTGTCTTCCGTATATACAAACATACTCACATCCAGTCAAACAACATCATGTAGGCAGTCTTGGTGTTGAAGGCGAACGCCAGACCGCGCAGGTCGCGAGCCAGCGCTATCAGTGTCTTCTGTATATACAAACATACTCACATCCAGTCAAACAACATCATGTAGGCAGTCTTGGTGTTGAAGGCGAACGCCAGACCACGCAGGTCGCGAGCCAGCCCTATCAGTGTCTTCTGTATATTCATATTCATATAAATTTATTGTGTATCGTGTAACAGGTTATTTACAGGTGGTAAGTATTTGTAATTAATTATAAGTGAACTAGCTTTTCGCCCGCGACTTCGTCCGCGAAGACTTATAAGAAGTTGCCTGGGTACATCTTTCACCATTATCAAATTAGCATGAATAGAGTCATGGGTGTGTATTTTTGTAAGCTATCTCTATTCCAAATGTCATCCAAATCCGTCGTGCAGTTTCAGCGTGGAAGTGTATGTGTTGTGTATGTGTGTGACCAAATTGGTAAAGATCAAATGAATCCAAGAAAAAAAAATACATACTTTGAACCTTTTGGGCCGTTTTAGGTGTATCATTATTATTGTTTTCTTCATGCTTAGTAGATTTGCTATAAAACGCAACTGTACTTAAATGTTCATTGAATAGTTGTAGCTTTAAATGTTCCGGCATTGTTATTGATACTACATCAGGAAAACTCTTAAAATGTTTCCATCCTTTTTGATGCTGAAACATGTGTTTAATTATTATTTCTGATTTAATACACGACTACTTAGTTTTAAGTTAATCTGACCCAATAAAATGATAATTTCATACAAATTTTGAACCCCGTTTTGGCCGTTTTAGAGTTAACATTATTACTTTTTTCTTCATGGTTGGTAGTTTTGCTATAAAACGCAACTGTAGTTTTTCAAAGTTGTAACTTAAATGGGTTGGGCCCAGCATTGCTACTAGATCAGGGAAAAATATTCAACGTTTCCACCCATTTTAACCCTTCATTCGCTGAAATGAGAAAAATGCTGAAACACGTGTTTGATTATTTCTGATTTAGCATACGAATACTTAGTTTCAAGTAGGTATATCAGACAAAAAAAATGTATTTCATACAAACTTTTAACCCCGGTTTGGGCATTTCAAGGGTTAACATTGTTACTTTTTTCGTCATGGTTGGTAGTTTTGCTATAAAACGCAACAGTAGTTCAAATTTCAAGGTTGTAACTTAAATGGTTTGGACCCAGCATTGCTACTATATCAGGGAAAAATCTTCAACGTTTCCACCTATTTTAACCCTTCATTCGCTGAAATGAGAAAAATGCTGAAACACGTGTTTAATTATTTCTGATTTAGTTAACAAATACTTAGTTTCAAGTAAATCGGACCAAAAAAAAATTTTATTTCATACAAACTTTGAACCCCGGTTTGGGCATTTGAAGGGTTAAAATTATATTTTTTTCTTGATGGTGGGTAGTAGTGCTATGAAATGCAACTGCACATTCAATTTAAAAGTTGTAGCTTCAATGGTTTGGGCCCAGCATTGCTACTACATCAGGAAAAAAACTTCAACGTTTCCACCCATTTTAACCCTTCATTGGCTGAAATGAGAAAAACGCTGAAACACGTGTTTAATTTTTTCTGATTTAGTATACTAATACTTAATTTCAAGTAAATCGGACCAAAAAAAATTTTATTTCATACAAACTTTGAACCCTGGTTTGGGCATTTGAATGGTTAAAATTATAATTTTTTCTTGATGGTGGGTAGTAGTGCTATGAAATGCAACTGCACATTCAATTTAAAAGTTGTAGCTTCAATGGTTTGGGCCCAGCATTGCTACTACATCAGGAAAAAAACTTCAACGTTTCCACCCATTTTAACCCTTCATTAGCTGAAATGAGAAAAACGCTGAAACACGTGTTTATTTTTTTCTGATTTAGTATACTAATACTTAATTTCAAGTAAATTGGACAAAAAAAAAATTTTATTTCATACAAACTTTGAACCCTGGTTTGGGCATTTGAAGGGTTAAAATTATATTTTTTTCTTCATGGTAGGTAGTTTTGCCACAAAACACTACTGCAGTTTCAATTTCATAATTGTAGCTTTAATGGTTTAGGCCTGGCATTGATACTAAATCAGAAAAAATCTTCAAACTTTTCTACCCTTTTAACCCTTTAGTGGGCAGAATTTTGAAAAACGCTGAAACACGTGTTTAATTGTTTCTTATTTAATATACAAATACTAAGTTTCAACTTAATCGGACCAAAAAAATTTTTTATTTCATACAAACTTTGAACCCCGGTTTGGGCATTTGAAGGGTTAAAATTATATTTTTTTCTTCATGGTGGGTAGTTTTGCTACAAAACGCTACTGCAGTTTCAATTTCATAGTTGTATCTTAAACGGTTTAGGCCCGACGTTGACACTACATCACGAAAAATATTCATACATTTCAACCTCGTTTAACCCTTAAACTGCTAAAATTAGAAAAAAGCTAAAACAGGTGTTAAATTATTTTTGATTTAATATACAAATTCTTAGTTGCAAGTAAATACGGATAAAAAATTTTTTTTTTTCATACAAACTTTGGACCCCATTTTTACCGCCTTAAGGGTAAATCTGTCTTAACCCGTAAACTTGAAGTAAATCTGTCTTAACCCGTAGCGTGTCCACAAATTACAACTATTGTCAAATTTTCATTGTTTTGGCATTAGCGGTTTTGTTCCAGCATCGATCGTAACTGGTGAAAAAAAGCGAAAAACTTTTGCACCCATTTTAACCCTTAAGAACATAGAAATGAGAAAATATCTGAAATAGGTGTCAAGTCATTTTAAAAAAAAAAGTACAAAAAATCAAGATTTAAGAACAAAAGACCAAAAAAAAAATTTTTTCCCATACACACTTTCAGCCCTATTTTGACCCACTTAAGGGTTAAATAAAAAAAAATCGCTTCTTAAATGAACCCTCCACCATATAACGCAACTTTTGTCCAAATTTCATACTTATAGGTTCAGCCGTTTGGGCTGTAGCGTGATGAGTCAGTCAACCTAAGCCTTTTATATATATAGATTACACGACACCCAGTTAGGGCACTACAATATAACAAAATTGTCTGATACAATCAGGAGGTAAAGATAATAAAATTGAAATTCTTAAATAATAATTACAGTAAATACAAACATACTCACATCCAGTCAAACAACATCATGTAGGCAGTCTTTGTGTTGAAGGCGAACGCTAGACCGCGCAGGTCGCGAGCCAGCCCTATCAGTGTCTTCTGTATATACAAACATACTCACATCCAGTCAAACAACATCATGTAGGCAGTCTTGGTGTTGAAGGCGAACGCCAGACCGCGCAGGTCGCGAGCCAGCCCTATCAGTGTCTTCTGTATATACAAACATACTCAAATCCAGTCAAACAACATCATGTAGGCAGTCTTGGTGTTGAAGGCGAACGCCAGACCGCGCAGGTCGCGAGCCAGCCCTATCAGTGTCTTCTGTATATACAAACATACTCACATCCAGTCAAACAACATCATGTAGGCAGTCTTGGTGTTGAAGGCGAACGCCAGACCGCGCAGGTCGCGAGCCAGCCCTATCAGTGTCTTCTGTATATACAAACATACTCACATCCAGTCAAACAACATCATGTAGGCAGTCTTGGTGTTGAAGGCGAACGCCAGACCGCGCAGGTCGCGAGCCAGCCCTATCAGTGTCTTCTGTATATACAAACATACTCACATCCAGTCAAACAACATCATGTAGGCAGTCTTGGTGTTGAAGGCGAACGCCAGACCGCGCAGGTCGCGAGCCAGCCCTATCAGTGTCTTCTGTATATACAAACATACTCACATCCAGTCAAACAACATCATGTAGGCAGTCTTGGTGTTGAAGGCGAACGCCAGACTGCGCAGGTCGCGAGCCAGCCCTATCAGTGTCTTCTGTATATACAAACATACTCACATCCAGTCAAACAACATCATGTAGGCAGTCTTGGTGTTGAAGGCGAACGCAAGACGGCGCAGGTCGCGAGCCAGCCCTATCAGTGTCTTCTGTATATACAAACATACTCACATCCAGTCAAAAAACATCATGTACGCAGTCTTGGTGTTGAAAGCGAACGCCAGAAAGCGCAGGTCGCGAGCCAGCCCTATCAGTGTCTTCTGTATATACAAACATACTCACATCCAGTCAAAAAACATCATGTGGGCAGTCTTGGTGTTGAAGGCGAACGCCAGAAAGCGCAGGTCGCGAGCCAGCCCTATGAATGTCTTCTGTATATACAAACATACTCACATCCAGTCAAACAACATCATGTAGGCAGTCTTGGTGTTGAAGGCGAACGCCAGACCGCGCAGGTCGCGAGCCAGCCCTATCAGTGTCTTCTGCGCGTGCTCTGACGCGAACATTGCGCTCTCGTCGGAACCGCCCAGCAGACCGATTATACTCTCAAACGCGGCTGGTGACAAATTAAATTAAAATTAGTTATTTCAAGTCGAAGTAGGTTTACAAGAAGTGTATAACCCGTGCCATTAAAGAAACGATACATAAATGGCGGACACTCTCGCGCCCTCTTGCTTTAATCATATCTCCGTCTATACTCACACGTAACGTTAGCAAAGTCAATTTAGGCAGTCCTGATTAGTCACCTACGCTTGGCTAATAAAACACGCCAAAATACGTTCGCCTCTTATTGATTTTTTAATGTTTGTCGAGTTATTTCAATATTGTAGTTTACGTTAAGGTGAAATACGTCTCACAACTAGCGCCGCCAATGGAAAAAAAATCATATCTTTTTTTGGGATGCGTTTTTAGCAAAAAACGCTCCTGCGATTCCTCAACGCGAGGCTTAACTATTTTTAGGACTTAAGGTTTGGATTCCAGATCCTAGAACTTAAGAATGCAATCGATTCTCGCCAAAAGTGGCCACTTTTGGCGAGAATCGATTGCATTCGTAGGAAATCCAATCCTGGAATCCAAACCTTAGGTCCTAAAAATAGTTAAGCCTCGCGCTGAGGAATCGCAGGAGCGTTTTTTGCTAAAAACGCATCCCAAAAAAAGATATGATTTTTTTTCCATTGGCGGCGCTAGTTGTGAGACGTACGTCGTCTTAAGTGTTGTTATTTGTTGAGGTTTGTATTATTTACTACGTTTTAATATTTTTGATCTTATTTTCATAAAGATTGTTGTTTAATCACAAACCCAACGTAGAACAATTACCTAAACAATAAAGAAAGCATCGTAAAACAATATTTCCTAACCAAAAATGTAAGAAAGTTTTAGGTATGAACCGAAATCGTATTTTCGTAACCTCTTTTTCAGACCTTACCATAGGTACCCATTACCTAAACAATAAAGAAAGCATCGTAAAACAATATTTCCTAACCAAAAATGTAAGAAAGTTTTAGGTATGAACCGAAATCTTATTTTCGTAACCTCTTTTTCAGACCTTACCATAGGTACCCGCCGCCATTTTCATATCGTTTCTCTATTGGCACGGCTTATACATAGTATTTAGCGGTGGTGGTCTAGTGGGCAGAACAGTGGACTCTGAAGCAAGAGGTCCCAGGCTCGATTCGTGAATTTGTAGTAGCAACACCACTCGCTAACGGTGAAGGAAAAACATCGTGAGGAAACCCGCGGATTAGTTGGATCCACACGTATTGACTTGTCTTTCTTGTGGGCTAGGCTGACTAAGCTGTCAGGATGGTATAGGTGCTGGGCAAGCCTACTCCACCTTAAACAATGTCCCAGGCACTGCAGCGCCAAGTGGTCTCTTCAGCCATCTAGTGTGAGTGAAGGTGCCACTGGACGCTGCATAAATCCTCTCATTACGTAGATGCATAAGCATTAGTAGTATTAAATTGTGCGTACTACAGGGTGCAATCGAATTCGATAGCGGAATTTTAAGAAGGCTGTCTACTGATCAATAAAAAAAAACTTGTACTAGGTGGCGAAAAAATGGAGCGAAAAAAAAAATCAACTGTTCCATACAAAAGTTCGACTCAGTACTGCGCCAAATGTATGAAACAGCTGATATTTTTTTCGCTCCATTTCTTTCGCCACCTAGTACAAGTTGTTTGTATTCATTAGTGGACAGTTCCGCTATCCACTAAGAGTGCACCCTGTAGTTACGTTAGAGTCTTTTTACGTTCGAGTCTTTGCTAGTTCTTAAGAAAAAACTGTGTAACAGTCTCCAACGCCAGCGGTCCCAGATTTGATTCAGAGAATATAATATTTTTTGCAGTAGGTACATAAGTACATAATTTACTTTCGTTTACGGAATAAAGCATTCGAAAAAAGGATAGTATGGCCATGCCGCTTTTTAGCTCGACTTGGTGAAGTTCGATAATGAATATACAGGGTGTTAAAAGACCGGCAACATAGCGGAAAACCACGTATTGTCCTCATCATAATGAACATTTTTGCCCAAGGAACTATGCCTGGGAAATCAACGGTTTCCGAGATAAAGAGGTTCAAAGTCGGACTTTTCAAAACTTTTTTTTTGCAGAAATGTATTCAGTATCTAGTTCTTAACATACCTTCTCAAGAAGCCATATCAAAATTATGAATATTTCTTACAATAAACGACGTTTAAATTGCAACCCGCAATGTATTCTAAACATCGGCCCTTCAAGCTTATGTATAGTCCGTTTCCAGGGCAGGCGGAAAAGCGATCATTAACCTTTGAGCGGATCACAGAAGTAAACAAAATTTTTTATGCCAAAGGTTTTTTGAATTTTTGACAAGTTTACTATGAACTGGCACATTAATGAGCGATGAGGTTTAGTAATTATTAAACAATTATGTTAAGGTGAAACGACACCAAAGTGGCGGAAAAAAAACAGGTTGGTTTGAGTATACATTAAGTATATTAAACAGGGATGTCACGTTCATCAGTGTAAGTTTCACAATCGTTTTCTGTTGATAAGGATGTGCGATTGTACACACTCGCGCAGAAATCTTCACCAGTTTCGTCGAGCGCTCATAACTCGTGACGCTACCTGTTGCACGTTGAAACAGGTTTTTTATCTCTGACTGACCGGAACTCTCACCCCACCCCGTACCTAAAAACACGCTTCGATATCCAAACGATACAGAAATGTAAGGAGAGTGACGGAGTGCGACACGAATCGTTATATTTTTACGGTAACATAGTACTTCGTGTCAATGATCGCTTTTCCGCCTGCCCTGGAAACGGACTATAACATAAACTTATACCTACGCTTGCGCAATATGACTTATGTGCGGTACACGTCCATTGCGTGATAAAATATTTTTCAAAATTATAACCTTAAAAACCAAAATCATTTCCCAGCAATAATTTATCGAAAAAGTACTTTGTTTTGGTGTCTAGTATGCATGGCTTTCGGGTCTGTTGGCGGTCTTTTAACACCCTGTATATGTGGTCAGATAATGAAGTTCGATTCAATTCCTTAATGAGGTTAATAAGCGAATTAGATACGTATCTAATTAAATCCTGTTCGGTACATATTTGAAGATTATTAGTTTGAGAGAGGCAAATAAAAATTTCCCGCTTTCGTCGGAATTTTGGACCCACTACACCACCTTCACACCGATCTTGTCTATCTTGTCTATGATCTGCTCTACTGAAAGTTAGCTGTAGGCTGTACTATAGAGGTTGTTAAAGACGAAAAATGTTGCCTGGATCATAAGGTTGTTTTATTGGGTACATGTACAGCTAGTCAGTAGTACCTGTCAGCGGCTGCATGAACGCATTGAACCGCGCCTCGTCCTCGCCGAGCTCCACAAGTAACAGCCGTCCCAGTGCCGTGTACAGCTGCGTCCGACAGCGCATCTCTGACGTCATCACGCCGCGGATCCCCAGGAACGGGAAGTGCTCCGCCTGTAAACAACCAACCGATAGACTAGTGTCAAGGTTGGACGATTGCAACGTGGCGGAAAATTCAAAATTTTGGAGCTAAACTGAGCTATTTTTGTTCAGCGATTTTTCGTTCGCGGCAATAACATAATTCAGCCGGTTATGTGTTCAGGTCATAAACGAGTTTTTCGGGCGGTGCCACTGCTTTGTCGACAAAGTAGTGGCACTGCTCAATTTAGCTACAAAATATATAAAACTGTGAAAATTTTCAATTTCCCGCCACGTTGCTATCGTCCAACCTTAAAGCTGTGGAGCTTGCTCCTAAAACAAAGTGAAAGACTAACCGTGTGGTGTGTCAGCATAAACTGCACCTCGTCGAGTTTGACTAGTTTCCGCACGCAGGTGTACCCGCCGCTGAGGTCGCTTAGAAGTCCCAGGGTCTTGCTGATGATCTGCTCCGAGCCACCCCAGTACTTGAGGTTCGTGATTCTGTGGGGCAGGCAGAGTTACATTTGTTATTGAGGCGGGCTAGGTAATGCCTTCAAGAAAACTCGTGAGCCGAAAGGTGTTGTTTCATAATGGGCCAATTTTTTGTTTATTTTGCAATCGCTTCTAATTTTGAAGGACCATTATTTATGAAAGAGGAAAATCCCCTGAACAGTACCTGATTCCTGAAATATTTAATTTCTGTGTTATTAACAAGAACGAACACTTTTTGTTTGTTGATAGGTTATTTAGACACAAACCTTTGATTTTGAAACAATATTTTTTACCAAAAATACAAACATAACAATAATCAGATAAAGCTTGCCATTCGAGACATAAAATAAACCCCTATTTATTTATTGTCAATCATTATGCTATTTAGTTATTTACAAAGGTTTCTTTTTCTACGAACGTTGGTTTTGGAACATTTCCCTCCGTTGCGAATTTTATCTGTGGTGTTTCGTTCGTGGCGTGGGGTGATGTTTGGGGTTTGTTTCACAGATTACAAAAAAGAAGTAAGTTTGATAAATGTGTTGGTGACCGGTGCGTTTCAAAAGTGTTTTGGTTTTGTTTCTCTGATTTATACGTTATGTAAAATAAATCCAGTAGAGTGCGCGCACGATAAGTCTGCGCGCGGCGAATAGAGGAACTAAAATGACAAGCAGCCATATTGCTCTAAACTCTAATTTTTTATTCGAGTCCATGGAATGACAGTTGCTAGTATGCAACTGTCAGAAAAAGCCTTTGTAGCAACTGTCATTCCGTGGACTCGATTTAAAAATTAGAGTTTACTATTGGTTCTAGCGGTTAACGTCTTTCCGTGATTGGATGGCAATATTTTTTTACCTATGTGCAAAGTTAACGTGCTCTAACTACCATTTGAGGTTACTCATCATCATCATCATCATCAGCCCACCTCTGCCCACTGCTGGGTATAGGCCTTTTTCCCCTCGCGCCACCTCTCACGGTCCCTAGCCATCCGCATCCATGGACCCTCCACTACAATGACGATGTCGTCCGACCATCGGGCTGCTCGTCTTCCCACTGATCGCCGAGGATCAGGTTACTATTTATTTTTATTTTGACACTTGTGCAGATTTCAAAAAGAAGTTTGTTCTGTGTGTTGGTGACCGGTGCGTGTTGGTGAGTCTATGGCTTGACAGCTGACAGCTCCACTATTCTGTGCACAAGGCTCACCACAGAGTTCGCCATTTTTTCAGTGTTGATTGTGTGTTGCATTGCAATCGTCGTTGAGCCCCAACATCTCTGACAGCCGCCGGTACACCTCGCTGTTCTTATAGGGTAGTTACAGGCAGTATATAGGGTAGTAACTCACATCTTCCTCATCAGAACGCTGAGCAGCTGTGCCTCGTCATTCAACCCAAGGACCTCGGACAGTCGCCGGTAGACCTTGCTGTTCTTCTGGACCTGCTCCCCGACGTAGATCTTGCGGAACTGTTCGAAGAACCACAGCATGGCCAGCTCGAGCTTCTCGCAGCCGCCTTGCTGCCGAGAGACGGTTATTGTTGGTACTAGTGTTTAAACTAAGGCCTTTGCATCTACGTACAGAAAATGACGATATCGTGGCATTTCCAGTTAAAGGCCGAGATAAGTACATAAGTACCTAACAGACAGTCTAAGTGCCGTAAGATCAATTACAGTTTAAACTTACACCTTAGATTAAACCTCGCATTTTGTATGAAAATTAATCGACAGATAGGGTTGAAACTAGCCTTTTTGGTTTAAACTGTGGTTGATCTTACGGGCCTAATTAGATAAACGTCTAACAGCGCAAAATTTCCAACTCCCAAAACGTCCATGTAGCAAAACGGCGAACTATCAGATGGTCTATAATAGCAAAGAGTCTATTTACCAAATAGTCTGTTTTTAAATGTGTAATAGTAATGACCATTATTTAAAATTAACATTTTTTTGAACTACCATAAATCATTTTGTGCCTAAGTCCTAGTAAAAAAAATTTTTTTTGGCGCAGCGTTACAAATAGGAGCAGGAGAGGCTGGAAAGGTGTGGAGAGTGTAAAGGCACGAAAGTGCGCCGCGCAGGCAGCGCTGAAATGGCACAAATTCCAACTTTTTAAACATAAGAAACGTTCAAAAATTAAAAAGTATCAAGCTATGAGAAAAGTCGTAGAACAAAAGTTGTTGGAAATCACATTTTAACAGCTTGATTGGCGTAAAAAAAATTCCAGTACCCTCAGTGCGTCTATGAGCCGAAGTAATTACCAATTGGTTAAAGTTGACGTGTTTCAGGAATAAAGCTATTTAAAAATTGCCGTGTATGAATAAAGCACGCACCGACTGGCGCAGTGAGTCGGTAAGCTCCATCAGCTGTAGCACTCGACACACAAGTTCTCCGTCCATAGCGTCATGTTCGTCGCTTGTGTTGACGGACGCTCGACCGCCGATCGCCGCGCCGATTATGTACACCAGCCACGTCAACTGACCTGAGGATGAAGACAACCATTATTGATGACTCCAGCGGCTCGGAGCCCCACTGACCACATCGCCGAGGCTGCACACCCAAGACCCGGAGGCTGATGCCTCCGGAGAAGACGCACGGGACAAGAGTGCCAACTCAAAACCCGTACTTACTACTCCACGGCCAAGCCGCAGTAGCAGACGACCACTGATGATGATGAACCATTATTAACCAGGGCTGGCTGGAAGAAGTTCTTTGGAAGTAAGTCCGCCCTTGTACACGTTCTCTTACTGTCATGTTATTTAAGCATTTCTACGGGGAGTTAAATGACCGCCAACGGACCAGAAAGGCACGCATTCTAGACACCAAAACAAAGTTATTCTTCAATAAATTATCGCTGGGAAATGATTTTGGTTATTTTGTAAAATATTTTATAACGGAATGGATGTCAACGCAGACAAGTCATATTGGGCACGCGTTGGAATAAAATTTAAAAAGGCGCGGTCAAAATGCGCGACGAGCAGGCAGCAAGTGTCCGCGTACTAACACCCTGTATAGAGCACACTGACCGTAGAGTACTGCGCACTGTTGCGGCTCGCTCTCGGCGCTGAAGGCGGCGGCGGCGCGGTCAAAGTGCGCGACGAGCAGGCGGCAAGTGTCCGCGTACTAACACTCTATATAGTGCACACTAACCGTAGAGTACTGCGCACTGTTGCGGCTCGCTCTCGGCGCTGAAGGCGGCGGCGGCGCGGTCAAAGTGCGCGACGAGCAGGCGGCAAGTGTCCGCGTACTAACACTCTATATAGTGCACACTAACCGTAGAGTACTGCGCACTGTTGCGGCTCGCTCTCGGCGCTGAAGGCGGCGGCGGCGCGGTCAAAGTGCGCGACGAGCAGGCGGCAAGTGTCCGCGTACTAACACTCTATATAGTGCACACTAACCGTAGAGTACTGCGCACTGTTGCGGCTCGCTCTCGGCGCTGAAGGCGGCGGCGGCGCGGTCAAAGTGCGCGACGAGCAGGCGGCAAGTGTCCGCGTACTCGCAGCGAGCTATCACAGACAACTGCTCGAGCTGTTGTTGGACCACACACTCTTCCTCCAGCCCGTCCGCGCTGCCGTGTTCCCTGTAATACGACAAACAGGTGTAAGTACTATCAGTCAGACTCTATAACTAGTTTGTTTTGAAAAGGCCTTTATTAACAGAATAATATACATTTCGTAAAATACATAGACACAGTTTAGTACATACAGCTTGAGATTACACGTCGGGGTTTTAACTAAGCAGGCTACAACGCCTTTAAAAGTTTTTTGATAAAATTACTATTTATGGGATATAGGTCCCTTGCCGAGAGTCGAGAGTCGAGCCTCGCACGCGCAGCGTAGGTACCCAAGCACGAGACAATGGCGGAGAAATGGGGCAAGGTCTATAACTAGTAGTTCACCCCGAACTACCACAGTTACAGACAGATGTGTAACTTTTTGCTAACAACATTCGCGCAGACGCGCGATAAAAACTGTGCAGTGTACACACGACAGCACGTCGACCGTCGCTAGCACTCTACTCGGTTACGTTACGGGCGACTTTACAACCAAAGTGTACACTCTGACGTGCTGTCGTGTGTACAACCCCATATCTCGGCAAGACCTCAACCGATTTGGCTCATCTTAAAAAATATTTTAATTTAATGACGATCAGACTACTCAAGTTTTCGTCGAACGAACATTCATACATACAAATAAATGCTTTTTTAAACTGTCGTGGTTTTCAGACATAAAATTATTGTAAGAAAACAGGATTCTTACCACAGTAGGTAGTGCACACAGTTGCTAATGCCTGGGTCCTTTGCCTGTAACGCAATGGCGTGTCGATGGCGTCCCAGCAGAACCGAACTAATCCTCTAGAATTAGAATCAGAATATTCTTTGCCGTACTACAAAAACATTAAAAGGACCGACAGCATTAATAAATCGCAATTGAAGCTGTGGACTGGGAGCCCATTTTGTCACCATTGCGTTACAGGCTACGGCCCCTGGCTACAGTCACTCACGTGAGTCGCGACGTGATGTAGGCATGTGTCACGGACGGCGCGTAGGTCTCGAGTAGATGCGGCTCCGTTGCCTTAACGTACGGGACTGACGCGACCATGCGCTGCCACAGGGACAGTAGGTAGTGGACAGAGTTCGGCGCAAACTGCCACATCTGAGGGTTACAAACAACATGTTACACACTTTTTAAACTTAAGCTTTCGTGGGCACTGCACATTTTTATAGTGTCGACGACGAAGAAGATCCTGGTCCAGTTACGTGTGGGCGGGCGGGCGCGCCACCGCGTCCGCCCGCGCCCCCACCACCCCCCCGCACCGCAGCTCTCGGTGCGCGCGCAACGGCTACTCAAACGCAGTTCGAGACTAGCCACGGCCTCCGAATGAGAACCGAAATTAGTCGGCTACACCGACAAATTACTAGATTTGTCTAAAAAAGGTCCTGTCTCACTGAAAGGGGCCTTTTCTCATAAATACAAGCAACTTTTTACTACAGGGACAAGTGCGAAATCTCGAAAAATAAAATATCTTCTGTATTTAGTATCGAATTTTAATATGGAACAGCAATTTTTTTTTCTTGCTTGTATTGACGAGTTAAGCAACCCCTTCAGTGTCACAGGTCCTTTCTGAAACACCCTGTGTAAAAGGTGTTGTAAAAGGTCCTAACTTATTACATACTATAATAGCACTCGGTGATAAGGATTAGGTAGCATATTTTTTTTGTTTTTGCTGCACGACATTTTTTTTTATTTTTAAATGAACAAAATGTTGTTAGCATATAGGTGAGTGAAAAGTATGATATTTTAAAAACTATTCTCCTGTTTTTTCACATTGTTCTAATAAATTAAAATTATGCAAATAGCTTCAAACTATGCAAATGCACACTCACAAAAATAGGTTTAAATTTGAACTAAATGTAATTACATAAAAAAATTGAAAAAAAAAAATTAAATAAAAGGGTTTTTTTTTTATCAGAAACAACATCAAAAGAGTTAGGACCTTTGGTAACACGTTGTATATTGCTAAAGCGCCCACCTGTAAGCTCTGCACGGTGAACTTGGCGATCTGCTCGATGAGCCGCGGGTAGTTCTCGACCATGACCAACTCGCCCAGCTGATAGTTGGACTTGAGTCGCGCCAGCAGCCGGCAGAACTCGTGGTAGTTGGTCGGGTCGGACAGGCCCTGTGTGCAACATGTTGCATCAGTAACACATAGTTGGACTTGAGTCGCGCCAGCAGCCGGCAGAACTCGTGGTAGTTGGTCGGGTCGGACAGGCCCTGTGTGCAACATGTTGCATCAGTAACACATAGTTGGACTTGAGTCGCGCCAGCAGCCGGCAGAACTCGTGGTAGTTGGTCGGGTCGGACAGGCCCTGTGCGCAACATGTTGCATCAGTAACACATAGTTGGACTTGAGTCGCGCCAGCAGCCGGCAGAACTCGTGGTAGTTGGTCGGGTCGGACAGGCCCTGTGTGCAACATGTTGCATCAGTAACACATAGTTGGACTTGAGTCGCGCCAGCAGCCGGTATAACTCGTGGTAGTTGGTCGGGTCAGACAGGCCCTGTGTACAACATGTTGCATCAGTAACACATATTTGGACTTGAGTCGCGCCAGGCCGGCGAAGCCGCCCCTGCAGTGCACAGAATAAGCGCGTGGTACAGCGAGAAGAACAGGTCCAGGGTCGAGGAGTCCAGGAACGTGTCCGAAGTGGTCTGTTCACAATGGTCTGCTCATCTGTGTGTTGTCAACTGGTCTGCTCACCCTGGTCTGCTCACCTGTGTGTTGTCAAGTGGTCTGTTCACACTGGTCTAGTCACCTGTGTGTTGTCAAGTGGTCTGTTCACACTGGTCTAGTCACCTGTGTGTTGTCAAGTGGTCTGTTCACACTGGTCTAGTCACCTGTGTGTTGTAAACTGGTCTATTCACACTGGTCTGGTCACATGTGTGTTGTCAAGTGGTATGTTCACACTGGTCTGCTCACCTGTGTGTTGTCAAGTGGTCTGTTCACACTGGTCTGCTCACCTGTGTGTTGTCAAGTGGTCTGTCCACACTGGTCTGGTCACCTGTGTGTTGTCAAGTGGTATGTTCACACTGGTCTGCTCACCTGTGTGTTGTCAAGTGGTCTGTTCACACTGGTCTGCTCACCTGTGTGTTGTCAAGTGGTCTGTCCACACTGGTCTGGTCACCTGTGTGTTGTCAAGTGGTCTTTTCACACTGGTCTGGACACCTGTATGTTGTCAAGTTGTCTGTTCATACTGCTCTGCTCACCTGTGTGTTGTCAAGTGGTCTGTTCACACTGGTCTGCTCACCTGTGTGTTGTAAACTGGTCTATTCACACTGGTCTGGTCACCTGTGTGTTGTAAACTGGTCTATTCACACTGGTCTGGTCACATGTGTGTTGTCAACTGGTCTGCTCACCTGTGTGTTGTCAAGTATCCGCAACAGCTGATGCGCGAGGCTCTGCAGGAACTTGGCTCGCTCGTTGTTGCTGAAGAGCGAGCGGCGCACCGAGGCCAACTGCACCAGACAGGCGAGCGCGAGGCCGGCGAGGCCGCCGCTGCAGTGCGCAGAGCTAAGCGCGTGGTACAGCGAGAAGAACAGGTCCAGTGTTGAGGAGTCCAGGAAGGTAGGCCGCCACGAGGTCGGGATCTGAGGAGAACACAAAATTGGTAGGTAATAGGTAAAACGAGCTGTTTTTCCAATTTGCAAAGTTTTTTATAAGGTTAAAAAATTCGCTCGGGACAGGATTTGAACCCGCAACCTCTTGCATTCCGTGCAGGCGCTCTAACAATTGAGATACCGAGTCAAGTAACTGTCGATGCGAATTCAAATTCTGTCCCGAGCGAATTTTTTAACCTAATAAAAAACTATATAAAGTTCACTAGCAAAAAGTGTCTATATTTGCGCCTAGCTCATAATATTGGGGCAGGTGAATGGCAAACGCGCCAGGGGAAGGGCACCGACCAAAAATAGCGTGAAGGGAGATGCACAATTTTCGCTTTTTTTTAAAATTATTTTGAAGCTAAACTGAACAAATCTTGTTATACGATTTTTGTTTCACAGCAATAAAATATGTAGTATTATTTTCAATATTCTAAACGACAATTTACAATTCATCTGATTATGAGATTTGCTCTAACTTCTAGCTTTTTGGGCAGTACCACTGGTTTTGTCGACCACAAAAACAAATCTAAATCTAATAAGTAGACACCGGAGGGGGAATGCAAGGGCGTCGCCAGCCGATGGCGCAGGGGGGGGCAAGTTCACTTTACCTACTACAATTCATACTTTTCTCATTCTCTATGAATATTAGGAGTGGAATTGGTGAATTCATTCGAGTTTCGACGTACGGGAATGATTGTTCAAGGCTTGAACTTCAAGCAAATTAACTCAAAGACTTAGGACTTTGGTTGCATTATATTTGGCAACTTTTTTAGAATCTCTAGGGGGGGGGGGGGGGGGGGGGGGCAGCTGCCCCTCCCTGCCCCCCCTTGGCGACGCCCTTGGGAATGTCTATTGAACCAGTCCCGTCTTCAGAATCAAGGGGCCTATTTAGGTGTATATCTTGCTCACCTGCACGGTACAGAGGTCGTCGCCCGCCTCGTCGCTGGCAGTCCCGATGAAGTCGAAGGTGAGACAGTTGTGTGTCAGCTTGAGCAGAGCCGCGAGCAGCGCCTGCTCGGCCTCCGAGCTCGGCTCGAGGGACTTGGCGCGAGCCGCGTTTAGCAGCGAGCAGGCCAGACGGAAGATCTCGAACAACTGCGTGTCACTGGAGAAGATAGGAAGGCCGAGTTTAGGCATCACCCTCCAACACTACTAATTTCTATTATAGTGGCCCTTTTATCGACAGCTTCGGTCATAAAGAGGGCACACTACGTCCAGCAAACGATCGAAACCGAGTACCAGGATCTATCTGCGGTAGGTCTTGCCGCCTCAGCTTGTGCTTCGGTACTCTGCGAGTGGCTCGTGGATGCATGTTTTTACTTTCCACTACCTTATCTCCAGGAAGGCGCCGGAGCTGAAAGATTGGATTTAGGCATAGGTAGGTGCGAGCAACGCCTCCCAGCTCGGCTCGAGGGACTTGGCTTGAGCCGCGTTGAGTAGCGAGCAGCCAGACGAACGATGAAGATCTCGAACAGCGTGTCACTGAGAAGATAGGAGGCCGGATTTAGGCATAGGTAGGAAGGTAGATAGTCGTATGAGGTAGTGGCCACCCTTCGTGTCAGAGTTTTTAGGCCGCCCAAAGGGCCTCTGACATGGCTTAACGATTGAATTCGGTTTCTGTGTGTAACGAGCTGTATAGGCTAAAGGTGCGTTCTCACCGAAAGGACGACGCGGTCTTCCTGTGCTTGGCGAGCGAGCGGTTCGCGTCCGCGTCCGACACGTGGTTCATCTCCACCACGAGCTGGGAGAGCAGCTGGACGCCGATCGTGCACAGTGGGGTTGGGCCCTGAGGAACAAAATGTTATGTTATTTATTTATTAAATACCTACCTGCATTACAAAATGTATTATTTTTAAGCAAGAGATCCTTGGAGATTCTTTACCATGCTTCTTCTACAAGAACGATCAAAGCTAGTGAAGCTGGAGAAAAAAAGTAGCTAAATACTTAGTATTAGATACTAATAAGTATTTGATTTATGTACTATTTATACTTTTGATAATATTTTGACTATCATCAGAATTTTAAAAATAGTGACACGAGTGGTCAAGGCACACTAGCGCCGCCAGTAAAAAACAAATCATATCTTCTTTTTGGAAGTCTTTGCTAAAAACGAGCCTTCAAATTAATTCTCATTTGACGGCTCGTTTTTAGCAAAAATTCCCCTAGGCTTAACTATTATAGGACCTAAGGCCTAGATTCCAGATACTAGAACCTACAAATAAAACTCGCACTAGTTAAAAGCGGCAGATTTTTTTCTTGAATCCAGGCGTAGGTCCTTAAAATAGTTAGGCCTAGGGATTCTCATTTGACGGCTCGTTTTTAGCAAAAGACGCATCCAAAGAGAAAATAATGATTGTTTTATTGGCGAAGCTAGTGGACGGAACCCTCCTATGGTTTAACGAAAGTGGCGTGGCGGGAAATGCACAATATTCGGTTGTTTCAATTTTTTGGTTCAGCGATTTTTGTTTCACGACAGTAAAACATTGTATTTCGTATACGGTTAAACTTACTTGTTTTATGTCGGTGTAGCGGATTAGTTAAGGTCTCCGAATGAGAACCGAAAATACACCTACACCGACATAATACAAATTTAACCGTTTACGAAACACAAGATGTGCAGTGCTTACGAAAGTTTAAGTGTAAAACAGTTTTTTCAATATTATTATCAACAAAACAACAATAATTCAGCCGATTATGAGATTTGCCCAAACTGCTAGTTTTTGGTACTGGAGGCGGCGGAAAGAGTGCGGGAGGCGCGGTCGAGTCTCTTCTTTCTTATCACGCATTGTATCAAATTAGCATGTTAGACTGACCTGTAGGAATGTAGTGATGTCTGTCATGAAGTCTCGGAACACATACTCCTCCTTCACCATGTCGAACCAGCCGACTTTAGCGATACGCGCGAAAAGGGCGACTAGAGCCTGAAAAAGATAAACAATGGTTGTTGGTATTTTTTCTCCTGACAGCTTAGTCGGCCTAGCCAGGGTTCAGCAACCTTTTGAGACGAAAGAGCAAAAAATATAAATTTTCAATTATTTTATTCTTGATTTTTAAAGAGCCACAAAAAAATTGTTCAAACAATATACAATTTGGTTCATGATTGAAAATAAAAAATATCACCGATTTCACCATTAGCTTCCTTGATAGAAATTGTAATTGAAAGACATTGTAAAGAACTCAAATGCGCCTAAAAATTCACCAATTCACCTTTAAAATTAATAATAATAAAGATTTATTTTGCTGTAAATAAGGACAGCGCGGTTGAGCACTTGTTCCTGCTGGCTGGAGAGTGTATGGTCATTGATCTAACTGCACAATGAATGTGGCCAGGGGGGTTACCCTTGACGCTATTGCGATCAAATTGAAAAAGTTTTAAAATTAATTTCTCTTTGAATTCGCATAGTAATGCTTTGATTTTAAATACTTTGCAATGTTTATCCAAAGGTAAGGCTGTTTTATTCAATAAAAACACAAAATGCGTCTTAATTAGTAAAATATTAAATTTTGTAAATTTCTCCATATTGCGGCCGTATTGGAAAAATGCGTCAAGGATAGAGGGGCAGCTTGGGCCTCGTAGTTGAGCACATTGTTCCTGCTGGCTGGAGAGTGTATGGTCATTGACCTACCTGCACAACGAACGTGGCCAACTTTGGCGTCATTGCCAGGTAGTTGAGCACAGCCAGGTAGTTGAGTAAGAATGCATGTAGCGAAGGCGAATTCAAAAACAAAATAAAAAAATGGCTTATCGAGAAGTGCTTCTACAGCTATGACGAATTCCTAGTGCCGGACAAAAAACCTACAGCTCTTGTAGGTTGAATTTATATCCTGACATTATTTTTATTTGACATTAATTTTTATTCAACATACACGTTATGTTACATTGAATATGACCATGATTTAAATATAATTTATTTTAAATATCATTTCCAATAATTTTAATTTGATTCGATTGTATTAATATTTTAATATACATACCTACCTACTATTGACATAATGTGATAATCCCAAATTATATTACAAAGATAATTTAATATTATCTACCCTATTTTAATGCTATAATATTAAAATACTCAAATGACTTATAATTAATATTATCAATAAATAATGTCTATGTCTATGTCTATGTCTATGTCACATTGTTCCTGCTGGATGGAGAGTGTATGGTCATTGACCTACCTGCACAACGAACGTGGCCAACTTTGGCGTCATTGCCAGGTAGTTGAGCACATTGTTCCTGCTGGATGGAGAGTGTATGGTCATTGACCTACCTGCACAACGAACGTGGCCAACTTTGGCGTCATTGCCAGGTAGTTGAGCACATTGTTCCTGCTGGATGGAGAGTGTATGGTCATTGACCTACCTGCACAACGAACGTGGCCAACTTTGGCGTCATTGCCAGGTAGTTGAGCACATTGTTCCTGCTGGATGGAGAGTGTATGGTCATTGACCTACCTGTACAACGAACGTGGCCAACTTTGGCGTCATTGCCAGGTAGTTGAGCACATTGTTCCTGCTGGATGGAGAGTGTATGGTCATTGACCTACCTGCACAACGAACGTGTCAACTTTGGCGTCATTGCCAGGTAGTTGAGCACATTGTTCCTGCTGGATGGAGAGTGTATGGTCATTGACCTACCTGCACAACGAAGGTGGCCAGCTTGGGCCTCGTGGCCAGGTAGTTGAGCACATAGTTCCTGATGTCGATTCGCTGCTGGATGGACAGCGAGCCGGCGGCGCGCCGCGGCGACAACTCGACGTTCCTGCTACAATAATAATAATAAAGGCCTTTGCATCTACGTAATGAGATTATTTATACAGCGTCCAGTGGTACCTTCACTCACACTAGATGGTTGAAGAGACCACTCGGCGCTGCAGTGCCTGGGACTTCGTTTTTAGCTGCCTGGCCTGCTACAAACAGACACAATTTGGTGTCCCACATTACAACGGAGAAGATAGCTTTTTATAGGAGACATACAGTAAGTATGATGTAGCCTGTACAATTGTACATGTCCCACTAGCTGGGCAAAGGCCTTTTCTCAGAGAGAGTTCGAGCCTAATCGCCACGTGTGTCAATGCGGGTTGGTGATTTTTGCGTTGAGGGTATAATCATGCCTCATACGCTCATTCTTAGTGTACCATGTTGCAACATGGTACACTAAGAATACTGAGATTCATGAATATCTAGAGATGGCTACTGTCAAGGAAGAAGTAAGCGCATTTAGCGAGAAATACAAGGCGCGACTGAAAGTACACACTAACCAACTAGCGAGAGATCTGCTACAAGTTGACACAAATACAAAACGCCTAAAGAGATGGCATATCCTGTCGCTTGACGAAAGAAAGTAAATACAGAAAGCTGCTAAATTGCTGATCCTCGAAACCTCATTGGAGATGGCACTCAATGGAGTGCCACCCGAATAAATTCTCACATAAACAAACAATCTGATAAAGACTCGACAGTCGATCGCAGATGCAAATATTGAGAGAAGAAAAAAAAAAAAAAATACGCTCATGTTTCCTCAAGAGACATATAATACAAAATAAAAAAAAGGTGAAAAGGTACAGTCGGCCACACGCTAGGATACTCCTTTTTTTCGATAGGCGCCCTTATGCCGGGCGCAATAAGAGCTGCTATGGGGTATCTGTGACTGTGGCCGAATGTACACTGTTATTAAGCTATTGCACTGATTCAGAGTGATTTGCTGCTGTATGTTGAGGAGTTATGTTCACCATCTCCGAAGTTGTTAGTCAGATCTTCACCCTTTTTGGGACCACATGGGAAGTATATACTTTTCATCGGTACAGGAGGACTTACTTGGACAGTAGTTTGGAGAGTGTGGTGGCAGCTAAAAGCTGCGAGTAGCTGGAGTCCGACCGTTCGAGCAGCGCTTGGCACTTGCTCAGGGTGTCGGGGGCGTCCTGAGGAAATCCAACTAACTATTTATACATGCTAACCCCTTGACTGTCAGAGCGACCGTCTTACGGGCGAACAACGTTAGGTTACCTTGTAACACTGGCCGGGCCACTGTAAAAGCCTTATAATCATTAATTTGGGACTTTTACCAGCTTTTGTCAGTTAATCTTAGGTTTTATCGCAGACATTGTAAATGTTGGTTAATAGTAGAGTGGGTCGTTGAGCAATCATAAAAATTACTGCAGTTCAGGATTTAGAGTAACAATAATCGTAGTCGGAGGACATCACATTCGCATTTGGCCTCCGAATATGATTAATTAGCTATGAGTCTATTATAAGGATAAGCAGTTCTTGTTTCAAGCCTTTTGGTAATCGGCTTTTAGTTTTTATTAAGTTCTTGTAGCCAGAGACACACTGAGATCATTTTGGGTAGGGGGTTAAAAAATACCTGGAAGGCCACAATGGCTTTCTCGGCCTGCTCGCGGATGTTGGCATCCTGGGACTCGTAGAGTTGCTTGCACAGCAATTCTATGTGCATCACCTCCTGGACAGAAAACAAAACGTGGTAAGGTTAACGCAATAGGGAAGATCAAGCCGATAAATGGCAAAAATACAAGGTGTTACAGAAAGTTCCTGTGACACTGAAAGGTGTCGCTAAACTCATTAATACAAGCAACTTTTACTATGGAGCCAAGTGCGAAATTTCGAAAAAAATATCACTTGGTCTATTCGATGCCTCTGTACGAAACAGACCAAACACACTGTATGCTACAACAATCGGAAAACACCCCCGACTCCCGACACAGTAGCCCGTACAGGGTCCTGAGTCTCTAACACTATGGCGCCTCGACAATAGGCTATCCTAGTGTTTCGCTGCCCGAACCTAAAACCTAACGAAGTAGGTACACACGACAGCTCGTCAGAGTGTACACTTTTGTTGTAAAGTCACCCGTAAGGTAACCGAATAGATTGCTAGCGTGTAAGCGTCTACGTGCGGTCGTGTGTACAATAAAAATTGCGTGTCGCGTAAGTACTTCAGCAGATGATGCAATAAAACAAACCATTTATTGTATGAGATGTGTCTCGAAAGGGTGAGTCTCTAGTTTTGCGAAAGAAGCCGAGATTATTCACCCATCCTTCCGTGAACTTGAACCAGAGCAGTGTGTCAACGGAAATTAAAAATATAACCAAAACTGCCGGCACGACAAATTTGTAACTCATGAAATCGTAAAAAGGTAATCTTCAAGAGGCAGACACATTGCTTTGAGCAGCTCTAAATACGTAAACTCATCGCTGTAAACGTAAAATATTGATAACTGCGTTGGTGAAAACACGAGTTTATTGATGAAGCCGCCGTGGAAAATAGAAAAGCTTTCAGAAAGAACTTTGAGGCCGACGATGAATTGATAATCCTAGATCATAATTGATTCAGTAAATTGGTGAAATTAAGTTAAAATCTCATAGAAATCTCAATATTTTGATCCTCACCTGTTCGTCAGCCATTTTTGTTATTTTCTCGCATTTGAAACTACGTTTCGTTACACGCAAATGACCTATGCACCGTTTTATTTATTGTCTTTCGAGTAGTTTTCGTTCGCAGGTTTCTTCGATAGTTCTCGGCTGTTTTGCATCCTTTTACTTGATGAATCTCAACAAAGGACACCTCATCTAAGTTGGAACATGGACGTTGGACGGCGGGACTGGGACACTGGGTTAGTTTTATCTGCAACTTCACTACACGCTCGGATTTAGCGGAACATTCCTATCAATATATATTTTATATAAGGCAACACTAAGAAAAAAAAATTTTGCTTGTCTTTGAAAAAAAAACTTCAGATGCCAGTGTTACCATGTGGCCATTTTGTCGCCTTTTTGTATTTCTATGGCTTCCAGCAAAGCTTGATCCTCTAAAAACCGGGCTTGTTGAAATATGAAATAGAATTATAATAGATTGCCAGAAAGAGAAGAGAAAAGGCCATAAATATGAACCAAATATGAACCGTCGTAAAAACGGATCGAATCACTTTGGTGGTTGATGGTTGTGATTTGGGGAGGACTGAGGAAGAATTTATTTGGGACCCAAGTGACCCAACGAACTTGGCAGAGAACTTTGAAGTCAGTTTGGTAGACTTTGTAGTGAAAAGTCGCAACTTCACAAACGAACGGTCGCCGCCCGCCGCCGCCGCCGCCGCGCCGGATACACCACCCGCCCGCCCCGACAGTATTCCGTCCAAGGCGTGCGTGGCATAATCATAATTTCGAGTTGGTCACACCGAAATCGGTCTTTCATGAAGTTGCGTCACCCACATGTTCTTTCTAGACTGAGTTAAAACCGGAAAAATAAGAAAATATTCAGTGAAATTGTTACAAATATGTTGTGCGCTACGCGGGCCTTCGGCCGAAAGGCATTGGAGTGTTCAGGGATCACAACAGACCTCTACACACAGCGTAACTTCTCGACTATTCTCAAAAATGTAAGTGCCCATTTTTTATTTGAGAAACGAATGAAAATCGCACGTCGCATTTGTAGGTATTCCTTGAAAATGTAAAGATTACTGCAGAGACAATACTAATATACAAATTATTTCTGTAGTCCAACAACTATTCCTTTAGAAATCTCACTGAGGCTCACTAAGGCACATGGGATTTCAACATTTCCCGAACAAATCTTTACTGGACTAAATCTAAAAGCTCCCGTGATATTTCAGACCGCAGCACCGACAGTACCTATCTACCGACATGGATTACAACGCAGAAACAAGTAAGTTTGCTTTACTTATTTCATCAGACTTTGAACATAACCTAACCTCTTCCCAAAACTTGCATCATAATTAGCTAATTTAGGTTTCACGTGAATCTGGGTTTTCAAAACGACCCTAAAGAACTAGGTACTGATCTAAAATACACCCTACATATAGCCAGATGCTCTTTCTCCCTAGACAAGGCATGGATAATAAGACCCCAACTTGACTTACCAACTAGAATCCTAATTCATGCAGGAAAAATACTTATGTACCTACTAAAAAAAAAAAGTATTTGGATGTGTTCCAAAGATTTGGCAAACTCCAATATTGATACATCGAAATTAGAAAATCTGTAGTGCGTGACACTTACAATTATTTTTATTTATTGTTTTTTTTTTTTTTAACATCCAGGTTTATACTGCGATCTGTGATCTAGGACATTTATCAGTAGTTGTGTTTGTTTTTTTCTGTTTAAATGACATTCTGATATTAGGCTTGTTAGGTGTGAGACCAGTGTCCCATCCGCAAAATAGAGTCCCACTAGTTTTTGCCTAGTAGGTCTTGGGGTGCTCTTCTTTTTAATCTTGTAAAAGTTTTTTGGCATGACATTAGATTTGACGCCAGCTGATTTGGGTGCTCCAGTAGTCTGAAAAAAAAAGTCCTACATTCTAGTGGTTAATTTGTATCTAGTGATGTTGGTCTTTATTTCTTCCTTAATGGTAGGCACTTTGAGATCTTGGTGGATACGCTCATTTGAGACGTACCACGGGGCATCTACTATTTGTCTTAGCGTTTTGGACTGGTCCATTTATTGAATGAAATATTATTGCACTCATTAGGATTTCGGACATCTCCATCAGATGCTAGTTTTGTCAGATGCCACTTTAGCTAGAAATTTTGAGTAAGACTTATTTTAGAAAGACATTGGGCGACATACCTACTTGCCGTCAGAAGTCAGGCAACATCTCACCTACCGAAACCTTTGCAGATCGGATGGCGTGCGAGGAGCTGTCATCGGTATTGACCTCGGAACCACAAACTCCTGTGTGGCTGTTATGGAGGGCAAAACACCCAAGGTATGTCCTGCCAGATATCCTTCATCATCACCATCATCATCTGCCCACTGATGCTGCCACCGCTCACGGTCCTTCGCCATCCGCATCCATGCACCCTCCATGGATATCCTTCAGTCTATTTTTAATGGAATGGCCACCTCGAGAGGGGAAGAGATCAGTTGGCAGACCACCAGCCAAATGATCCGATGACATAGCCCAAGCAGCAGCAAAGCAGAGGTTGCGTCTGGCACAGGATCATGAGAGGTGGCGTGAGTATGAAGAGCCCTTTACTCAGCAGTGGGTGTCAAACAGGCTGATGATGATGATGTTTAAAATGCTTGTGTGCACACTCAAATGGAAAATATGCAATCAATGTATAAGCTTTGAGTGGAATGGACTGTTTGGAATTTGGAGTGTCTTTCGTGGTGTTGATGTATAAGTGGCTAACTAAAGTAATAATTGAAGAGCATGGGAACCAAAGAGGACTAATCCACTTTTGACATAGTTTGTATTGTTTTTCGAATCGCACTGAAAAAGCCGGATTGCATTGTTTCTGCACTATCAAACATGCAAAAAATATATCCCCTTTGTTTCCTTACTTCAAAGTAGCTAATTCAATCAGAAAGGGTCAAAATGAAAAAGGAAAGGGTTTTTTCTAGTTTCCCATCGTTTTGTAAAAGTGGAGTTGTACCCTTTTGTTCCTATTTTCCTCAATAGACTTTTCAACAGTCGAGCCAAACTGTGAATTCAGACATTCACGATGGGCCACTGACAATACCTATTTCAGTTACTCTCAGGACATGCGAAATTGTGCGAATTTCCAAACTTACTTGCGTGGGCCATTTAAAATTCTTTGGCGGGCCACAGTGTGGCCCGCGGGCCTAGGGTTGATCACCCTTGGTCTATCCCATAATCTTAGTCAGTAAAATGACAGGTTGAACTGTCACGCTAGTGAAAAAGGGCAGGAATTTTTCACTAACATGACAGTTCGACCTGTCACTTTACTGACTAATTTGATGCGATGGACTTATTAGGTACAGACGCTGTGTCTAAACTAAATGGTCATTGTTGTTGTGTTGCTGATGCACTGTAGATCGGTGCGCGTGCGTCATGCGCGCGTCACGTTTGCAGCGGTGCTAGAGTGTCGCGCGACACCAGCTAGTCGCGGGCTCCGTGCCCGCGGCTTTCCTAGAAGTCGCGCTTCAAAACTTTACTGTGTTCTTTTGCTTATCTTGATAAGTTTGTGATGCCAGTGCGGGATAATGCCGGTCCTATTTCAAATTTGAGGGGCACGTCTAACAAACACGCCAATAAGACAACCATATTGTTAAGCTTGAATGTCAGAATAATAAATACTGTCTGGCCGCTCCAAGCTTCTTTCTCCACGAAGTTGGCACGAGAACAAGTGTCACGAAAGAGGAGAATTGTCCGCGTCTCCCGCACTCTTTCCGCCGCCCCGATGACGCCCGGTCCCTTCCCGCGCTCAGACCTCATACCGCTAAAGAGACCTATAAATCGACACTGCGTATGTCAAACCACGTGGTGTCTCAAGTCTCTTCCTTCGCACTGCAACCGCTTTGCCCCGGCAGGTGGTCGAGAACAGCGAGGGTTCCCGCACGACGCCGTCACACGTCGCGTTCGCTAAAGAGGGCGAGCGGCTGGTCGGCATGCCAGCCAAGCGGCAGGCCGTCACCAACAGCGGCAACACCTTCTACGCGACCAAGCGCCTCATAGGGCGCCGGTTCGAGGATCCCGAGGTGCAGAAGGATATGAAGAATCTTTCCTACAAGGTCGTCAAGGCTTCCAACGGCGACGCGTGGGTGCAAGGTTTGTGTTTATTTGTCGTCATAAGGCTGGTATTACATTTTAAGCCTAGGTCCACTTGCGTCAACCAGGATTAGCCAGTTAACTCTGAGTTAACGGCAATAATTGTATTGAAATGTCAAATGAACTATGAGTTAGTCGGCTAACCCTGACTGACGCAAGTCCGCCTTATCAAATATCTTTGTGCAATGCACACCCGATCAAAGAAATTGGACGACTTCATCAACATTTTCAATACCAGCCTAAGATATGATGGAAATGCCATCGTCATCCTGTGCACAGAAGCTCCGAAATAAGTACAGGGTGTTTCAGAAAGGTCCTGTGACACAGGACGTTTCCAGTCGCTTAAATCAACTCGGTATGAAACAACTGATATTTTTTCGAGATTTCGCAGTTGGTCCCATAGTAAAAGTTGCTTATGGAGTGATTGGAGAGTTAAGCGACCCCTTTCAGTGTCACAGGACCTTTCTGGAACACCCTGTATATGTACGTAGACTAAAAAAAGAACTGTGCTGTATTGGATTGTGTTCTCTGTATAGCAATGTTCATATGCTTAAATCATCTATTGCGAGATTTTTAACTGGTTGTGAAGGAAAACATTGTGTGGAAATAACAGATTCGTCTATCTATGCCCTCTACAAACTAAAAAAAAAAATTTTTTATCTGACAGCCAAACAGTGCTCATAGTATAGCATGGATATGCAGCATCTGTCCTAAGATATGGCCTTATTCTTTGGGGACATGCTAGAAATTTAGAGCAAGTGTTTAGAAAGTTGAATGTGTCAAAATTATCACAAGCATGAGAAATGTTTGGAAGGCGTTAAAAATTATTCGAAAGAGGAGTATTGAACTTTGAATGTTATCTCAGATTACTGTAGATAAGATTCACTCGACTGAATTTTTTTAAAATCATTATGTAACAAAACTTTATGGCTGCGGTTTATCATTCGTGCGAGCTTGGGTTCGATCCCCTTTGCACTTTGTACTACAAGCATTTCGGAAGAGCAATTTTTGCAAATGATGATGATGATGATATCCTTTTATCCACCGAATTGATCGAAGCTTTTATCCGTTATCAGGGACACATTGCTTTTTTTTTTTAATTATCGCGAAAATATAGCGAAATCGAAGACAGGCTATAATGTACGCACTGTAGATCGGTGCGCGTGCGTCATGCGCGCGTCACGTTTGCAGCGGTGCTAGAGTGTCGCGCGACACCAGCTAGTCGCGGGCTCCGTGCCCGCGGCTTTCCTAGAAGTCGCGCTACAAAAATAGATAGAACTAAAGAATCACCTCAAGTCTGAAAGGCTGTTGTTATTTGATTGAAAATTTAATTTATTCGATCGTTTGAAAATAGTGGTATTTATTGAAAAAGAGCAATGACAGTATATTGTCATTGGTCGTTTTCATTGCTCAGGTTGTAAGCAATGAAAACCGGATTTTTCTGTTTCCGTCAGGCTGTCAGGCCTGACGCCGACCATCTCTACAATGAAATTTAGAGACATTTCTGATTTGAGGCCCAGTAGTAGGTATGTGTTGTTTTATTTAAATTTTTATGTAGCCCCCATAGTGTCCCACTGCTGGGCAAAGGCCTCCCCTTTTTTCGTCCACTCCGTCTCGGTCTGCCGCGGCGCCGGTGCCCATCTTGTGGGGTCCAGTCGGTGACGATTTTTGCCCTCCCATGCTGGAAACGTGGCTGGCCCAGTTCCACTTCAATTTGTTGTTTACTACAGTATATTTTTGATCGTATCGCAGGTACCGACGGCAAGGTGTACTCTCCGAGCCAGATCGGCGCCTTCGTGCTCATCAAGATGAAGGAGACCGCCGAGGCCTACCTCAACACCACCGTCAAGAACGCAGTGGTGACCGTGCCGGCCTACTTCAACGACTCGCAGCGACAGGCCACCAAAGACGCAGGTGAGTCAGCCCATAGTACCCCAACACAACCGTCAAGAACGCAGTGGTGACCGTGCCGGCCTACTTCAACGACTCGCAGCGACAGGCCACCAAAGACGCAGGTGAGTCAGCCCATAGTACCCCAACACAACCGTCAAGAACGCAGTGGTGACCGTGCCGGCCTACTTCAACAACTCGCAGCGACAGGCCACCAAAGACGCAGGTGAGTCAGCCCATAGTACCCCAACACAACCGTCAAGAACGCAGTGGTGACCGTGCCGGCCTACTTCAACGACTCGCAGCGACAGGCCACCAAAGACGCAGGTGAGTCAGCCCATAGTACCTCAATACCACCGTCAAGAACGCAGTGGTGACCGTGCCGGCCTACTTCAACGACTCGCAGCGACAGGCCACCAAAGACGCAGGTGAGTCAGCCCACAGACCTCGGGCGCCGGACTTACTGCCCCGGAGTTCCGCGATCCGAGTTCAGAGTTCTCCGATTTGCATCACGAAAACTGCGCGTTCTGACCGCTTCAGTGTGAACGGTTCCAAGCAACCCCGTACATTAGAAAGAACGCAGAACTCCGGGCGGTGTGTGCGTCAGTGATGACTATGCCGGCTAACTTCAACGACTCGCAGCTACAGGCCAGGAAAGATGCCTGCGAGTAGCGCCTAACAAGGAACGAGAGCAGAGAGAAATTGGAATTCGGACCGAGTTTTCTACAAAATCGTGGTTCCGTTTTCTCCATTCTCCTACTAAAGTGGACTTTGATTTTTTTCCTCACTGTTACAATTCGTGCCACCAAAGAAGAGACTTGAGACACCACGTGATTTCACGTGCGCAGTGACGATTTATAGGTCTCTTTAGCGGTATGAGGTCTGAGTGCGGGAAGGGACCGGGCGTCATCGGGGCGGCGGGAAGAGTGCGGGATGCGCGGACGAGTCCCTTCTTTCGTGGCACGTATTGTTAGAATCCGCAAGCTAGTGGTGGATATCTGATAGTATATTAAAATCGCACTGTAGATCGGTGCGCGTGCGTCATGCGCGCGTCACGTTTGCAGCGGTGCTAGAGTGTCGCGCGACACCAGCTAGTCGCGGGCTCCGTGCCCGCGGCTTTCCTAGAAGTCGCGCTACAAACAAAACCTACATTTATTTTATTCTTGTCAGTGGTAAATTGTTATATTAGTATTTTTGTCGGTAGAATAACAGTAATTCGACCCATTTAGATCCAAATAAAATTGCTATCATGACAAAATTTTGTTTATTATTGGCTCGAAACAGGTCGATTTGCTGTTATTTTACCGGGCGCAGGCAACGCTGAAATTGTACAAGTCTAAGAAAACGTATAATAAATAAAAAGTGGTTGGAAATGACATTTAAAAGTTGACGTGTTACGGAATAAAGATGCCTAGGTAATCGCGCTTAGTCAGCCTAGCCCACAGGATTGTATAGGTGTTGGGCAAGCCTACTCCATCTAAAAACAATATCCCAGGCACTGCAGCGCCGAGTGGTCTCTTCAACCATCTAGTGTGAGTGAAGGTGCCACTGGACGCTGTATAAAAAATCTCATCACGTAGATGCGAAAGGCCTAAATCGATTACCTAAATCGCGAGTCATTAAATTTGGTATGTTTGTTTGTTTGCCTCCTCAGGTCAGATCTCCGGTCTGAATGTGCTGCGAGTGATCAACGAGCCGACAGCCGCCGCGCTTGCCTACGGCATGGACAAGACCGATGACAAAATGTAAGTTTTTGTTATTTAAACATTTATAATAAGTTGAAAAAAGTTGAGTTGTTGTTTTTTTTATTATTTATTTTTGCCTATTAGGTAAAGAAAATTATTAATTACATGCCAACCGCTGAAACCTGTTAAAGGTAATTATGTGGTAATGATGTGGTACAGTCGGCCACACGCTAGGATACCCCTTTTTGTTCGATTGGCGCCCTTATGCCGCGCGTGGTAAAAGCTGCTATGGGGTATCTGTGACTGTGGCCGACAGTACGTAGCAATGTAAATTATAAGTACGCAAATATATCATGTAAACCAGCGATTTTCAACCTGTGGCTCGCGGACCCCCAAGCTACCATAGAGGGGTCGCGACGTAAACCACCAGTCTACAAAGAAACGAATAAAATAGTAAGACCCAGCTGGTATATTCAAATAGATGAAGTCTAGTTTTCCTTTATCAACTGTCTGAAGATGCTTGTTGCTTTCAATAAGAACTTTTACAACAAAAAAAACTTCTTGGTCTTGGCAGTTGAGAACGGGAGTAGATTTTTACGCGAATAGCAAGTACACACGAAAGCACGTCAGAGTGTACACTTTTGTTGTAAAGTCCCCGTAACGTAACCGAGTACAGTTCCCGGCGCATAACTTGAGCAAAAGTCTGCGTAGTGGGGATGAGTTCGCGCATGTCAAACAAAACTTAACCAATCGGGGCCGTCCGAAGCAATAGCAATTCCGTCGCGCCCCTTGTCGCCAAAGAGACCTAAAAATCGTCTCCTACGCAGTCAAGGTAATTTTTCAAGTTATACGCCGGGAACTGTAGAATGCTAGCGTGTAAGGGTCAACGTGCTGCCGCGTGTACTAATATAAAGGCTCCCCCACACAGGTGCGTTTTATCCGTCGGTAAGATCGGATGCGTTATTGCGATTTTTTTATTTTTAGTACATTTTGTATTAGGAATGCCATTGCGTTCTTACCGCAGCAGTGTAACTCCATGGCGATCCTAATACAAAATGTACTGAAAACATATATCGCAATAACGCAAACGCAATAACGCATACGCAAAAACGCGCCTTAAAGCACTGTAGATCGGTGCGCGTGCGTCATGCGCGCGTCACGTTTGCAGCGGTGCTAGAGTGTCGCGCGACACCAGCTAGTCGCGGGCCCCGTGGCCGCGGCTTTCCTAGAAGTCGCGCTACAAAACCTTCACATAAAATGAAAGCCACCAATGAGGGTTACCGTTTAAGTGCTAACTAGCTGGCGCCATTGTGAAGTAAGGCCATGATGTAGCTCTTAAAGTTAGATATTTCTTCCAGTTAATACGTAAAAAAAGGTTTCCTTACATTCAACTCATATTTTAATACCTACCTTAAAACTGTACTAATAAAACAAATCGAGCAAGCCCGCTTTTGTTCGAAGAAAAAAAACTAACCAAAACATCCCCTGTATTTAACCGTCCATTTTGTTTGTTACCAGCATCGCCGTGTACGACCTCGGTGGCGGTACCTTCGACATCTCAGTGCTCGAGATCCAGAAGGGAGTGTTCGAGGTCAAGTCCACGAATGGGGACACACTACTGGGCGGTGAAGACTTTGACAATGTGCTCGTCAACTACCTCGTGGACGAGTTCAAACGCGACGTGAGTCTTACTGCCGGTTTCTGAATTGAGAAATTCACTAAGCGAATACGTAAGTATCGTCTCGTCTCTGCAGATTTCTCACAAAAGAGCGTGACAGAACGATACTTAAGTATTTGCTTACTAAAATTCTCAATTCAGAAACCGGGCCATAGCCAACCAACCTCGACTTGTAGTCTGTTAAGAGGTCATGTCCACAAACGAGGACAAGCTTTTAGGCGCGGGATTGTGACAGTGCGGTCGTCAACTACTTCGACGAGTTCAAACGTGAAGTGAGTGTTAAAAAACATTCTAACTCTTTTTACAGGGTGTGTTCGGTGAAAAAAGTTGAAAATAAAAAAATAACGACTCATTTTCCCGCTTGCCTTTGATTCCGATCTCGCTTGTCAAACGTATGCGGAATCTGCGTTTGAAAGCCAATCCGCAAGAGCGTAAGACAAACTAGACGAAAATCTTCGCCTTGGTGTTCAGTGTTTGCAAGACTGAACTTTGTTTACAAGGTAGCAACGTTCAAATTTCTCGCAATCCTAACTGCGCGGATACAAAACAATTCGTGTCGAATAAACTCGCCCTAACAGAAATTGTCACTAAGATGCTTCGTTCGTGCCTACCACGATGCTCCGTATCTTTTGCCCCGACGCTACGTATCTTCTACCCCGACGCTCCGTATCTGCGGCGCGATGAAACTATAATTTACAACTAAGGCCTTTGCATCTACGTAATGAAATGATTTATACAGCGTCCAGTGTCGCTTTCACTCACACTAGATGGGTGAAGAGACCACTCGGCGCTGCAGTGCCTGGGACATGGTTTTAGATGGAGTAGGCTTGCCCAGCACCTTAGCTGGCTCCACACTTATTGACTTGTCTTTCCTGTGGGCTAGGCCGACTAAGCTGTCAGGATGGTATAATTTATGCCTCAATCAATACATATTTAAGGTTTATAAATGCACTGTAGATCGGTGCGCGTGCGTCATGCGCGCGTCACGTTTGCAGCGGTGCTAGAGTGTCGCGCGACACCAGCTAGTCGCGGGCTCCGTGCCCGCGGCTTTCCTAGAAGTCGCGCTACAAACATTGCTTAGTTCACAAGCCCTACTCTGTATCGAGCTCCACAAAAACAACATCTAAGGCGCCAGCCACAGGAATACGGCGGCTAAATTAATCTGTGCTAAGCTAAATTTGACGACCGTATTCCGGTTCGTCTATGGCCACGCCTGTAAACGCCATCTATGAACTGCTTTGGATTTGTTCTTTGGAAACGGCTCATTAGTCAGACAGAGCTATCAATCAATACCGTATTAATTTCTTTTTCCACTCTAAAACCGTTCCTTTGTCCTGTGCAGCAAGGTACCGACCTCCGCAAGGACGCGATGGCGATGCAGCGACTGAAGGAGGCTGCCGAGAAGGCCAAGATCGAGCTGTCCGGCTCTCTGCAGACTGACATCAACCTGCCATACCTAACTATGGACGCGGCCGGGCCCAAACACATGAACCTGAAGGTACGTCTGATCTGTTGTTGCTGTCTGTCCATACAGGGTGTTAAAAGACCGCCAACAAAGCGGGAAACTCATCATAACGAATATTTTTGTCCAAGGAACTACAACGTGTTACAAAACATCCTAACTCTTTTTACAGGGTGTAACCTAGTGGTCAACAGGATATCAAATCTGTAAAAAAAAGTTTAAAAAAACAATTTTTATTTTATAAACTCAAAATAAAAAAAAATCATAACTTTTTTTCTTTTATTATTATTAAATTCTTTATTGCACAAAATAAAATAAAATAATTGTGTACAAAGGCGAACTTAATGCTAGATAGCATTAAGTCATAGCTTCTGTCTGTCTTTTGGTCATAGCTTACATTTTAAAATATGTTAGTGTGTGTAGGTGCATTTACATAGCTTAGAGTTGTTAAAACATTGTGAAAGTCAATGAAAACAATATTTAAAAAATACTCTGTTAATATGTCTCCCGCCACAGCGTTCACATTTTATTAATTTAAAAATCAACGGAACGTCATAGAGCAAAAAAAATATTTAGGATGTGATCCCTATCACCGGGTGCTATTACCCTGTAAAAAGAGTTAGGTACTTTTGTAACACCTTGTATACCTGGGAAATCAACGGTTTACGAGATAATGAGGTTAAAAATCGGTTTTAAAAAAAAATTTTTTTTCCTGAATGTGTTCAGTATTGAATAGAATTTCTTTTCAAGAAGCCTTATAACATTTTTGAATGTTTTCTCCTGAAAAGGCCTTTAGCCTTTTCATGCTCACGCCACCACTCAAGATCCTGTGCCAGACACAACCACTGCTTTCTGGCTACTTGGGCTATGTCATTGGACCATCTGGCCGGTGGTCTCCCATCCAATCTCTTCTCCTCTCAAGGTGGCCATTCCACAATGGACTTCGTCCTTCTACCTATTAATCACATAGAAATCAAGCTAAGCATTTCCTTCCACCTCATATTGCACTGAACGGAGAATGTGTTCAAACATGCTTTAATCGGTCTGAACTCAAGACATTCGGTGCTAAAGTATCGTACAAGACAAAACCACCGAATATTATTTTTAAATAATCTATTTGGTCAAAAGATTCTTTGGTACACGATGATCAATGTTTTTCAGCTTCCATAAAAAAATACCTGCACCGCTGCACTATCGTTTTTTAGGGTTTCGTACCAAAGGGTTAAACGGGACCCTATTACTAAGACTTCGCTGTCCGTCCGTCTGTCTGTCCGTCTGTCTGTCCGTCTGTCACCAGTCTGTATCTCATGAACCGTGATAGTTGGACAGTTTTCACAGATGATGTATTTCTGTTGCCGCTATAACAACAAGTACGAAAAACGTGATTTTATTGTCGTTTTTATAGATGCGAGTCCGACTCGCACTCCGGTTTTTTTTATTGAGTTATTTTGCCTCAACGGACAGCAGCAAATCACTCTTAATTGGTACAATAGTTTAAGAACAGTGTACCTTTTCACAACTGAAGTCGTTTATTTTTTTGTTAATTTTGAATCATTGACTAAAACATGAATGTTGACTCCACAGATGACCCGTTCGAAGCTGGAGTCACTCGTCGGCGATCTGATCAAGCGCACCGTCGCGCCGTGCCAGCGAGCGCTGCAAGACGCTGAGGTGCAGCGCTCTGACATCGGCGAGGTGTTGCTGGTCGGTGGCATGACCAGGATGCCCAAGGTGACACATTGTACCAACAGTCTCTAGTCTAGTTGCACCAGCGAGCGCTGCAAGCCGCTGAGGTGCAGCGCTCAAACATCGGCGAGGTGTTGCTGGTCGGTGGTGTGACCAGGATGCCCAAGGTGACACATTGTACCAACAGTCTCTAGTCTAGTTGCACCAGCGAGCGCTGCAAGACGCTGAGGTGCAGCGCTCTGACATCGGCGAGGTGTTGCTGGTCGGCGGTATATGACCAGGATGCCCAAGGTGACATATTGTACCAACATTCGCTATACTAAGATTATAAATTTTATACAAATAGTCATTTGACAGTTCGTTTGGGTATGAAAGAATTAAAAAAATCGGATGAATAGTTTTGGAGATTACCCCCTACAATACATACATCGGCGAACGAATAAAACATGGAGCCATTTCTTCAAGCTAACCCATCCTCTAAAATCGGCACACGCATCTACTCGCGCAGACAAAAATATTTTAAACCAATAAGAAACAAGAAACTCCGTCATTGGTGGATAGTTTTCGCGCTATTGATGTTATTGGACTTATTATACTGACAGCGTCAAACTGACGTCTTCTCTATGTCACGTCTATCGAACTACTAAAATCGTGAGAGGAACCATCTGTAGACTCCGCCCATACGAGAACCATATGCATAAGGTAATTTCTCAGGGCTAGTGAGATCTCCATGTTTTCTTCTGCTCGCAAACGTGCTATCTATGGATGATGAACTAAAGTCTTTTGACGAGAACAACGCGTGGGAGGTCGGCGATGCGCCAGTAAAGGCAAAAAGGTGGCTGATAACACGGTTTAGTTATTATATAACCCATGTAATTCGGAAGGCAAAGTTTTTTGTTCGAAAGTCCGTTATTGGCTTAATCTTATCTTTAGACAATATTGAGAAACTAATTTCAATATTTTTTATTTTGCTTCAGTAGTTTTGTTTTTATGCGCTAAAATGTTTTGTTCCTATGACCGCCAAACAGCGCCAACAGTATGCAGACCGTCGCGTGAAGGTCATAAAACCGTATCTTTGAAACGTTGTAAAATCCAAACTACTGAACCAAAATAAAAAATATTGAAATTAGTTTCTCAATATTGTCTAAATATAAGATTAAGCCAATAACGGACTTTCGAACAAAAAACTTTGCGTACCGAATTAAAGAAAACATTTAGGGCGGAGTTATAAACCTAGCGTTGTCTCGCTTTGACTGTATTAATTAGAGCGAGAGGGCGAGTGTTTTGAAGTTCCTCCTAAATGTTTTCTTTAATGACACGGGTTATACATGCCAACTGCTGAAATGCCAGCAGACCTACTAACTAAGGGTCTAAATCTTGTAAAGAATTATACGTTTTTAGAAAGGTTTGGTGTTATACAGTAGGTAAAGAGTTTTCTATTCTATATATATATATATATATATTATATATAGCTACAAAACGGTGACTGACTGATTAGTGATATATACGTTTTCTTGGAAACGGTAAGATTTATCGAAAAATTTTGTATGAGAGAAATTTAGAGAAGTATCGAATTACCGCCATCCTATGAATTAGATTTTTAAATTTCAAATTTGGAAGGCCAGCCGCCATTTTTAACTTTTTTGTTTACCGGCCGATTTGGTTCAAATTTGGAATAGACACGCTTTATTGCTTCTACTTTCATATTATTGGGAAATTTTTTCGAAATTTGAAATTTCTCTAAACAAAATTTGGAAAAAACCGTTTGTATGGGAAAACAGCCTCTGGAAAAAGATCTTACAGGCCGAGGGGGAAAGAGATAGCGCTACCGATATAGCGTCGATAGGAAGACGTGATACCAAGGTACAATAAAAAAATAGGACATCGTGACATTTCAAGATGGCGGCCGAGATACAGCTGTCAAAAGTTGACCAATTTTGTATGAAAATCCGCCCCTATACAAAACGTATGAAAGCGACGCTTTAGAGTCGGAACCGCATGAGAAATGTGCCTTTTCTACCCGACCGAAGGTAAACAACGCTTTTGTTTTGAGTTCAGAGGCGGAGGCCGAAGGCCGACGGCGTATGAAACTTTGCGAGGCCGAAGGCCGAGCTCCGTTTAACGAGGCCGCAGGCCGAGTCCCGCGGAGAGCGAAGCTCGGAGCGGGCACAACTCTCCCACCAGACGGCCAAACCCGCGAGGCCGAAGGCCTCGCCGTAGTAACTTACTGCGAGGCCGAAGGCCGAGCCGAATCGAGCGAGGCCAACGGCCGAGCCCCGCGTAGAGCGAAGCTCGGAGCGGCAGGACTACTCTCCCACGCATCGCCCAACCCCCCCGCGAGGCCGAAGGCCGAGCGGTCGCTCTTGCTCGGCGAAGCGAAGCGAAGCCGAGCCGGGGGTTGGCACGCGTAGCGTGCAGGGGGCGTAGCCACCTAGTTATATTATATAAAGCTACAATCCGGTGACTGATTAACGATATAGATGTTTTCTCGGAAACTAGATGGCTGAGCCAAAAATGATGTACTACGAATGTGTAGAGAAGTATCGATATACCGCCATCCTATGAATTCGATTTTTGAATTTCAAATTTGGAAGGCCAGCCGCCATTTTTAACTTTTTTGTTTACCGGCCGATTTGGTTCAAATTTGGAATAGACACGTATCTTTGCATCTACCTTCATATAATTTTGAGATTTTTTCGAAATTTGAAATTTCGCCAAACAAAATTTGGAAAAAACCGTTTGTATGGGAAAACAGCCTCTGGGAAAAAAAGTCCCCAGCCATGAGGGAAAGAGATAGCGCTACCGATATAGCGGCGATAAAGAGTCGAGATACGCCTCTACAAGAAATAACCTACACCTCATGACATTTCAAGATGGCGGCCGAGATATAGCTGTCAAAAGTTGACCAATTTTGTATGAAAATCCGCCCCTATACAAAACGTATGAAAGCGACGCCTTTTAGTCGGAACCGCATGAGAAATGTGCCTTTTCTACCAGAGCGAAGGTAAAAAACGCTTTATTCTTGGGTTCAGAGGCGGAGGCCGAAGGCCGACGCCGTATGAAACTTTGCGAGGCTGAAGGCCGAGCTCCGTTTAACGAGGCCGCAGGCCGAGTCCCGCGGAGAGCGAAGCTCGGAGCGGGCCAAACTCTCCCACCAGACAGTCCTATCCGCGAGGCCGAAGGCCTCGCCGTAGAAACTTACTGCGAGGCCGAAGGCCGAGCCGAGTCGAGCGAGGCCAACGGCCGAGCCCCGCGTTGAGCGAAGCTCAGAGCGGCTCACCCACCCTCCCACGCATCGTCCAACCCCCCCGCGAGGCCGAAGGCCGAGCGGTCGCTCTTGCTCGGCGAAGCGAAGCGAAGCCGAGCCGGGGGTTGGCACGCGTAGCGTGCAGGGGGCGTAGCCACCTAGTAATATTATATATAGCTACAATCCGGTGACTGACTGACTCATTAACGATAGATACGTTTTCTCGGAAAGTAGAAGGCTGAGCCAAAAATGATGTATGAGAAAAATGTAGAGAAGTATCGATATACCGCCATCCTATGAATTCGATTTTTGAATTTCAAATTTGGAAGGCCAGCCGCCATTTTTAACTTTTTTGTTTACAGGCCGATTTGGTTCAAATTTGGAATAGACACGTATCTTTGCTTCTACTTTCATATTATTGGGAGATTTATTCGAAATTTGAAATTTCTCTAAACAAAATTTGGAAAAAACAGTTTGTATGGGAAAACAGCCTCTGGGAAAAGATCTTACAGGCCGAGGGGGAAAGAGATAGCGCTACCGATATAGCGTCGATAGAGGACGTGATACCAAGGTACAATAAAAAAATAGGACATCATGACATTTCAAGATGGCGGCCGAGATATAGCTGTCAAAAGTTGACCAATTTTGTATGAAAATCCGCCCCTATACAAAACGTATGAAAGCGACGCCTTTTAGTCGGAACCGCATGAGAAATGTGCCTTTTCTACCCGACCGAAGGTAAAAAACGCTTTATTCTTGGGTTCAGAGGCGGAGGCCGAAGGCCGACGCCGTATGAAACTTTGCGAGGCCGAAGGCCGAGCTCCATTTAACGAGGCCGCAGGCCGAGTCCCGCGGAGAGCGAAGCTCGGAGCGGGCCAAACTCTCCCACCCGACAGTCAGACCCGCGAGGCCGAAGGCCTCGCCGTAGAAACTTACTGCGAGGCCGAAGGCCGAGCCGATTCGAGCGAGGCCAACGGCCGAGCCCCGCGTAGAGCGAAGCTCGGAGCGGCAGGTCTATTCTCCCACGCATCGCCCAACCCCCCCGCGAGGCCGAAGGCCGAGCGGTCGCTCTTGCTCGGCGAAGCGAAGCGAAGCCGAGCCGGGGGTTGGCACGCGTAGCGTGCAGGGGGCGTAGCCACCTAGTAATATTATATATAGCTACAATCCGGTGACTGATTAACGATATAGATGTTTTCTCGCAAACTAGAAGGCTGAGCCAAAAATGATGTATTACGAAAGTGTAGAGAAGTATCGATATACCGCCATCCTATGAATTCGATTTTTGAATTTCAAATTTGGAAGGCCAGCCGCCATTTTTAACTTTTTTGTTTACCGGCCGATTTGGTTCAAATTTGGAATAGACACGTATCTTTGCTTCTACTTTCATATTATTGGGAGATTTTTTCGAAATTTGAAATTTGCTCGAACAAAATTTGAAAAAAACCGTTTGTATGGGAAAACAGCCTCTGGGAAAAGATCTTACAGGCCGAGGGGAAAAGAGATAGCGCTACCGATATAGCGTCGATAGAGAGACATGATACCAAGGTACAATAAAAAAATAGGACATCATGACATTTCAAGATGGCGGCCGAGATATAGCTGTCAAAAGTTGACCAATTTTGTATGAAAATCCGCCCCTATACAAAACGTATGAAAGCGACGCCTTTTAGTCGGAACCGCATGAGAAATGTGCCTTTTCTACCCGACCGAAGGTAAAAAACGCTTTACTCTTGGGTTCAGAGGCGGAGGCCGAAGGCCGACGCCGTATGAAACTTCGCGAGGCCGAAGGCCGAGCTCCGTTTAACGAGGCCGCAGGCCGAGTCCCGCGGAGAGCGAAGCTCGGAGCGGGCACAACTCTCCCACCAGACGGCCAAACCCGCGAGGCCGAAGGCCTCGCCGTAGAAACTTACTGCGAGGCCGAAGGCCGAGCCGAATCGAGCGAGGCCAACGGCCGAGCCCCGCGTAGAGCGAAGCTCGGAGCGGCAGGACTACTCTCCCACGCATCGCCCAACCCCCCCGCGAGGCCGAAGGCCGAGCGGTCGCTCTTGCTCGGCGAAGCGAAGCGAAGCCGAGCCGGGGGTTGGCACGCGTAGCGTGCAGGGGGCGTAGCCACCTAGTAATATTATATATAGCTACAATCCGGTGACTGGTTGATTAACGATAGATACGTTTTCTTGGAAACGGTAAGATTTATCGAAAAATTTTGTATGAGAGAAATTTAGAGAAGTATCGAATTACCGCCATCCTATGAATTAGATTTTTAAATTTCAAATTTGGAACGTTGGCCGCCATTTTTAACTTTTTTGTTTACCGGACGATTTGGTTCAAATTTGGAATAGACACGCTTTATTGCTTCTACTTTCATATTATGGAGAGACTTGTTCCAAATTTGAAATTTGCCCGAACAAAATTTGAAAAAAACCGTTTGTATGGGAAAACAGCCTCTGGGAAAAGATCTTACAGGCCGAGGGGGAAAGAGATAGCGCTACCGATATAGCGTCGATAGGGAGACATGATACCAAGGTACAATAAAAAAATAGGACATCATGACATTTCAAGATGGCGGCCGAGATATAGCTGTCAAGAAATGTCAAATTTTGTATGAAAATCCGCACCTATACAAAACGTATGAAAGCGACGCTTTATAGTCGGAACCGCATGAGAAATGTGCATTTTCTACCCGACCGAAGGTAAATAACGCTTTTGTTTTGAGTTCAGAGGCGGAGGCCGAAGGCCGACGCCGTATGAAACTTTGCGAGGCCGAAGGCCGAGCCCCGTTTAACGAGGCCGCAGGCCGAGTCCCGCGGAGAGCGAAGCTCGGAGCGGGCCCAACTCTCCCACCCGACAGTCAGACCCGCGAGGCCGAAGGCCTCGCCCTACAAACTTACTGCGAGGCCGAAGGCCGAGCCGAGTCGAGCGAGGCCAACGGCCGAGCCCCGCGTTGAGCGAAGCTCAGAGCGGCTCACCCACCCTCCCACGCATCGTCCAACCCCCCCGCGAGGCCGAAGGCCGAGCGGTCGCTCTTGCTCGGCGAAGCGAAGCGAAGCCGAGCCGGGGGTTGGCACGCGTAGCGTGCAGGGGGCGTAGCCACCTAGTTATATTATATAAAGCTACAAAACGGGGATTGACTGATTAACGATATAGATCGTTTCTTGGAAACTAGAAGGCTGAGCCAAAAATGATGTACTACGAAAGTGTAGACAAGTATCGAATTACCGCCATCCTATGAATTCGATTTTTGAATTTCGAATTTGGAAGGCCACCCGCCATTTTTAACTTTTTTGTTTACCGGCCGATTCGGTTCAAATTTAGAATGGGCACGCCTTATTCTTTCTACTTTCATATTATGGAGACACTTGTTCCAAATTTGAAATTTCTCTGAACAAAATTTGAAATAAACCGTTTGTATGGGAAAACAGCCTCTGGGAAAAAAAGTCCCCAGCCATGAGGGAAAGAGATAGCGCTACCGATATAGCGGCGATAAAGAGTCGAGATACGCCTCTACAAGAAATAACCTACACCTCATGACATTTCAAGATGGCGGCCGAGATATAGCTGTCAAAAGTTGTAAAATTTTGTATGAAAATCCGCCCCTATACAAAACGTATGAAAGCGACGCTTTGTAGTCGGAACCGCATGAGAAATGTGCCTTTTCTACCCGACCGAAGGTAAATAACGCTTTTGCTTTGAGTTTAGAGGCGGAGGCCGAAGGCCGACGCCGTATGAAACTTTGCGAGGCCGAAGGCCGAGCTCCGTTTAACGAGGCCGCAGGCCGAGTCCCGCGGAGAGCGAAGCTCGGAGCGGGCCAAACTCTCCCACCGGACAGTCAGACCCGCGAGGCCGAAGGCCTCGCCGTAGTAACTTACTGCGAGGCCGAAGGCCGAGCCGAGTCGAGCGAGGCCAACGGCCGAGCCCCGCGTAGAGCGAAGCTCGGAGCGGCAGGACTATTCTCCCACGCATCGTCCAACCCCCCCGCGATACCAATCTATCTAAATTAAATAGCACGCCATGATTTTCAAGATGGCGGCCGAGATACAGCTGTCAAAAGTTGACCAATTTTGTATGAAAATCCGCCCCTATACAAAACGTATGAAAGCGACGCTTTATAGTCGGAACCGCATGAGAAATGTGCCTTTTCTACCCGACCGAAGGTAAAAAACGCTTTATTCTTGGGTTCAGAGGCGGAGGCCGAAGGCCGACGCCGTATGAAACTTTGCGAGGCCGAAGGCCGAGCTCCGTTCAACGAGGCCGCAGGCCGAGTCCCGCGGAGAGCGAAGCTCGGAGCGGGCCAAACTCTCCCACCAGACAGTCAAACCCGCGAGGCCGAAGGCCTCGCCGTAGTAACTTACTGCGAGGCCGAAGGCCGAGCCGAGTCGAGCGAGGCCAACGGCCGAGCCCCGCGTAGAGCGAAGCTCGGAGCGGCAGGACTATTCTCCCACGCATCGTCCAACCCCCCCGCGAGGCCGAAGGCCGAGCGGTCGCTCTTGCTCGGCGAAGCGAAGCGAAGCCGAGCCGGGGGTTGGCACGCGTAGCGTGCAGGGGGCGTAGCCACCTAGTTATATTATATATAGCTACAAAACGGTGACTGATTGATTAACGATATAGATCGTTTCTCGGAATCTAGAAGGCTGAGCCAAAAATGATGTATGACGAAAATGTAGAGAAGTATCGATATACCGCCATCCTATGAATTAGATTTTTAAATTTCAAATTTGGAACGACGGCCGCCATTTTTAACTTTTTTGTTTACCGGCCGATTTGGTTCAAATTTGGAATAGACACGTATCTTTGCTTCTACTTTCATATTATTGGGAGATTTTTTCGAAATTTGAAATTTCTCTAAACAAAATTTGGAAAAAACCGTTTGTATGGGAAAACAGCCTCTGGGAAAAGATCTTACAGGCCGAGGGGGAAAGAGATAGCGCTACCGATATAGCGTAGATAGGGAGACGTGATACCAAGGTACAATAAAAAAATAGGACATCGTGACATTTCAAGATGGCGGCCGAGATACAGCTGTCAAAAGTTGTCAAATTTTGTATGAAAATCAGCCCCTATACAAAACGTATGAAAGCGACGCCTTTTAGTCGGAACCGCATGAGAAATGTGCCTTTTCTACCCGACCGAAGGTAAAAAACGCTTTATTCTTGGGTTCAGAGGCGGAGGCCGAAGGCCGACGCCGTATGAAACTTTGCGAGGCCGAAGGCCGAGCTCCGTTTAACGAGGCCGCAGGCCGAGTCCCGCGGAGAGCGAAGCTCGGAGCGGGCACAACTCTCCCACCAGACGGCCAAACCCGCGAGGCCGAAGGCCTCGCCGTAGAAACTTACTGCGAGGCCGAAGGCCGAGCCGAGTCGAGCGACGCCAACGGCCGAGCCCCGCGTAGAGCGAAGCTCGGAGCGGCAGGACTATCTTCCCACGCTTCGTCCAACCCCCCCGCGAGGCCGAAGGCCGAGCGGTCGCTCTTGCTCGGCGAAGCGAAGCGAAGCCGAGCCGGGGGTTGGCACGCGTAGCGTGCAGGGGGCGTAGCCACCTAGTAATATTATATAAAGCTACAATCCGGTGACTGACTGATTAACGATAGATACGTTTTCTTGGAAACGGTAAGATTTAGAGAGAAATTTTGTATGAGAAAAATTTAGAGAAGTATCGAATTACCGCCATCCTATGAATTAGATTTTTAAATTTCAAATTTGGAAGGCCAGCCGCCATTTTTAACTTTTTTGTTTACCGGCCGATTTGGTTCAAATTTGGAACAGTCACGTATCTTTGCTTCTACTTTCATATTATGGAGAGACTTGTTCGAAATTTGAAATTTCTCTGAACAAAATTTGGAAAAAACCGTTTGTATGGGAAAACAGCCTCTGGGAAAAGATCTTACAGGCCGAGGGGGAAAGAGATAGCGCTACCGATATAGCGTCGATAGGGAGACATGATACCAAGGTACAATAAAAAAATAGGACATCATGACATTTCAAGATGGCGGCCGAGATATAGCTGTCAAAAGTTGACCAATTTTGTATGAAAAGCCGCCCCTATACAAAACGTATGAAAGCGACGCCTTTTAGTCGGAACCGCATGAGAAATGTGCCTTTTCTACCCGACCGAAGGTAAAAAACGCTTTACTCTTGGGTTCAGAGGCGGAGGCCGAAGGCCGACGCCGTATGAAACTTTGCGAGGCCGAAGGCCGAGCTCCGTTTAACGAGGCCGCAGGCCGAGTCCCGCGGAGAGCGAAGCTCGGAGCGGGCCAAACTCTCCCACCCGACAGTCAGACCCGCGAGGCCGAAGGCCTCGCCGTACAAACTTACTGCGAGGCCGAAGGCCGAGCCGAGTCGAGCGAGGCCAACGGCCGAGCCCCGCGTTGAGCGAAGCTCAGAGCGGCAGGACCACCCTCCCACGCATCGTCCAACCCCCCCGCGAGGCCGAAGGCCGAGCGGTCGCTCTTGCTCGGCGAAGCGAAGCGAAGCCGAGCCGGGGGTTGGCACGCGTAGCGTGCAGGGGGCGTAGCCACCTAGTATATATTTTATATTATATATAGCTACAAAACGGTGACTGGTTGATTAACGATAGATACGTTTTCTTGGAAACGGTAAGATTTATCGAAAAATTTTGTACTAGAGAAATTTAGAGAAGTATCGAATTACCGCCATCCTATGAATTAGATTTTTAAATTTCAAATTTGGAACGTTGGCCGCCATTTTTAACTTTTTTGTTTACCGGCCGATTTGGTTCAAATTTGGACTGGACATGGATAATTGCTTCTACCTTCATATTATTGGGAGATTTGTTTGAAATTTGAAATTTCTCTGAACAAAATTTGAAAAAAACGGTTTGTATGGGAAAACAGCCTCTGGGAAAAAATCTTACAGGCCGAGGGGGAAAGAGATAGCGCTACCGATATAGCGTCGGTAGAGAGATGAGATACCAAGGTACAATAAAAAAATAGAACATCATGACATTTCAAGATGGCGGCCGAGATGTAGCTGTCAAAAGTTGACCAATTTTGTATGAAAATCCGCCCCTTTACAAAACGTATGAAAGCGACGCCTTTTAGTCGGAACCGCATGAGAAATGTGCCTTTTCTACCCGACCGAAGGTAAAAAACGCTTTATTCTTGGGTTCAGAGGCGGAGGCCGAAGGCCGACGCCGTATGAAACTTTGCGAGGCCGAAGGCCGAGCTCCGTTTAACGAGGCCGCAGGCCGAGTCCCGCGGAGAGCGAAGCTCGGAGCGGGCACAACTCTCCCACCAGACGGCCGAACCCGCGAGGCCGAAGGCCTCGCCGTAGAAACTTACTGCGAGGCCGAAGGCCGAGCCGAGTCGAGCGAGGCCAACGGCCGAGCCCCGCGTTGAGCGAAGCTCAGAGCGGCTCACCCACCCTCCCACGCATCGTCCAACCCCCCCGCGAGGCCGAAGGCCGAGCGGTCGCTCTTGCTCGGCGAAGCGAAGCGAAGCCGAGCCGGGGGTTGGCACGCGTAGCGTGCAGGGGGCGTAGCCACCTAGTTATATTATATATAGCTACAATCCGGTGACTGACTGATTAACGATATATACGTTTTCTTGGAAACGGTAAGATTTATCGAAAAATTTTGTATGAGAGAAATTTAGAGAAGTATCGAATTACCGCCATCCTATGAATTAGATTTTTAAATTTCAAATTTGGAATGACGGCCGCCATTTTTAACTTTTTTGTTTACCGGCCGATTTGGTTCAAATTTGGAATAGACACGTATCTTTGCTTCTACTTTCATATTATTGGGAGATTTGTTCGAAATTTGAAATTTGCCCAAACAAAATTTGAAAAAAACCGTTTGTATGGGAAAACAGCCTCTGGGAAAAAATCTTACAGGCCGAGGGGGAAAGAGATAGCGCTACCGATATAGCGTCGATAGAGAGATGAGATACCAAGGTACAACAAAAAAATAGGACATCGTGACATTTCAAGATGGCGGCCGAGATATAGCTGTCAAAAGTTGACCAATTTTGTATGAAAATCCGCCCCTATACAAAACGTATAAAAGCGACGCCTTTTAGTCGGAACCGCATGAGAAATGTGCCTTTTCTACCCGACCGAAGGTAAAAAACGCTTTATTCTTGGGTTCAGAGGCGGAGGCCGAAGGCCGACGCCGTATGAAACTTTGCGAGGCCGAAGGCCGAGCTCCGTTTAACGAGGCCGCAGGCCGAGTCCCGCGGAGAGCGAAGCTCGGAGCGGGCCGAACTCTCAAACCCGACAGTCACACCCGCGAGGCCGAAGGCCTCGCCGTAGAAACTTACTGCGAGGCCGAAGGCCGAGCCGAGTCGAGCGAGGCCAACGGCCGAGCCCCGCGTTGAGCGAAGCTCAGAGCGGCTCACCCACCCTCCCACGCATCGTCCAACCCCCCCGCGAGGCCGAAGGCCGAGCGGTCGCTCTTGCTCGGCGAAGCGAAGCGAAGCCGAGCCGGGGGTTGGCACGCGTAGCGTGCAGGGGGCGTAGCCACCTAGTATATATTATATATAGCTACAAAACGGTGACTGACTCATTAACGATAGATACGTTTTCTTGGAAACTAGAAGGCTGAGCCAAAAATGATGTATGACGAAAATGTACAAAAGTATCGAATTACCGCCATCCTATGAATTCGATTTTTGAATTTCAAATTTGGAAGGCCAGCCGCCATTTTTAACTTTTTTGTTTACCGGCCGATTTGGTTCAAATTTGGAATAGACACGCTTTATTGCTTCTACTTTCATATTATGGAGAGACTTGTTCCAAATTTGAAATTTGCCCGAACAAAATTTGGAAAAAACCGTTTGTATGGGAAAACAGCCTCTGGGAAAAGATCTTACAGGCCGAGGGGGAAAGAGATAGCGCTACCGATATAGCGTCGATAGAGAGACATGATACCAAGGTACAATAAAAAAATAGGACATCATGACATTTCAAGATGGCGGCCGAGATATAGCTGTCAAAAGTTGACCAATTTTGTATGAAAATCCGCCCCTATACAAAACGTATGAAAGCGACGCTTTATAGTCGGAACCGCATGAAAAATGTGCCTTTTCTACCCGACCGAAGGTAAATAACGCTTTTGTTTTGAGTTCAGAGGCGGAGGCCGCAGGCCGACGCCGTATGAAACTTTGCGAGGCCGAAGGCCGAGCTCCGTTTAACGAGGCCGCAGGCCGAGTCCCGCGGAGAGCGAAGCTCGGAGCGGGCACAACTCTCCCACCAGACGGCCAAACCCGCGAGGCCGAAGGCCTCGCCGTAGAAACTTACTGCGAGGCCGAAGGCCGAGCCGAGTCGAGCGAGGCCAACGGCCGAGCCCCGCGTTGAGCGAAGCTCAGAGCGGCTCACCCACCCTCCCACGCATCGTCCAACCCCCCCGCGAGGCCGAAGGCCGAGCGGTCGCTCTTGCTCGGCGAAGCGAAGCGAAGCCGAGCCGGGGGTTGGCACGCGTAGCGTGCAGGGGGCGTAGCCACCTAGTTATATTATATATAGCTACAAAACGGTGACTCACTGATTAACGATAGATACGTTTTCTCGGAAACTAAAAGGCTAAACCAAAAATGATGTACTACAAAAGTGTAGAGAAGTATCGAATTACCGCCATCCTATGAATTCGATTTTTGAATTTCAAATTTGGAAGACCAGCCGCCATTTTTAACTTTTTTGTTTACCGGCCGATTTGGTTCAAATTTGGAATAGACACGTATCTTTGCTTCTACTTTCATAGTATTGGGAATTTTTTTCGAAATTTGAAATTTCTCTAAACAAAATTTGGAAAAAACCGTTTGTATGGGAAAACAGCCTCTGGCAAAAGAATTGGCAGGCCGTGGGGAAAAGAGATAGCGCTACCGATATAGCGGCGATAAGGAGATAAGATACCAAAGTACCAAAATTAACTTGGTTCCCATAGACAATTCAAGATGGCGGCCGAGATATAGCTGTCAAAAGTTGACCAATTTTGTATGAAAATCCGCCCCTATACAAAACGTATGAAAGCGACGCCTTTTAGTCGGAACCGCATGAGAAATGTGCCTTTTCTACCCGACCGAAGGTAAATAACGCTTTTGTTTTGAGTTCAGAGGCGGAGGCCGAAGGCCGACGCCGTATGAAACTTTGCGAGGCCGAAGGCCGAGCTCCGTTTAACGAGGCCGCAGGCCGAGTCCCGCGGAGAGCGAAGCTCGGAGCGGGCCAAACTCTCCCACCCGACAGTCAGACCCGCGAGGCCGAAGGCCTCGCCGTAGAAACTTACTGCGAGGCCGAAGGCCGAGCCGAGTCGAGCGAGGCCAACGGCCGAGCCCCGCGTTGAGCGAAGCTCAGAGCGGCTCACCCACCCTCCCACGCATCGTCCAACCCCCCCGCGAGGCCGAAGGCCGAGCGGTCGCTCTTGCTCGGCGAAGCGAAGCGAAGCCGAGCCGGGGGTTGGCACGCGTAGCGTGCAGGGGGCGTAGCCACCTAGTTATATTATATAAAGCTACATAACGGTGACTGATTGACTGATTAACGATAGATACGTTTTCTTGGAAACGGTAAGTTTTATCGAAAAATTTTGTATGAGAGAAATTTAGAGAAGTATCGAATTACCGCCATCCTATGAATTAGATTTTTAAATTTCAAATTTGGAAGGCCAGCCGCCATTTTTAACTTTTTTGTTTACCGGCCGATTTGGTTAAAATTTGGAATAGACACGTATCTTTGCTTCTACTTTCATATTATTGGGAGATTTATTCGAAATTTGAAATTTCTCTGAACAAAATTTGGAAAAAACCGTTTGTATGGGAAAACAGCCTCTGGGAAAAGATCTTACAGGCCGAGGGGGAAAGAGATAGCGCTACCGATATAGCGTCGATAGAGAGACATGATACCAAGGTACAATAAAAAAATAGGACATCATGACATTTCAAGATGGCGGCCGAGATATAGCTGTCAAAAGTTGACCAATTTTGTATGAAAATCCGCCCCTATACAAAACGTATGAAAGCGACGCCTTTTAGTCGGAACCGCATGAGAAATGTGCCTTTTCTACCCGACCGAAGGTAAAAAACGCTTTATTCTTGGGTTCAGAGGCGGAGGCCGATGGCCGACGCCGTATGAAACTTTGCGAGGCCGAAGGCCGAGCTCCGTTTAACGAGGCCGCAGGCCGAGTCCCGCGGAGAGCGAAGCTCGGAGCGGGCCAAACTCTCCCACCCGACAGTCAGACCCGCGAGGCCGAAGGCCTCGCCGTAGAAACTTACTGCGAGGCCGAAGGCCGAGCCGAGTCGAGCGAGGCCAACGGCCGAGCCCCGCGTAGAGCGAAGCTCGGAGCGGCAGGACTATTCTCCCACGCATCGTCCAACCCCCCCGCGAGGCCGAAGGCCGAGCGGTCGCTCTTGCTCGGCGAAGCGAAGCGAAGCCGAGCCGGGGGTTGGCACGCGTAGCGTGCAGGGGGCGTAGCCACCTAGTTATCTATATTATATAAAGCTACAAAACGGTGACTGATTGACTGATAAAATTTTGAGAGATATGTTTTCTCGGAAACGGTAAGATTTATCGAAAAAATTTCTAGGAGAAAAATTTAGAGAAGTATCGAATTGACGCCATCCTATGAATTAGATTTTTAAATTTCAAATTTGGAACGTTGGCCGCCATTTTTAACTTTTTTGTTTACCGGACGATTTGGTTCAAATTTGGAATAGACACGTATCTTTGCTTCTACTTTCATATAATTGGGAGATTTTTTCGAAATTTGAAATTTCTCTAAACAAAATTTGGAAAAAACCGTTTGTATGGGAAAACAGCCTCTGGGAAAAGATCTTACAGGCCGAGGGGGAAAGAGATAGCGCTACCGATATAGCGTCGATAGAGAGACATGATACCAAGGTACAATAAAAAAATAGGACATCATGACATTTCAAGATGGCGGCTGAGATATAGCTGTCAAAAGTTGTCAAATTTTGTATGAAAATCCGCCCCTATACAAAACGTATGAAAGCGACGCTTATAGTCGGAACCGCATGAGAAATGTGCCTTTTCTACCCGACCGAAGGTAAATAACGCTTTTGTTTTGAGTTCAGAGGCGGAGGCCGAAGGCCGACGCCGTATGAAACTTTGCGAGGCCGAAGGCCGAGCTCCGTTTAACGAGGCCGCAGGCCGAGTCCCGCGGAGAGCGAAGCTCGGAGCGGGCCAAACTCTCCCACCCGACAGTCAGACCCGCGAGGCCGAAGGCCTCGCCGTAGAAACTTACTGCGAGGCCGAAGGCCGAGCCGAGTCGAGCGAGGCCAACGGCCGAGCCCCGCGTTGAGCGAAGCTCAGAGCGGCTCACCCACCCTCCCACGCGTCGTTCAATAATCCGCGAGGCCGAAGGCCGAGCGGTCGCTCTTGCTCGGCGAAGCGAAGCGAAGCCGAGCCGGGGGTTGGCACGCGTAGCGTGCAGGGGGCGTAGCCACCTAGTCTATATTATATAAAGCTACAAAACGGTGACGGATTGATTAACGATATATACGTTTTCTCGGAAACTAGAAGGCTGAGCCAAAAATGATGTATGACGAAAATGTAGAGAAGTATCGATATACCGCCATCCTATGAATTCGATTTTTGAATTTCAAATTTGGAAGGCCAGCCGCCATTTTTAACTTTTTTGTTTACCGGCCGATTTGGTTCAAATTTGGAATAGACACGTATCTTTGCTTCTACTTTCATATTATTGGGAGATTTTTTCGAAATTTAAAATTTCTCTAAACAAAATTTGGAAAAAACCGTTTGTATGGGAAAACAGCCTCTGGGAAAAGATCTTACAGGCCGAGGGGGAAAGAGATAGCGCTACCGATATAGCGTCGATAGGGAGACATGATACCAAGGTACAATAAAAAAATAGGACATCATGACATTTCAAGATGGCGGCCGAGATACAGCTGTCAAAAGTTGACCAATTTTGTATGAAAATCCGCCCCTATACAAAACGTATGAAAGCGACGCCTTTTAGTCGGAACCGCATGAGAAATGTGCCTTTTCTACCCGACCGAAGGTAAATAACGCTTTTGCTTTGAGTTTAGAGGCGGAGGCCGAAGGCCGACGCCGTATGAAACTTTGCGAGGCCGAAGGCCGAGCTCCGTTTAACGAGGCCGCAGGCCGAGTCCCGCGGAGAGCGAAGCTCGGAGCGGGCACAACTCTCCCACCAGACGGCCAAACCCGCGAGGCCGAAGGCCTCGCCGTAGAAACTTACTGCGAGGCCGAAGGCCGAGCCGAGTCGAGCGAGGCCAACGGCCGAGCCCCGCGTTGAGCGAAGCTCAGAGCGGCTCACCCACCCTCCCACGCATCGTCCAACCCCCCCGCGAGGCCGAAGGCCGAGCGGTCGCTCTTGCTCGGCGAAGCGAAGCGAAGCCGAGCCGGGGGTTGGCACGCGTAGCGTGCAGGGGGCGTAGCCACCTAGTTATATTATATATAGCTACAAAACGGTGACTGATTGATTAACGATATAGATCGTTTCTCGGAATCTAGAAGGCTGAGCCAAAAATGATGTATGACGAAAATGTAGAGAAGTATCGATATACCGCCATCCTATGAATTAGATTTTTAAATTTCAAATTTGGAACGACGGCCGCCATTTTTAACTTTTTTGTTTACCGGCCGATTTGGTTCAAATTTGGAATAGACACGTATCTTTGCTTCTACTTTCATATTATTGGGAGATTTTTTCGAAATTTGAAATTTCTCTAAACAAAATTTGGAAAAAACCGTTTGTATGGGAAAACAGCCTCTGGGAAAAAAAGTCCCCAGCCATGAGGGAAAGAGATAGCGCTACCGATATAGCGGCGATAAAGAGTCGAGATACGCCTCTACAAGAAATAACCTACACCTCATGACATTTCAAGATGGCGGCCGAGATATAGCTGTCAAAAGTTGACCAATTTTGTATGAAAATCCGCCCCTATACAAAACGTATGAAAGCGACGCTTTTTGCTCGGAACCGCATGAGTAATGTGCCTTTTCTACCCGACCGAAGGTAAAAAACGCTTTATTCTTGGGTTCAGAGGCGGAGGCCGAAGGCCGACGCCGTATGAAACTTTGCGAGGCCGAAGGCCGAGCTCCGTTCAACGAGGCCGCAGGCCGAGTCCCGCGGAGAGCGAAGCTCGGAGCGGGCCAAACTCTCCCACCCGACAGTCAGACCCGCGAGGCCGAAGGCCTCGCCGTAGAAACTTACTGCGAGGCCGAAGGCCGAGCCGAGTCGAGCGAGGCCAACGGCCGAGCCCCGCGTTGAGCGAAGCTCAGAGCGGCTCACCCACCCTCCCACGCATCGTCCAACCCCCCCGCGAGGCCGAAGGCCGAGCGGTCGCTCTTGCTCGGCGAAGCGAAGCGAAGCCGAGCCGGGGGTTGGCACGCGTAGCGTGCAGGGGGCGTAGCCACCTAGTTATATTATATATAGCTACAATCCGGTGACTCACTGATTAACGATAGATACGTTTTCTTGGAAACGGTAAGATTTATCGAAAAATTTTGTATGAGAGAAATTTAGAGAAGTATCGAATTACCGCCATCCTATGAATTAGATTTTTAAATTTCAAATTTGGAAGGCCAGCCGCCATTTTTAACTTTTTTGTTTACCGGCCGATTCGGTTCAAATTTGGAATAGACACGTATCTTTGCTTCTACTTTCATATAATTGGGAGATTTTTTCGAAATTTGAAATTTCTCTTAACAAAATTTGGAAAAAACCATTTGTATGGGAAAACAACCTCTGGGAAAAGATCTTACAGGCCGAGGGGGAAAGAGATAGCGCTACCGATATAGCGTCGATAGGGAGACATGATACCAAGGTACAATAAAAAAATAGGACATCATGACATTTCAAGATGGCGGCCGAGATATAGCTGTCAAAAGTTGACCAATTTTGTATGAAAATCCGCCCCTATACAAAACGTATGAAAGCGACGCTTTATAGTCGGAACCGCATGAGAAATGTGCCTTTTCTACCCGACCAAAGGTAAATAACGCTTTTGTTTTGAGTTCAGAGGCGGAGGCCGAAGGCCGACGCCGTATGAAACTTTGCGAGGCCAAAGGCCGAGCTCCGTTTAACGAGGCCGCAGGCCGAGTCCCGCGGAGAGCGAAGCTCGGAGCGGGCCCAACTCTCAAACCCGACGGTCACACCCGCGAGGCCGAAGGCCTCGCCGTACAAACTTACTGCGAGGCCGAAGGCCGAGCCGAGTCGAGCGAGGCCAACGGCCGAGCCCCGCGTTGAGCGAAGCTCAGAGCGGCTCACCCACCCTCCCACGCATCGTCCAACCCCCCCGCGAGGCCGAAGGCCGAGCGGTCGCTCTTGCTCGGCGAAGCGAAGCGAAGCCGAGCCGGGGGTTGGCACGCGTAGCGTGCAGGGGGCGTAGCCACCTAGTAATTATATTATATATAGCTACAATCCGGTGACTGATTAACGATAGATACGTTTTCTCGGAAACTAAAAGGCTAAACTAAAAATGATGTACTACAAAAGTGTAGACAAGTATCGAATTACCGCCATCCTATGAATTCGATTTTTGAATTTCAAATTTGGAAGGCCAGCCGCCATTTTTAACTTTTTTGTTTACCGGCCGATTTGGTTCAAATTTGGAATAGACACGTATCTTTGCTTCTACTTTCATATTATTGGGAGATTTATTCGAAATTTGAAATTTCTCTGAACAAAATTTGGAAAAAACCGTTTGTATGGGAAAACAGCCTCTGGCAAAAGAATTGGCAGGCCGTGGGGAAAAGAGATAGCGCTACCGATATAGCGTCGATAAAGAGATGAGATACCATTCTATCTAAATTAAATAGCACGCCATGATTTTCAAGATGGCGGCCGAGATATAGCTGTCAAAAGTTGACCAATTTTGTATGAAAATCCGCCCCTATACAAAACGTATGAAAGCGACGCTTTATAGTCGGAACCGCATGAGAAATGTGCCTTTTCTACCCGACCGAAGGTAAATAACGCTTTTGTTTTGAGTTCAGAGGCGGAGGCCGAAGGCCGACGCCGTATGAAACTTTGCGAGGCCGAAGGCCGAGCTCCGTTTAACGAGGCCGCAGGCCGAGTCCCGCGGAGAGCGAAGCTCGGAGCGGGCACAACTCTCCCACCAGACGGCCAAACCCGCGAGGCCGAAGGCCTCGCCGTAGAAACTTACTGCGAGGCCGAAGGCCGAGCCGAATCGAGCGAGGCCAACGGCCGAGCCCCGCGTAGAGCGAAGCTCGGAGCGGCAGGACTACTCTCCCACGCATCGCCCAACCCCCCCGCGAGGCCGAAGGCCGAGCGGTCGCTCTTGCTCGGCGAAGCGAAGCGAAGCCGAGCCGGGGGTTGGCACGCGTAGCGTGCAGGGGGCGTAGCCACCTAGTAATATTATATATAGCTACAATCCGGTGACTGATTGATTAACGATATAGATCGTTTCTCGGAAACTAGAAGGCTGAGCCAAAAATGATGTATGACGAAAATGTAGACAAGTATCGAATTACCGCCATCCTATGAATTCGATTTTTGAATTTCAAATTTGGAAGGCCAGCCGCCATTTTTAACTTTTTTGTTTACCGGCCGATTTGGTTCAAATTTGGAATGGAGATGGATAATTGCTTCTACTTTCATATTATGGAGAGACTTGTTCGAAATTTGAAATTTCTCTGAACAAAATTTGGAAAAAACCGTTTGTATGGGAAAACAGCCTCTGGGAAAAGATCTTACAGGCCGAGGGGGAAAGAGATAGCGCTACCGATATAGCGTCGATAGGGAGACGTGATACCAAGGTACAATAAAAAAATAGGACATCGTGACATTTCAAGATGGCGGCCGAGATACAGCTGTCAAAAGTTGACCAATTTTGTATGAAAATCCGCCCCTATACAAAACGTATGAAAGCGACGCTTTAGAGTCGGAACCGCATGAGAAATGTGCCTTTTCTACCCGACCGAAGGTAAAAAACGCTTTACTCTTGGGTTCAGAGGCGGAGGCCGAAGGCCGACGCCGTATGAAACTTTGCGAGGCCGAAGGCCGAGCTCCGTTTAACGAGGCCGCAGGCCGAGTCCCGTGGAGAGCGAAGCTCGGAGCGGGCCAAACTCTCCCACCAAGACAGTCAGACCCGCGAGGCCGAAGGCCTCGCCGTAGAAACTTACTGCGAGGCCGAAGGCCGAGCCGATTCGAGCGAGGCCAACGGCCGAGCCCCGCGTAGAGCGAAGCTCGGAGCGGCAGGTCTATTCTCCCACGCATCGCCCAACCCCCCCGCGAGGCCGAAGGCCGAGCGGTCGCTCTTGCTCGGCGAAGCGAAGCGAAGCCGAGCCGGGGGTTGGCACGCGTAGCGTGCAGGGGGCGTAGCCACCTAGTTATATTATATAAAGCTACATAACGGTGACTGATTGACTGATTAACGATAGATACGTTTTCTCGGAAAGTAGAAGGCTGAGCCAAAAATGATGTATGAGAAAAATGTAGAGAATTATCGATATACCGCCATCCTATGAATTCGATTTTTGAATTTCAAATTTGGAAGGCCAGCCGCCATCTTTAACTTTTTTGTTTACCGGCCGATTTGGTTCAAATTTGGAATAGACACGCTTTATTGCTTCTACTTTCATATTATGGAGAGACTTGTTCCAAATTTGAAATTTGCCCGAACAAAATTTGGAAAAAACCGTTTGTATGGGAAAACAGCCTCTGGCAAAAGAATTGCCAGGCCGTGGGGAAAAGAGATAGCGCTACCGATATAGCGTCGATAAAGAGATGAGATACCAATCTATCTAAATTAAATAGCACGCCATGATTTTCAAGATGGCGGCCGAGATATAGCTGTCAAAAGTTGACCAATTTTGTATGAAAATCCGCCCCTATACAAAACGTATGAAAGCGACGCCTTTTAGTCGGAACCGCATGAGAAATGTGCCTTTTCTACCCGACCGAAGGTAAAAAACGCTTTATTCTTGGGTTCAGAGGCGGAGGCCGAAGGCCGACGCCGTATGAAACTTTGCGAGGCCGAAGGCCGAGCCCCGTTCAACGAGGCCGCAGGCCGAGTCCCGCGGAGAGCGAAGCTCGGAGCGGGCCAAACTCTCCCACCAGACAGTCCTATCCGCGAGGCCGAAGGCCTCGCCGTAGAAACTTACTGCGAGGCCGAAGGCCGAGCCGAGTCGAGCGAGGCCAACGGCCGAGCCCCGCGTAGAGCGAAGCTCGGAGCGGCAGGACTATTCTCCCACGCATCGTCCAACCCCCCCGCGAGGCCGAAGGCCGAGCGGTCGCTCTTGCTCGGCGAAGCGAAGCGAAGCCGAGCCGGGGGTTGGCACGCGTAGCGTGCAGGGGGCGTAGCCACCTAGTAATATTATATATAGCTACAATCCGGTGACTGGTTGATTAACGATATAGATGTTTTCTTGGAAACGGTAAGATTTATCGAAAAATTTTGTATGAGAGAAATTTAGAAAAGTATCGAATTACCGCCATCCTATGAATTAGATTTTTAAATTTCAAATTTGGAAGGCCACCCGCCATTTTTAACTTTTTTGTTTACCGGCCGATTTGGTTCAAATTTGGAATAGACACGCTTTATTGCTTCTACTTTCATATTATGGAGAGACTTGTTCCAAATTTGAAATTTGCCCGAACAAAATTTGGAAAAAACCGTTTGTATGGGAAAACAGCCTCTGGGAAAAAATCTTACAGGCCGAGGGGGAAAGAGATAGCGCTACCGATATAGCGTCGATAGAGAGATGAGATACCAAGGTACAATAAAAAAATAGAACATCATGACATTTCAAGATGGCGGCCGAGATGTAGCTGTCAAAAGTTGACCAATTTTGTATGAAAATCCGCCCCTATACAAAACGTATGAAAGCGACGCCTTTTAGTCGGAACCGCATGAGAAATGTGCCTTTTCTACCCGACCGAAGGTAAATAACGCTTTTGTTTTGAGTTCAGAGGCGGAGGCCGAAGGCCGACGCCGTATGAAACTTTGCGAGGCCGAAGGCCGAGCTCCGTTTAACGAGGCCGCAGGCCGAGTCCCGCGGAGAGCGAAGCTCGGAGCGGGCCAAACTCTCCCACCCGACAGTCAGACCCGCGAGGCCGAAGGCCTCGCCGTAGAATCTTACTGCGAGGCCGAAGGCCGAGCCGAGTCGAGCGAGGCCAACGGCCGAGCCCCGCGTAGAGCGAAGCTCGGAGCGGCAGGACTATTCTCCCACGCATCGTCCAATCCCCCCGCGAGGCCGAAGGCCGAGCGGTCGCTCTTGCTCGGCGAAGCGAAGCGAAGCCGAGCCGGGGGTTGGCACGCGTAGCGTGCAGGGGGCGTAGCCACCTAGTTATATTATATAAAGCTACATAACGGTGACTGATTGACTGATTAACGATAGATACGTTTTCTCGGAAAGTAGAAGGCTGAGCCAAAAATGATGTATGAGAAAAATGTAGAGAAGTATCGATATACCGCCATCCTATGAATTCGATTTTTGAATTTCAAATTTGGAAGGCCAGCCGCCATCTTTAACTTTTTTGTTTACCGGCCGATTTGGTTCAAATTTGGAATAGACACGCTTTATTGCTTCTACTTTCATATTATGGAGAGACTTGTTCCAAATTTGAAATTTCTCTGAACAAAATTTGGAAAAAACCGTTTGTATGGGAAAACAGCCTCTGGCAAAAGAATTGGCAGGCCGTGGGGAAAAGAGATAGCGCTACCGATATAGCGTCGATAAAGAGATGAGATACCAATCTATCTAAATTAAATAGCACGCCATGATTTTCAAGATGGCGGCCGAGATACAGCTGTCAAAAGTTGACCAATTTTGTATGAAAATCCGCCCCTATACAAAACGTATGAAAGCGACGCTTTATAGTCGGAACCGCATGAGAAATGTGCCTTTCCTACCCGACCGAAGATAAATAACGCTATTGTTTTGAGTTCAGAGGCGGAGGCCGAAGGCCGACGCCGTATGAAGCTTTGCGAGGCCGAAGGCCGAGCTCCGTTTAACGAGGCCGCAGGCCGAGTCCCGCGGAGAGCGAAGCTCGGAGCGGGCCGAACTCTCAGACCCGACGGTCACACCCGCGAGGCCGAAGGCCTCGCCGTAGAAACTTACTGCGAGGCCGAAGGCCGAGCCGAGTCGAGCGAGGCCAACGGCCGAGCCCCGCGTTGAGCGAAGCTCAGAGCGGCTCACCCACCCTCCCACGCATCGTCCAACCCCCCCGCGAGGCCGAAGGCCGAGCGGTCGCTCTTGCTCGGCGAAGCGAAGCGAAGCCGAGCCGGGGGTTGGCACGCGTAGCGTGCAGGGGGCGTAGCCACCTAGTTATTTATATTATATAAAGCTACAAAACGGGGATTGACTGATTAACGATAGATACGTTTTCTTGGAAACGGTAAGATTTATCGAAAAATTTTGTATGAGAGAAATTTAGAGAAGTATCAAATTACCGCCATCCTATGAATTAGATTTTTAAATTTCAAATTTGGAACGACGGCCGCCATTTTTAACTTTTTTGTTTACCGGCCGATTTGGTTCAAATTTGGAATAGACACGCTTTATTGCTTCTACTTTCATATTATTGGGAGATTTGTTCGAAATTTGAAATTTCTCTGAACAAAATTTGAAAAAAACCGTTTGTATGGGAAAACAGCCTCTGGGAAAAGATCTTACAGGCCGAGGGGGAAAGAGATAGCGCTACCGATATAGCGTCGATAGAGAGACTTGATACCAAGGTACAATAAAAAAATAGGACATCATGACATTTCAAGATGGCGACCGAGATATAGCTGTCAAAAGTTGACCAATTTTGTATGAAAATCCGCCCCTATACAAAACGTATGAAAGCGACGCTTTATAGTCGGAACCGCATGAGAAATGTGCCTTTTCTACCCGACCGAAGGTAAAAAACGTTTTATTCTTGGGTTCAGAGGCGGAGGCCGAAGGCCGACGCCGTATGAAACTTTGCGAGGCCGAAGGCCGAGCTCCGTTTAACGAGGCCGCAGGCCGAGTCCCGCGGAGAGCGAAGCTCGGAGCGGGCACAACTCTCCCACCAGACGGCCAAACCCGCGAGGCCGAAGGCCTCGCCGCAGAAACTTACTGCGAGGCCGAAGGCCGAGCCGAGTCGAGCGAGGCCAACGGCCGAGCCCCGCGTTGAGCGAAGCTCAGAGCGGCTCACCCACCCTCCCACGCATCGTCCAACCCCCCCGCGAGGCCGAAGGCCGAGCGGTCGCTCTTGCTCGGCGAAGCGAAGCGAAGCCGAGCCGGGGGTTGGCACGCGTAGCGTGCAGGGGGCGTAGCCACCTAGTTATTATTATTATTATTATATTATATAAAGCTACAATCCGGTGACTGATTAACGATATAGATGTTTTCTCGGAAACTAGAAGGCTGAGCCAAAAATGATGTATTACGAAAGTGTAGAGAAGTATCGATATACCGCCATCCTATGAATTAGATTTTTAAATTTCAAATTTGGAACGTTGGCCGCCATTTTTAACTTTTTTGTTTACCGGCCGATTTGGTTCAAATTTGGAATAGACACGTATCTTTGCATCTACCTTCATATAATTTTGAGATTTTTTCGAAATTTGAAATTTCCCCAAACAAAATTTGGAAAAAACCGTTTGTATGGGAAAACAGCCTCTGGGAAAAAAAGTCCCCAGCCATGAGGGAAAGAGATAGCGCTACCGATATAGCGGCGATAAAGAGTCGAGATACGCCTCTACAAGAAATAACCTACACCTCATGACATTTCAAGATGGCGGCCGAGATACAGCTGTCAAAAGTTGACCAATTTTGTATGAAAATCCGCCCCTATACAAAACGTATGAAAGCGACGCTTTAGAGTCGGAACCGCATGAGAAATGTGCCTTTTCTACCCGACCGAAGGTAAATAACGCTTTTGTTTTGAGTTCAGAGGCGGAGGCCGAAGGCCGACGCCGTATGAAACTTTGCGAGGCCGAAGGCCGAGCTCCGTTTAACGAGGCCGCAGGCCGAGTCCCGCGGAGAGCGAAGCTCGGAGCGGGCCAAACTCTCCCACCAGACAGTCAAACCCGCGAGGCCGAAGGCCTCGCCGCAGAAACTTACTGCGAGGCCGAAGGCCGAGCCGAGTCGAGCGAGGCCAACGGCCGAGCCCCGCGTTGAGCGAAGCTCAGAGCGGCTCACCCACCCTCCCACGCATCGTCCAACCCCCCCGCGAGGCCGAAGGCCGAGCGGTCGCTCTTGCTCGGCGAAGCGAAGCGAAGCCGAGCCGGGGGTTGGCACGCGTAGCGTGCAGGGGGCGTAGCCACCTAGTTATATTATATATAGCTACAAAACGGGGATTGACTGATTAACGATAGATACGTTTTCTTGGAAACGGTAAGATTTATCGAAAAATTTTGTATGAGAGAAATTTAGAGAAGTATCGAATTACCGCCATCCTATGAATTAGATTTTTAAATTTCAAATTTGGAAGGCCAGCCGCCATTTTTAACTTTTTTGTTTACCGGCCGATTTGGTTCAAATTTGGAATTGACACGTATCTTTGCATCTACCTTCATATTATTGGGAGATTTTTTCGAAATTTGAAATTTCTCTGAACAAAATTTGGAAAAAACCGTTTGTATGGGAAAACAGCCTCTGGGAAAAAATCTTACAGGCCGAGGGGGAAAGAGATAGCGCTACCGATATAGCGTCGATAGGGAGACGTGATACCAAGGTACAATAAAAAAATAGGACATCGTGACATTTCAAGATGGCGGCCGAGATACAGCTGTCAAAAGTTGACCAATTTTGTATGAAAATCCGCCCCTATACAAAACGTATGAAAGCGACGCTTTAGAGTCGGAATCGCATGAGAAATGTGCCTTTTCTACCCGACCGAAGGTAAAAAACGCTTTTGTTTTGAGGTCAGAGGCGGAGGCCGAAGGCCGACGCCGTATGAAACTTTGCGAGGCCGAAGGCCGAGCTCCGTTTAACGAGGCCGCAGGCCGAGTCCCGCGGAGAGCGAAGCTCGGAGCGGGCCAAACTCTCCCACCCGACAGTCAGACCCGCGAGGCCGAAGGCCTCGCCGTAGAAACCTACTGCGAGGCCGAAGGCCGAGCCGAGTCGAGCGAGGCCAACGGCCGAGCCCCGCGTAGAGCGAAGCTCGGAGCGGCACGACCACCCTCCCACGCATCGTTCAATAATCCGAGAGGCCGAAGGCCGAGCGGTCGCTCTTGAGGGGGTTGGCACGCGTAGCGTGCAGGGGGCGTAGCCACCTAGTTATATTATATAAAGCTACAAAACGGGGATTGACTGATTAACGATAGATACGTTTTCTTGGAAACGGTAAGATTTATCGAAAAATTTTGTATGAGAGAAATTTAGAGAAGTATCAAATTACCGCCATCCTATGAATTAGATTTTTAAATTTCAAATTTGGAACGACGGCCGCCATTTTTAACTTTTTTGTTTACCGGCCGATTTGGTTCAAATTTGGAATAGACACGCTTTATTGCTTCTACTTTCATATTATTGGGAGATTTGTTCGAAATTTGAAATTTCTCTGAACAAAATTTGAAAAAAACCGTTTGTATGGGAAAACAGCCTCTGGGAAAAGATCTTACAGGCCGAGGGGGAAAGAGATAGCGCTACCGATATAGCGTCGATAGAGAGACTTGATACCAAGGTACAATAAAAAAATAGGACATCATGACATTTCAAGATGGCGACCGAGATATAGCTGTCAAAAGTTGACCAATTTTGTATGAAAATCCGCCCCTATACAAAACGTATGAAAGCGACGCTTTATAGTCGGAACCGCATGAGAAATGTGCCTTTTCTACCCGACCGAAGGTAAAAAACGTTTTATTCTTGGGTTCAGAGGCGGAGGCCGAAGGCCGACGCCGTATGAAACTTTGCGAGGCCGAAGGCCGAGCTCCGTTTAACGAGGCCGCAGGCCGAGTCCCGCGGAGAGCGAAGCTCGGAGCGGGCACAACTCTCCCACCAGACGGCCAAACCCGCGAGGCCGAAGGCCTCGCCGCAGAAACTTACTGCGAGGCCGAAGGCCGAGCCGAGTCGAGCGAGGCCAACGGCCGAGCCCCGCGTTGAGCGAAGCTCAGAGCGGCTCACCCACCCTCCCACGCATCGTCCAACCCCCCCGCGAGGCCGAAGGCCGAGCGGTCGCTCTTGCTCGGCGAAGCGAAGCGAAGCCGAGCCGGGGGTTGGCACGCGTAGCGTGCAGGGGGCGTAGCCACCTAGTTTATATTATATATAGCTACAAAACGGTGACTGACTCATTAACGATAGATACGTTTTCTTGGAAACTAGAAGGCTGAGCCAAAAATGATGTATGAGAAAAATGTAGACAAGTATCGATATACCGCCATCCTATGAATTCGATTTTTGAATTTCAAATTTGGAAGGCCAGCCGCCATTTTTAACTTTTTTGTTTACCGACCGATTTGGTTCAAATTTGGAATAGACACGCTTTATTGCTTCTACTTTCATATTATGGAGAGACTTGTTCCAAATTTGAAATTTGCCCGAACAAAATTTGAAAAAAACCGTTTGTATGGGAAAACAGCCTCTGGGAAAAAAAGTCCCCAGCCATGAGGGAAAGAGATAGCGCTACCGATATAGCGGCGATAAAGAGTCGAGATACGCCTCTACAAGAAATAACCTACACCTCATGACATTTCAAGATGGCGGCCGAAATATAGCTGTCAAAAGTTGTCAAATTTTGTATGAAAATCCGCCCCTATACAAAACGTATGAAAGCGACGCACAGTGGTCGATTTGTACGATTTAGGCGGCCAAAACTATTTTATGCTTTATTTCAGTAATAAATACGACAACAAATGCTAATCTGGTATTTTAGAGTGAATATATATGTTTATCCCTATTTGTTTCATTGAAAGCGTATTTTTCTATACAAAAAAACATTTCTGTGAAAATATTTTTGTAAATAGCGCCAATGTTTTTAAATTTTCTTTAAATCTCCCTTTGGTGTAAAATATATATTTTGAGTTCATTTGAATTATCGAAATCGGCTTAGTAGTTTTTGATATTTGGGTTAAGAATTATCACAATTTGTTAAGTAAAAGACGGCCGTACATAAAAAAAAATGTTTATTCTCTACAGTCTGCATGCCTATTTAAATTGAAAATAAAATATGGATGACAAAAAAATACAGTATACACTAAAATTAAATGGTCAACAGTTATTACCACATTAATACTAAATGTTACTTACAATGTTAGGTACCGAATCATAAACAATAAGACAATATTTTATGAAAGTTTAACATACAAATTGTTATGTTACTCTTTAAAAGACAATTCTTCCTCACCGTCACTTTCCATGCATTTATCACAAGTGCCTTTTGTATTTGGCTCTGCAGGAAGCAAAAGCTCCAAAGTTTCCTGCAAAAATGGTTTTGATCGGATCTTCTTTTTTTTTCTCATTGAACTGATGAGCGGATCTGATGTCAAGAGTAACCTGTGATAAATATCAAGGTTACAGTCTTCGCGTGAAAACTTTCGAGCAAAGTTTAGACGGTATGAGCGAAAGTGCTTATTACGAGCTTCTGCAGCTTCCTCCGAAAGTTGACCAATAGGCACTAGAGAATTTTCTATAACTTTTCCACCATGTACCAAAATTTTATGCATGTTAGGAGTCATAGAATGCCAACCATATAACTCTACATACAGTTTTGCTGTCTCCATGGCGTATTCATCAAATTTCGGGACATCTATTTTGTGACCGCTTGATATGGCTTCCAAAATAACTTTAATTCTATAAATAAAATTAATGTCTATTCCCGTTATTTCAGCAGCCAGATGTGGGTTTTCAAAAAATCTTCTACTAGTATTGCCGTCATTTGTGTTACCAAAATTACATTTTGGCATATCTACCAAGATACCTACTTCTTCTCTGAATCTTTGCTGAATCTCTTTTTTTTTTTTGTTGTTCTAGCATCTTTTCTGCTTTGGTTCTTTTTTCACGGTATTTCCCAACGAGCAATTTATAAGCTAAATGTAAAATACTCTCGAATAATCGAATTCTGGCATGTAAAGTTGATAGGCCAAATTCAAGCGATTCTGGGTGAATTTCGTTTTTTTTACTTAAGTCATTAAAGTTTTTTGAAGTGGCTCCGCATATGTAGCATCTACTCGTTGATTTGGTGTCAGTCGCCGCATTGCAAACTTTGCCGTCCACCATGGTCATTTTAAGACTGTGGCTAACCGAGAATTTTTGCCCATTCAGTTCCAATTCCGTGGCTTTAAGGGACTTCACACTGTCCCGAACGTAATTTATTTCATCTTTTGTAATGTCTGTAGACTCTTTTATAAATCTGAATCGTATCGGGCGGCAATATCGTGGTGAAGAAGGAGTCGGGTTTTGCCAAACCATTTTTGTTTTGTCTTCGCCGCAAACAATTTGTAGAGGCACGAATGAGCTCAAAAATATATTTGCATCCGAGTCGGCGTCATTCATTAACTTTTGTTTGTATTGAGCTTGTTGTGAACCATCACAACCCCATTTGCAGATAATCTGCAAGGAATTTCTCTCTGTAAGAGTCATTAGTACTTCTTCGAGGAAAATTGATAATCGCGTGACGGTGTGATCTAACAAAGATTGTAGATCACTTTCAGCACAGGAAGCGGTCACTCGTAGCGTCTCTTTGGGTGGGTAACATTCCTGTTTAGCCTTCAACACTAATTCGTAGCACGGGTAAAAGCTTCTGTTGGTTGCTCGCACAATTTCATATTGACTTCGTGTCAAATCAGCGTCCACGCACATTCGCAGTGCCTCCCGAGGCGTAAGGGGATCTTGTGCCTTTGATTTGGAATGTCTTTTTTTACATTCGTTTGCGGCTGCAGGCGAATTTGTAATATCTTTTAGGACTTGCGAGGCGTTTCTTTTTCCTTCTTTTTGTAAAATTACTTGCGCTGCGTGAACTATCACTTCTTTGCCTACAGAGGAGCGAACTTCTTCTGTTTTCCTCCTTTTAGTTCTTTCACTACATTCACTGAATGTTTTGCTAGGTCGTCCTGACTTATTATGCGTTTTTATGGGCATCTCGAACGTTCCTGCTAACCATGCATCATTGCTTATAAGAAATTTTTCTAGCGTGTTGCGTGCTTTGGACCATCTCTTTTTTATTTCTGTTTTAAAATATGAAAATTTATGATTTATATACTTTTTGTCTTCGTCGGAGTCCCCGTAAGACATTAACAAATAATTTTGTAAGTATTCCAATTTGTCGTTTATTGATGGAGAGTTTTCCTCAATCATCGTATCAAAAAGATATCTGCGAGTTACTACCTCCATGCCCGAGTAACTTGATGAACCTAGAACAACGAAAAGGAATTTTAACGCAAAAGAAACAAAAAAGGATTTTTTCTCACTTTCTGCCTAAGTTAATGAATTATTATTTTTCTCGCGAAGTGGTCAAAGGTGGTGGCTATTTTTTTTGTGGTTATCTGCTCAAAGAGCTATACTATTAGAAACCATAAGGAATTTAACTCGGACGGTCTCGGAAGTACAACATTTTTACTATTGAAAATAAAAAAATGATAATATTTTCTATGAAAAAGGGCGATCTTTGATACGTTGTAACTGCACTAAATATTGATATTCCTTATCTTAATTTAAATTATATTTGAAGGAGCTTACCTGAATTTTCGACTTCCATCACTTTCACTTGTAACTGAATAATATCCAATGAAATATTCACTTTAGAATATCGGTTGCGCTAAGAGTGTCGAGAACGAACGCGTACAGCTTGCGCGACGATCAAGTTCCGACTACCTGTGGGGGCGCGCACGCAGTTCTAGGAACTGGGGAGGGGTGGGGTTTGGGCAGTCGGGGTGTCTATTTTTCCGGGAATCAATTTGTTTTGTTATAAGTTAACTTTGAGAAATGGACTTTTGGCCGCCTAAATCGTACAAATCGACCACTGTGCGACGCTTTGTAGTCGGAACCGCATGAGAAATGTGCCTTTTCTACCCGACCGAAGGTAAATACCGCTTTTGTTTTGAGTTCAGAGGCGGAGGCCGAAGGCCGACGCCGTATGAAATTTTGCGAGGCCGAAGGCCGAGCTCCGTTTAACGAGGCCGCAGGCCGAGTCCCGCGGAGAGCGAAGCTCGGAGCGGGCCCAACTCTCAAGCCCGACGGTCCTATCCGCGAGGCCGAAGGCCTCGCCGCACAAATTTACTGCGAGGCCGAAGGCCGAGCCGAGTCGAGCGAGGCCAACGGCCGAGCCCCGCGTAGAGCGAAGCTCGGAGCGGCACGACTACCCTCCCACGCACCGTTCAATAATCCGCGAGGCCGAGCTTTACTCCGCGGGCTTTACTCTTGGGTTCAGAGGCGGAGGCCGAAGGCCGACGCCGTATGAAACTTTGCGAGGCCGAAGGCCGAGCTCCGTTTAACGAGGCCGCAGGCCGAGTCCCGCGGAGAGCGAAGCTCGGAGCGGGCCAAACTCTCCCACCCGACAGTCAGACCCGCGAGGCCGAAGGCCTCGCCGTAGAAACTTACTGCGAGGCCGAAGGCCGAGCCGAGTCGAGCGAGGCCAACGGCCGAGCCCCGCGTAGAGCGAAGCTCGGAGCGGCAGGACTACTCTCCCACGCATCTCCCAACCCCCCCGCGAGGCCGAAGGCCGAGCGGTCGCTCTTGCTCGGCGAAGCGAAGCGAAGCCGAGCCGGGGGTTGGCACGCGTAGCGTGCAGGGGGCGTAGCCACCTAGTAATATTATATAAAGCTACAATCCGGTGACTGACTGATTAACGATAGATACGTTTTCTTGGAAACGGTAAGATTTATCGAAAAATTTTGTATGAGAGAAATTTAGAAAAGTATCGAATTACCGCCATCCTATGAATTAGATTTTTAAATTTCAAATTTGGAAGGCCAGCCGCCATTTTTAACTTTTTTGTTTACCGGCCGATTTGGTTCAAATTTGGAATAGACACGTATCTTTGCTTCTACTTTCATATTATGGAGAGACTTGTTCCAAATTTGAAATTTGCCCGAACAAAATTTGGAAAAAACCGTTTGTATGGGAAAACAGCCTCTGGCAAAAGAATTGCCAGGCCGTGGGGAAAAGAGATAGCGCTACCGATATAGCGTCGATAAAGAGATGAGATACCAATCTATCTAAATTAAATAGCACGCCATGATTTTCAAGATGGCGGCCGAGATATAGGTGTCAAAAGTTGACCAATTTTGTATGAAAATCCGCCCCTATACAAAACGTATGAAAGCGACGCTTATAGTCGGAACCGCATGAGAAATGTGCCTTTTCTACCCGACCGAAGGTAAATAACGCTTTTGTTTTGAGTTCAGAGGCGGAGGCCGAAGGCCGACGCCGTATGAAACTTTGCGAGGCCGAAGGCCGAGCTCCGTTTAACGAGGCCGCAGGCCGAGTCCCGCGGAGAGCGAAGCTCGGAGCGGGCCAAACTCTCCCACCCGACAGTCAGACCCGCGAGGCCGAAGGCCTCGCCGTACAAACTTACTGCGAGGCCGAAGGCCGAGCCGAGTCGAGCGAGGCCAACGGCCGAGCCCCGCGTTGAGCGAAGCTCAGAGCGGCTCACCCACCCTCCCACGCATCGTCCAACCCCCCCGCGAGGCCGAAGGCCGAGCGGTCGCTCTTGCTCGGCGAAGCGAAGCGAAGCCGAGCCGGGGGTTGGCACGCGTAGCGTGCAGGGGGCGTAGCCACCTAGTCTATATTATATAAAGCTACATAACGGTGACACACTGATTAACGATATATACGTTTTCTTGGAAACGGTAAGATTTATCGAAAAATTTTGTATGAGAGAAATTTAGAGAAGTATCGATATACCGCCATCCTATGAATTAGATTTTTGAATTTCAAATTTGGAAGGCCAGCCGCCATTTTTAACTTTTTTGTTTACCGGCCGATTTGGTTCAAATTTGGAATAGACACGTATCTTTGCTTCTATTTTCATATTATGGATAGTCTTCTTCGAAATTTTAAATTTCTCTGAACAAAATTTGGAAAAAACCGTTTGTATGGGAAAACAGCCTCTGGGAAAAAATCTTACAGGCCGAGGGGGAAAGAGATAGCGCTACCGATATAGCGTCGATAGAGAGACATGATACCAAGGTACAATAAAAAAATAGGACATCGTGACATTTCAAGATGGCGGCCGAGATACAGCTGTCAAAAGTTGACCAATTTTGTATGAAAATCCGCCCCTATACAAAACGTATGAAAGCGACGCTTTATAGTCGGAACCGCATGAGAAATGTGCCTTTTCTACCCGACCGAAGGTAAAAAACGCTTTATTCTTGGGTTCAGAGGCGGAGGCCGAAGGCCGACGCCGTATGAAACTTTGCGAGGCCGAAGGCCGAGCTCCGTTTAACGAGGCCGCAGGCCGAGTCCCGCGGAGAGCGAAGCTCGGAGCGGGCACAACTCTCCCACCAGACGGCCAAACCCGCGAGGCCGAAGGCCTCGCCGTAGAAACTTACTGCGAGGCCGAAGGCCGAGCCGAATCGAGCGAGGCCAACGGCCGAGCCCCGCGTTGAGCGAAGCTCAGAGCGGCTCACCCACCCTCCCACGCATCGTCCAACCCCCCCGCGAGGCCGAAGGCCGAGCGGTCGCTCTTGCTCGGCGAAGCGAAGCGAAGCCGAGCCGGGGGTTGGCACGCGTAGCGTGCAGGGGGCGTAGCCACCTAGTATATATATATTATATAAAGCTACAATCCGGTGACGGATTGATTAACGATAGATACGTTTTCTTGGAAACGGTAGGAGTTATCGAAAAATTTTGTATGAGAGAAATTTAGAGAAGTATCGAATTACCGCCATCCTATGAATTAGATTTTTAAATTTCAAATTTGGAAGGCCAGCCGCCATTTTTAACTTTTTTGTTTATAGGCCGATTTGGTTCAAATTTAGAATGGACACGTCTTATTGCTTCTACTTTCATATTATGGGGAAACATATTCGAAATTTGAAATTTCTCTGAACAAAATTTGGAAAAAACCGTTTGTATGGGAAAACAGCCTCTGGGAAAAAATCTTACAGGCCGAGGGGGAAAGAGATAGCGCTACCGATATAGCGTCGATAGAGAGACATGATACCAAGGTACAATAAAAAAATAGGACATCATGACATTTCAAGATGGCGGCCGAGATATAGCTGTCAAAAGTTGACCAATTTTGTATGAAAATCCGCCCCTATACAAAACGTATGAAAGCGACGCTTTATAGTCGGAACCGCATGAGAAATGTGCCTTTTCTACCCGACCGAAGGTAAATAACGCTTTTGTTTTTAGTTCAGAGGCGGAGGCCGAAGGCCGACGCCGTATGAAACCTCGCGAGGCCGAAGGCCGAGCTCCGTTTAACGAGGCCGCAGGCCGAGTCCCGCGGAGAGCGAAGCTCGGAGCGGGCCAAACTCCCACACGACCGTCCAATACGCGAGGCCGAAGGCCTCGTCGTACAAACTTACTGCGAGGCCGAAGGCCGAGCCGAGTCGAGCGAGGCCTACGGCCGAGCCCCGCGTTGAGCGAAGCTCAGAGCGGCTCACCCACCCTCCCACGCATCGTCCAACCCCCCCGCGAGGCCGAAGGCCGAGCGGTCGCTCTTGCTCGGCGAAGCGAAGCGAAGCCGAGCCGGGGGTTGGCACGCGTAGCGTGCAGGGGGCGTAGCCACCTAGTTATATTATATATAGCTACAATCCGGTGACTGATTAACGATATAGATGTTTTCTCGGAAACTAGAAGGCTGAGCCAAAAATGATGTATTACGAAAGTGTAGAGAAGTATCGATATACCGCCATCCTATGAATTCGATTTTTGAATTTCAAATTTGGAAGGCCAGCCGCCATTTTTAACTTTTTTGTTTACCGGCCGATTTGGTTCAAATTTGGAATAGACACGTATCTTTGCATCTACCTTCATATAATTTTGAGATTTTTTCGAAATTTGAAATTTCCCCAAACAAAATTTGGAAAAAACCGTTTGTATGGGAAAACAGCCTCTGGGAAAAAAAGTCCCCAGCCATGAGGGAAAGAGATAGCGCTACCGATATAGCGGCGATAAAGAGTCGAGATACGCCTCTACAAGAAATAACCTACACCTCATGACATTTCAAGATGGCGGCCGAGATATAGCTGTCAAAAGTTGTTAAATTTTGTATGAAAATCCGCCCCTATACAAAACGTATGAAAGCGACGCCTTTTAGTCGGAACCGCATGAAAAATGTGCCTTTTCTACCCGACCGAAGGTAAATAACGCTTTTGTTTTGAGTTCAGAGGCGGAGGCCGAAGGCCGACGCCGTATGAAACTTTGCGAGGCCGAAGGCCGAGCTCCGTTTAACGAGGCCGCAGGCCGAGTCCCGCGGAGAGCGAAGCTCGGAGCGGGCACAACTCTCCCACCAGACGGCCAAACCCGTCCGTTTAACGAGGCCGCAGGCCGAGTCCCGCGGAGAGCGAAGCTCGGAGCGGGCACAACTCTCCCACCAGACGGCCAAACCCGCGAGGCCGAAGGCCTCGCCGTAGAAACTTACTGCGAGGCCGAAGGCCGAGCCGAGTCTAGCGAGGCCAACGGCCGAGCCCCGCGTTGAGCGAAGCTCAGAGCGGCTCACCCACCCTCCCACGCATCGTCCAACCCCCCCGCGAGGCCGAAGGCCGAGCGGTCGCTCTTGCTCGGCGAAGCGAAGCGAAGCCGAGCCGGGGGTTGGCACGCGTAGCGTGCAGGGGGCGTAGCCACCTAGTAATATTATATATAGCTACATAACGGTGACTGATTAACGATAGATCGATTTCTCGGAATCTAGAAGGCTGAGCCAAAAATGATGTACTACAAAAGTGTACAGAAGTATCGATATACCGCCATCCTATGAATTCGATTTTTGAATTTCAAATTTGGAAGACCAGCCGCCATTTTTAACTTTTTTGTTTACCGGCCGATTTGGTTCAAATTTGGAATGAACACGTTTAATTGCTTCTATTTTCGTATTATGGGGAATCATATTCGAAATTTGAAATTTCTCTGAACAAAATTTGGAAAAAACCGTTTGTATGGGAAAACAGCCTCTGGGAAAAAAAGTCCCCAGCCATGAGGGAAAGAGATAGCGCTACCGATATAGCGGCGATAAAGAGTCGAGATACGCCTCTACAAGAAATAACCTACACCTCATGACATTTCAAGATGGCGGCCGAAATATAGCTGTCAAAAGTTGACCAATTTTGTATGAAAATCCGCCCCTATACAAAACGTATGAAAGCGACGCCTTTTAGTCGGAACCGCATGAGAAATGTGCCTTTTCTACCCGACCGAAGGTAAAAAACGCTTTATTCTTGGGTTCAGAGGCGGAGGCCGAAGGCCGACGCCGTATGAAACTTTGCGAGGCCGAAGGCCGAGCTCCGTTTAACGAGGCCGCAGGCCGAGTCCCGCGGAGAGCGAAGCTCGGAGCGGGCCAAACTCTCCCACCCGACAGTCAGACCCGCGAGGCCGAAGGCCTCGCCGTAGAAACTTACTGCGAGGCCGAAGGCCGAGCCGAGTCGAGCGAGGCCAACGGCCGAGCCCCGCGTAGAGCGAAGCTCGGAGCGGCACGACTACCCTCTCACGCATCGTTCAATAATCCGCGAGGCCGAAGGCCGAGCGGTCGCTCTTGCTCGGCGAAGCTATATTATATATAGCTACAAAACGGTGACGGATTGATTAACGATATAGATGTTTTCTCGGAAACTAGAAGGCTGAGCCAAAAATGATGTATGACGAAAATGTAGAGAAGTATCGATATACCGCCATCCTATGAATTCGATTTTTGAATTTCAAATTTGGAAGGCCAGCCGCCATTTTTAACTTTTTTGTTTACCGGCCGATTTGGTTCAAATTTGGAACAGTCACGTATCTTTGCTTCTACCTTCATATTATTGGGAAATTTGTTCCAAATTTTAAATTTCTCTGAACAAAATTTGAAAAAAACCGTTTGTATGGGAAAACAGCCTCTGGGAAAAAATCTTACAGGCCGAGGGGGAAAGAGATAGCGCTACCGATATAGCGTCGATAGAGAGATGAGATACCAAGGTACAATAAAAAAATAGGACATCGTGACATTTCAAGATGGCGGCCGAGATATAGCTGTCGAAAGTTGACCAATTTTGTATGAAAATCCGCCCCTATACAAAACGTATGAAAGCGACGCTTTATAGTCGGAACCGCATGAGAAATGTGCCTTTTCTACCCGACCGAAGGTAAAAAACGCTTTACTCTTGGGTTCAGAGGCGGAGGCCGAAGGCCGACGCCGTATGAAACTTTGCGAGGCCGAAGGCCGAGCTCCGTTTAACGAGGCCGCAGGCCGAGTCCCGCGGAGAGCGAAGCTCGGAGCGGGCCAAACTCTCCCACCCGACAGTCAGACCCGCGAGGCCGAAGGCCTCGCCGTAGAAACTTGCTGCGAGGCCGAAGGCCGAGCCGAGTCGAGCGAGGCCAACGGCCGAGCCCCGCGTTGAGCGAAGCTCAGAGCGGCTCACCCACCCTCCCACGCATCGTCCAACCCCCCCGCGAGGCCGAAGGCCGAGCGGTCGCTCTTGCTCGGCGAAGCGAAGCGAAGCCGAGCCGGGGGTTGGCACGCGTAGCGTGCAGGGGGCGTAGCCACCTAGTATCTATATTATATATAGCTACAAAACGGTGACTGACTGATTAGTGATATATACGTTTTCTTGGAAACGGTAAGATTTATCGAAAAATTTTGTATGAGAGAAATTTAGAGAAGTATCGAATTACCGCCATCCTATGAATTAGATTTTTAAATTTCAAATTTGGAACGTCGGCCGCCATTTTTAACTTTTTTGTTTACCGGCCGATTTTGTTCAAATTTAGAATGAACACGTCTTATTGCTTCTACTTTCATAAGATGGAGAGACTTGTTCGAAATTTGAAATTTCTCTGAAGAAAAATTTGGAAAAAACCGTTTGTATGGGAAAACAGCCTCTGGGAAAAAATCTTACAGGCCGAGGGGGAAAGAGATAGCGCTACCGATATAGCGTCGATAGAGAGATGAGATACCGAGGTACAATAAAAAAATAGAACATCTTGACATTTCAAGATGGCGGCCGAGATATAGCTGTCAAAGTTGACCAATTTTGTATGAAAATCCGCCCCTATACAAAACGTATGAAAGTGACGCTTTATAGTCGGAACCGCATGAGAAATGTGCCTTTTCTACCCGACCGAAGGTAAATAACGCTTTTGTTTTGAGTTTAGAGGCGGAGGCCGAAGGCCGACGCCGTATGAAACTTTGCGAGGCCGAAGGCCGAGCTCCGTTTAACGAGGCCGCAGGCCGAGTCCCGCGGAGAGCGAAGCTCGGAGCGGGCACAACTCTCCCACCAGACAGTCCTATCCGCGAGGCCGAAGGCCTCGCCGTAGAAACTTACTGCGAGGCCGAAGGCCGAGCCGAGTCGAGCGAGGCCAACGGCCGAGCCCCGCGTAGAGCGAAGCTCGGAGCGGCAGGACTATTCTCCCACGCATCGTCCAACCCCCCCGCGAGGCCGAAGGCCGAGCGGTCGCTCTTGCTCGGCGAAGCGAAGCGAAGCCGAGCCGGGGGTTGGCACGCGTAGCGTGCAGGGGGCGTAGCCACCTAGTATATTATATATAGCTACAATCCGGTGACTGACTGACTCATTAACGATAGATACGTTTTCTCGGAAAGTAGAAGGCTGAGCCAAAAATGATGTATGAGGAAAATGTAGAGAAGTATCGATATACCGCCATCCTATGAATTCGATTTTTGAATTTCAAATTTGGAAGGCCAGCCGCCATCTTTAACTTTTTTGTTTACCGGCCGATTTGGTTCAAATTTGGAATAGACACGCTTTATTGCTTCTACTTTCATATTATGGAGAGACTTGTTCCAAATTTGAAATTTGCCCGAACAAAATTTGAAAAAAACCGTTTGTATGGGAAAACAGCCTCTGGGAAAAAAAGTCCCCAGCCATGAGGGAAAGAGATAGCGCTACCGATATAGCGGCGATAAAGAGTAGAGATACGCTTCTACAAGAAATAACCTACACCTCATGACATTTCAAGATGGCGGCCGAGATATAGCTGTCAAAAGTTGACCAATTTTGTATGAAAATCAGCCCCTATACAAAACGTATGAAAGCGACGCCTTTTAGTCGGAACCGCATGAGAAATGTGCCTTTTCTACCCGACCGAAGGTAAATAATGCTTTTGTTTTGAGTTCAGAGGCGGAGGCCGAAGGCCGACGCCGTATGAAACTTTGCGAGGCCGAAGGCCGAGCTCCGTTTAACGAGGCCGCAGGCCGAGTCCCGCGGAGAGCGAAGCTCGGAGCGGGCCAAACTCTCCCACCCGACAGTCAGACCCGCGAGGCCGAAGGCCTCGCCGTACAAACTTACTGCGAGGCCGAAGGCCGAGCCGAGTCGAGCGAGGCCAACGGCCGAGCCCCGCGTAGAGCGAAGCTCGGAGCGGCACGACTACCCTCCCACGCACCGTTCAATAATCCGCAATAATAATAATGTTCAATAATAACGCTTTATTCTTTGATTCAGAGGCGGAGGCCGAAGGCCGACGCCGTATGAAACTTTGCGAGGCCGAAGGCCGAGCTCCGTTTAACGAGGCCGCAGGCCGAGTCCCGCGGAGAGCGAAGCTCGGAGCGGGCACAACTCTGCCACCAGACGGTCAAACCCGCGAGGCCGAAGGCCTCGCCGTAGAAACTTACTGCGAGGCCGAAGGCCGAGCCGAGTCGAGCGAGGCCAACGGCCGAGCCCCGCGTTGAGCGAAGCTCAGAGCGGCTCACCCACCCTCCCACGCGTCGTTCAATAATCCGCGAGGCCGAAGGCCGAGCGGTCGCTCTTGCTCGGCGAAGCGAAGCGAAGCCGAGCCGGGGGTTGGCACGCGTAGCGTGCAGGGGGCGTAGCCACCTAGTTATATTATATAAAGCTACAATCCGGTGACTGATTAACGATATAGATGTTTTCTTGGAAACGGTAAGATTTATCGAAAAATTTTGTATGAGAGAAATTTAGAGAAGTATCGAATTACCGCCATCCTATGAATTAGATTTTTAAATTTCAAATTTGGAAGGCCAGCCGCCATTTTTAACTTTTTTGTTTACCGGCCGATTTGGTTCAAATTTGGAATAGACACGTATCTTTGCTTCTATTTTCATATTATGGATAGTCTTCTTCGAAATTTGAAATTTCTCTGAACAAAATTTGGAAAAAACCGTTTGTATGGGAAAACAGCCTCTGGGAAAAGATCTTACAGGCCGAGGGGGAAAGAGATAGCGCTACCGATATAGCGTCGATAGAGAGACATGATACCAAGGTACAATAAAAAAATAGGACATCATGACATTTCAAGATGGCGGCCGAGATATAGCTGTCAAAAGTTGACCAATTTTGTATGAAAATCCGCCCCTATACAAAACGTATGAAAGCGACGCTTTATAGTCGGAACCGCATGAGAAATGTGCCTTTTCTACCCGACCGAAGGTAAATAACGCTTTTGTTTTGAGTTCAGAGGCGGAGGCCGAAGGCCGACGCCGTATGAAATTTTGCGAGGCCGAAGGCCGAGCTCCGTTTAACGAGGCCGCAGGCCGAGTCCCGCGGAGAGCGAAGCTCGGAGCGGGCCCAACTCTCCCACACGACCGTCCAATACGCGAGGCCGAAGGCCTCGCCGTACAAACTTACTGCGAGGCCGAAGGCCGAGCCGAGTCGAGCGAGGCCAACGGCCGAGCCCCGCGTTGAGCGAAGCTCAGAGCGGCTCCCCCACCCTCCCACGCATCGTCCAACCCCCCCGCGAGGCCGAAGGCCGAGCGGTCGCTCTTGCTCGGCGAAGCGAAGCGAAGCCGAGCCGGGGGTTGGCACGCGTAGCGTGCAGGGGGCGTAGCCACCTAGTTCTAATATGTAGCTTATTTCGTTAAGTGGGGGTGTTGGTGTGTAACAAAATAGGGTAAAAAAACTTTATTGTATGGAACGTAATAATTTATTTAAAAAAGGTTAGTTGTTGCCTACCAAAAAACTGCGTTTCATTACACATACTTACAAACTTTTCCTCTTTATAATATTAGTGTGGTGTAGACTAGTGATTGTGCAGTGTCTGACAGTGACCTCGCTCCCCGCAGGTCCAGCAAACGGTGCAGGAGATCTTCGGTCGGGCGCCGTCGCGCGCGGTCAACCCTGACGAGGCGGTCGCGGTCGGCGCGGCCGTGCAGGGCGGCGTGCTCGCCGGTGACGTCACCGACATACTGCTGCTCGACGTCACACCGCTGTCGCTCGGCATCGAGACCCTCGGTGAGTGAGCCGCTGTGTGACGTCACACACACACACACACACAACCTGCCGCCACGTCACACACGCTGCTGCCCTCTGTGTGATGTCACACAACCTGCCGCCATTTGTGTGACGTCACTCACACACCCTGCCGCCCTCGGTAGGGTAGGTAATCGTATGTCGTAGTGGCCACCTCAGGCTAGTCCCGATCTCGGTTATAATTGGGCACTAGCTAGCTAGGGGAGCACAATGTCACGATAAACGTTTTATCCCACTATCGGCTATCGCCATCTTGCTTTATTTCACCGCGTGAAGCAAGATGCCGCTACCCGATAGTGGGATAGCACTTTTTTTTTAACTTTATGCCGCCCAAAGGGCCTCTGACATGGCATAAGGCGCCGTGCATAGTAAATAGCCCGCGCGCAAAGAAAAATATACAAAATCGATTCCTATATCCAGATACACTAATGCCCCTTTTCACCGACCCCCCCTAATTTTAAAAGACCTATTAACGAAAATTATCTGCACCTCTGAAAGTCTAGTGGTCATGGTTGAAGGACCATACGAACTCAACTCACAAGCGGGGTGGTTGGTGAAAACGGGCATAAATACACTAAATTAATGGGATCATATTTAGGGGTATAAAACATTTTCTCTTCTTGTATGGGCGCGCAGTTCACAACCCTCTTAAATGCACTGTAGATCGGTGCGCGTGCGTCATGCGCGCGTCACGTTTGCAGCGGTGCTAGAGTGTCGCGCGACACCAGCTAGTCGCGGGCTCCGTGCCCGCGGCTTTCCTAGAAGTCGCGCTACAAACAAACAAACAAGATCACAAGTCTGCAAGGCAGTTGTTTTTTGCGGGATGAATGTTCTGTTGTTTACAATAATGAAAAGAATACAATGAGCAGTTATCACGGCTGTCAAATTTCGCTTTTTCTGAAGATATTTAATCTGTGTAAGCGACATTTGACAACCACACCCCGATTCTTGTATGGCCTCTGAGCGCCATCTACCAATACCAAGGGCTTTGAATTCAGCTTTTAACTGTCAGTTGAAAACGGGCCATTTTATTGCCGTGAAACAAAAATCGCTGAACAAAAATAGCTCAGTGTAGCTAACCTTTAAAAAAATGGGCTTTCCCGCCCCGCTGCTATCGTTGGACATTAAGGCCCAGTTAGACTCCATCTGTCGATACTTCGTTGGTTGAAGAAGCCACCATAAAACTGTATAATTTGTTCCAGGTGGAGTGTTCACCAAACTCATCACTAGAAACACGACCATTCCCACAAAGAAGAGCCAGGTCTTCAGTACAGGTTTGTTTTTTTTTTAAATTAATTTTAAAATATTAACAAAACATAGTTTCTTGACTGAGCTTTGACTGTGTTTTTCTTCTGTGGATCTACCCGCCAAGCTCAAGAATGTCGCCCATTACTTTGGGCTTTTTCACGCCACCCTTTGGCTAATTCTCGGAAATCTCGCATTCGACACATCTCGAAGAAAAAATCTCATTTTGCGGCAAATGTCGCATCTCCTATTCTCACGAAGTCGTTCTCGACATAAGGCACGAAATTTCTGCGAGATGTCTGACTTTTTCGCTTGACATGACTCGAGTGGTCGGAAGCAGTCGAGATCGAAATGACATGAGATTTTTCCTTCGAGATGTATCTAATGCGAGATTCCCGAGAATTATTATGCCTGTTTTCACCAACCACCCCTAATTTTAAAAGACCTTTTAACGAAAATTATCTGCACCTCTGCAAGTCTAGGGGTCATGAATGAAGGACCATGCGAATTCTACTCACAAGCGTTATGAGTTGAGCTTATATGATCCTTCATCCATGACCCCTAGACTTGCAGGGGTGCAGATAACTTGCGTTAAAAGATCTTTTAAAATTAGGGGTGGTTGGTGAAAACGGGCATTAGACCCCAGATCTTGAGGGGGCAAAGTGTTGCCTGTATAATGCGCGTGGGATGAGAATGGGATGGATTTAATGATAAATGCATTAATTGAATAGAACTCTAGCAGAAACCCACGCGCACAGAAAACACAAGCAAGTTTCGACGCGAGCTTGCCGTATACATATAACTAGAGTCGCTACAGCTGACAGGACCGCGAGCGTCTCAGTTCCAAAAGGTATTATCCCATTGTCATCCCGCGCGGATTATACGTTGTTTGCTGTCGAAGTAACGTGTATCCTTTCCTCCCTTAGCCGCGGACGGTCAGACGCAAGTCGAGATCAAGGTGCACCAGGGCGAGCGTGAGATGGCCAGCGACAACAAGCTGCTGGGTCAGTTCTCGCTGGTCGGCATACCGCCCGCGCCGCGCGGCGTGCCGCAGGTCGAGGTCACCTTCGATATCGACGCAAACGGGATCGTGCACGTGAGCGCGAGGGACAAGGGCACCGGCAAGGAACAACAGAGTGAGTCATACTGAGGTCCTAACACTTTTTGCAGGGTGTAACATTGTGTACAATCAAGAATTGAGAGGCGATGTAAGGTTCACTAAAGAAGCGCAACGGGAAATTCGAAAGTTTCAGTTTTTATTCATTTTGTAGCTATTTTTGTGCGGAGAATTTTGTTTCACGACGATAAAACTTCTTCATTATTCTAAACAACAAAAGAACAATGAAGAGCATATTTCGCGTGAAAGCTTAGTGAGCCAGCAACAAAGATAAGGCTCGCGTGAGATGGCTCAAGATAACAAGCTGCTGGGTCAGTTCTCGCTGGTCGGCATACCGCCCGCGCCGCGCGACGTGCCGCAGGTCGAGGTCACCTTCGACATCGACGCGAACGGGATCGTGCACGTGAGCGCGAGGGACAAGGGCACCGGCAAGGAACAACAGAGTGAGTCATACTGAGGTCCTTACTCTTTTAGCAGGGTGTAATATTGTGTACAGTCAAGAATTGAGGAGAGATGTAAGGTTCACTAAAGTAGTGCAACGGGAAATTCGAAACTTTCAGTTTTTATTCAATTTTGTAGCTATTTTTGTGCGGAGAATTTTGTTTCACGACGATAAAACAGTACTCTCTTCATTATTCTAAACAACAAAAGAACAATGAAGAGCATATTTCGCGTGAAAGCTTAGTGAGCCAGCGACAAAGATAAGGCTCGCGGGAGATGGCTCAAGACAACAAGATGCATTATCATTCAAAGTTTGGGGTACAGAGTTGACTATTGTGAACTTTGGGCTGTGATGGAGCGAAGCTAAAAGAGTTGCTGAGGACAGGAAGGCGTGGCGTGACCTTGTAAAGACACTCTGTACCTTTGGAGTACCAATTTTGATTGGATAATTTTATCGCGTCCGTCCCAGGCTTGAGGGGGCCCAGCGCCCGACTCAGGCCCCCTACCTTTGACGCTATATTATCATAAGTTTACGACGAGTATGAATTCGCATAGTCATGCTTCGATTTCTTATGTTTTGTAATGTTTATTCCTGAAATATTGAATTTTGAAAATTGCCTATATTGACCACGAGTAGGCAGAAATAATTACGTGGAACTCTTTCGACTTTCTAAATTTTAAGCTAAACTAACTGAGCTTAAATAATGAAAAGAATACTATTTTATTGCCATGAACGAGAATATGCTGAACAAAAAACAGCTAAATTTAGCTTCAAAATTAAAAAAAATCTGAAAAAAAAAACAAATTCCCGCCATGCTGCTATCGTTGGACCTTGTGGGATCTTCGTGTTGAGAATCTTTCTTCAACCATTCGTTTTGCCGGTAGTCGTGATCCAGTCATCGGGCGGTCTCTCGCCGGATGAGATCGAGAACATGGTGAAGGCGGCCGAGCAGTTCGCCGCGGCCGACAAGCAGCGGCGGGAGCGCGTCGAGGTCTCCAACCAAGCTGAGGGGGTGCTTCACGACACAGAGACCAAGATGGACGAGTACAAGGCGCAGCTACCGCAGGACGAGGTACGGACAGACAGACAGACAGACAGATGCACGAGTACGGACGGACGGACAGAAAGACATTTCTATCCGTCATCCGAGGGTCTCTAATTCAGAACAGAATATTAACGGACCGAACCTTTTGGAACTTTGTACGATTTGTGCATTTTGTGAAGCTCTTAAAACAGGCTTTTAGTGTAAACAAAGTTAGTTAACCAATTGTTTTTCCTTCAGTGCGACAAGCTGCGCGTCGAGATCGCCTCCCTACGCGACGTGCTCGCCAAGAAGGATGAGGTCGACCCCGAGGAGATCCGCAAACAGACCAGCACGCTCCAGCAGGCCAGCCTCAAACTGTTCGAGCAAGCCTACAAGAAGGTAACTACACATCACTACGCACTACTACTACTTAGGCCCGTAAGATCAATCACAGTTTAAACCAAAAAGGCTAGTTTAAACCCTATCTGTCGATTAATTTTCATACAAACTGCGAGGTTTAATCTAAGGACAGAGTTTAATCTGTGATTGATCTTACGGCACTTAGGCCCGTAAGATCAATCACAGTTTAAACCAAAAAGGCTAGTTTAAACCCTATCTGTCGATTAATTTTCATACAAACTGCGAGGTTTAATCTAAGAACTGAGTTTGAACTGTGATTGATCTTACGGCACTTAGGCGGACTTGTGTCAGTCAGGGTTAGCTAACTAACTCTGAGTTAATTTCACATTTCCTTGCAATTATTGACGTTAACACAGAGTTAACTGGCTAGCCCTGGTTGACGGAAGTGGCTAAGAAGGTAATCGTATAAGGTAGTGGTGTCCCTGGTGTCTGTTTTTAGGCCACCCAAAGGGCTTCTGATACGGCTTAACGATTGTTATTAATCAACAACAACCGGGACACTATATAGGGATTTTCACACTATCAAGGGTGTTAAAAGACCGCCAACAAAGCGGAAAACCACGTATTGTTTTCATTGGCCAAGGAACTATGCCTGGGATATCAACGGTTTCCGAAATAATGGGATTCAAAGTCGGACTTTTCAATTTTTTTTTGGACTTTCATTTCACTTTTACCAGTCGCCAGTCCCATCCCATTGGCCTGCCTACAGGACATTCCTACAGACAGATACAACTACACAGTGCACGTATTTGAGCCGTCAGAGCCCGTCCGTCGGTCTGTCGGTCAAGCAATCGTGCTAAAGTGACGTGCTCTGTTATCATCCAGTTCGTCTCGCTATAGCTTACTGGACGATTAAAGAACACCACACCCTTCACATTTATTTCTCTTTGCGAGAAGGCCTTTGCCCAGCTAGTGGGACACGTACAGACTAAGAACGTGAACAAAGATACCAAATTTTTAAAAAAGTGTGGAAGATAGAAAAAAAATCACCCGATTCGATGATTTTAAACGACCAAAGCGTGACGGTGAGAGGTGGCGCGAGGGGAAAAAGGCCTATACCCAACGGTGGGGCGCGTGGGGAAAAAGGCCCATACCCAACTGTGGGGCGCGTGGGGAAAAAGGCCTATACCCAACGGTGGGGCGCGTGGGGAAAAAGGCCCATACCCAACGGTGGGGCGCGTGGGGAAAAAGGCCTATACCCAACGGTGGGGCGCGTGGGGAAAAAGGCCTATACCCAACGGTGGGGCGCGTGGGGAAAAAGGCCCATACCCAACGGTGGGGCGCGTGGGGAAAAAGGCCTATACCCAACGGTGGGGCGCGTGGGGAAAAAGGCCTATACCCAACGGTGGGGTGCGTGGGGAAAAAGGCCTATACCCAACGGTGGGGCGCGTGGGGAAAAAGGCCTATACCCGACGGTGGGGCGCGTGGGGAAAAAGGCCTATACCCAACGGTGGGGCGCGAGGGGAAAAAGGCCTATACCCAACAGTGGGCAGAGGTGGCCTGATGATGATGATGATGATGATGAAACAATCAAAGCGTAACGGGATCATGGAAAAAAATTGACTCACTATCTCGTCTAATCGGATGTTAAATTCTATTAGTTGAACGAGCGAGCGAAGCGAGAGAAGTTCTCCGAGTCTACTTGAACAATCCGGCGTTTGGATGTATGCATGTTTGTGTGTATGAATGTTCGTTCGACGATAACTTGAGTAAATAAAGTCGAATCGTCACGAAATTTGATAGGCGGGTAAAAAATAAAGTTAAAATATTTTTAAGTCGAACATAAGCCAAATCGGTCGAGGGGTTGCTGAGCTATAGGGTCGCGAGTTCATAGTTCGGGGCGAACCACTAGTATACGTTTTTTGTGTTAATTATGTGGCAATAAATATTTTTTCTAAATCTAAATCTAATCACAGATGGCGGCGGAGCGCGAGGGCAACCAGCAACAGACCACGCAGGAGCCCAACGCTGACGACAAGAAGGAAGAAAAGAAGAACTAAGTCTCCAGCCACATAATAATATAGTAGATATCATTCAACACTGAAATTCCGCTTAGGAGGAAGTCTAAGTCGTCATAACAAAAGGTCTTTAGTAACGTAAAACGAGGTGAATAGAAGCCTAGGGGAGCACAAAGTTACGATACAAGTTTTATCCCACTATCTGCTAGCTTTATTTCACTGCGTGAAGTCGCTACCCGATTTTAAAGGTACACAAAACACGATAGCCATAAAATTACAGTTGTGATGTTTTAATTTATTTAATGTTTATCGGTTTTTTTAGTTTTTAATCTATGGATGATTTTGAATTGTTAGAAATATTCAGTTACTTAAATACATACCTAAGTTGTATAGTGCTCCCACTAGCAGACTTTAAATAACTGGTGACCCATTGGACAAACAGTTAGAATAAACTACTGGTACAGATGTTTTATCTTTATCTCACGAAGGCGGATGAGCCATACTTGTGTGTGTAAATGCACGTGCACATTGTCTTTGCGTGTGTGTCTTTGAATTTAGAATTTTTGAGTTACGCACTCAAGAGCGCGCTTCTATACGCGACTATACGCGTCTATACAACTACAAGTATGGCTCATAGCGTCGCTGTAGAATGATAACCTCGTAAGTAAAAAAAAACTTTTTTTTTTTTTTTTGAAATCGAATGAAATCCGCGTATTTTATAATGTGGCGAACCTTTGAACACAATTTTATGACTACTAATGCCATCTATTAATATTTTAAACATTTATTAATATATTATGCATTGACGAAATGAATCATTTTTTTCGTTTCCTGTAAAGTTTGGTTCTCTGGACATACGAGGTTATCATTCTACAGCGACGATAGGCCTTCGTGAGATAAAACAACTGTATCAGATGTTTCTATTCATACTCCTGGGGGGTTACCCTTGGCGCTATTGCGATTAAATTGAAAAAGTTATAAAATTAATTTCTCTTTGAATTCGCATAGTAATGCTTTGATTTAAATACTTTGTAATGTTTATTCAAAGGTAAGGCTCTTTTATTCAATAAAAACACAAAATGCGTCTTAATTTGTAAAATATCAAATTTTGTAAATTGCGCCATATTGCGGCCGTATTGGAAAAATGCGTCAAGGGTAGAGGGGCTGTTTCTAATCATCCCGTTCGACTCGTCAGAGACAAATGCAGGCATTAGACACGCGTTACAGATAGGTTTTGCGATGAGATACTGTTACTGCAGCGCCCTAAGTAGTGCTGTGCGATCGGTATTTATAATTCTGCAATATAATAATTATTATTAATGTGAATTTCAAACCAAATAAACGATTGTACGGAAGTTTTAAAGTACCTATAGGTAGGCTTTAGGGAACTTTGTTTCTCGAAAATATACAACAGTTTCTTCTTGTTTATGTTGCGTTTTTATTTTTAGTGTCGTTTAAAACGCGGTTCGGGTGTGCGCAGACGATCTCTATTGATTACGAGCTATCTACTTTTTATAGCTAGTAAATTTTTTTGGCAAATAAATAATTTTCTATTTCTATTTTCTAAAGTCTTATTTGGTTGTAAAAGTATGAAGTGGTAAATGCACACCCTAACTCGTAGAAAAAGTCCGTAAAATACGCATGAGCACAAAGGCAAGGGTAGGGAAATTGCTTGACAAAAGCAAAAAAAATGTTATTTACAGATGTATGATTTTAGCAACTGTTTCGCATCCATTGCCGGCTTGTCTGTGTGTATGCCTGTTAGTTATAATAAATTATGTATGTTCGTAATGGATGCTTAACTGCCTTTATTAGATTTATGTTAACATTTTCGATGTAGGTATCGTTGAAAATAGATTAGTGGAATATATTGTTATAATAAATTTAAATAACAGCTTTTCATTCCATCTTCATCTCTTACCCATTCTTGTTTAGATTTGCATCTAGCACGAAGAACTACATTGAACTCGACTGCAGTGAGTGCCCACAAATGACAGCGCAGTTCAACGAAAGTAGCTTGGCAGGAAGTGCACGTATGGATCTAGCCACTGGATTCATAGCACAAAGAGTTTTTTTTGGGCAGTACCACTAAACAAAAATATCTCAGTGTAGCTTCAAATTTGAAAAAAAAAAACTGAAAATTTTGGCATTCCTGCCACACTACTTTTTTTAAAGATAGATAAAGATAGATAAAGCTATGCAATAGTTATTTGTTATGCGAGAAAGCGAAATTATTGTTTGCGGCGAGTGCTTGTATTGAATACCGAGCTAGCGAAGGTTTCTAAAATTGAGCCACGAACGTAGCGAGTGGTTCAAAAAGAGTAACCTAAGCGTAGCGAGGTATTCAAAAGCTGAAGCTCGAGACGCAAATAATATTGCATTCGTGCGAAACACAAAACTTTTCATCTCACAGACAGAAGCGAGGAAATGATTTTGTTAGCCATACCAAAGAGCATATAATACAAGCAAAGTAATGTTAGGCAGTCTTGATTAGTCATCTACGCTGGGCTAAAAAAGCATGCCAAAATACGTTCGCCTCTTAGTGTTTTTTAAATGTTTGTCGAGTTATTTCATTATTGTAGTTCACTTTAAGTGTTGTTATTTGTTGAGGTTTGTATTATTTACTACGTTTCAATACTTTTGATCTTATTTTCATAAAGATTGTTGTTTAATCACAAACCCTACGTAGAACAATTACCTACACAGCTACACAATAAAGAAAGCATCGTAAAACAATATTTTCTAACCAAAAATGTAAGAAAATTTTAGGTATGAACCCACGGTATGTTGGTAACCTCTCCCCGACCTTCCTTACCATAGGTACCCGCCGCCATTTTCATATCGTTTCTCCGAGCATGGGAGATTAAAAAAACATTTATCAGTAAGTACCTATACAATGGGCGGTCTTATCGCTAAGAGCGACATACAAGGTGCTGTAGGCTTGCCTAATACCACAGAGAAAAAAAAGAAGTAGCAGATACGGTCAACGAACGATACGTTTTAGGATACATTTTATTAAAATGGCGTGGTAAGAGCTACTAGTGGGTAGCCTACTGTACCTTAGTTTTTTGAGTTTATTGATACGGGCTTAGTTTTCAATCAATGCACGGTTTTGTATATGTTTAGAATACAAAGAAAACCAATACAACAAAAAAAAAAAGTGAAGATTTTGAAAAATGTGGAAATAATTTTTAGTACGTAGCGTCATCTAGCGTCAAGTAGCAGATCTTCAGCAAACTGTACATTACGGAAGTCATCTAGTATCGAGTAGAGGAACTAAAAGCAAGAGCGTTGCATTTACCGCCCTCTAGTATTAGTCTGTCGAACTACATCAGCGGCAAGGAAACTTTAATGACGTTCCAATTTTCGCCTTTAGATGGCGTTACGTAAATTTACGTTACGCAGAATTAGTTTCGCCTGTTGATTCTAGATGGCGCTGATATAATAGTAATCGTCTCTCTATTTTCGGGAAGGGACTGAAGAAGTGGTAGCAAGAGCAAGTAACACGTTGCATTGCACGGTTTCGTATATGTTTGGAATTAGAGATGGGCGGCGCGGAAAGCTTCCGACGGAAACTTTCCGGAAACTTTCCAAAATGGGAAGATATCCGGGAAGATTCCCAAAATGGGTATTTATGTGGGTAGAAACGTTTTTCATTGCAGTTATTGATCAAAATGAATCCTTTTACAGTTGTGTGCACTTATAAACAATAGACTGCCAATATTTTTTACAATTCTTTTGTAAAACAGGCGTACTTTCGATTTTATGTGATGATTTCTTTAACTTCGCCGAAAATCAGAAATAAAATACGAATTCTTCACGAATTCTTCATGAATTCTTCATGAATTCTTCAATAATTCGTGATCACAAGACTTATCTCATCAAAATTATTTGAATTGCTACTAACTAGAACATAAATTATACAAGGTGGCAACATAGAACTCTTTTTTTTGGGCTGATTCTCAAAGTGCCGTCCAAACAAAAACATTTTTCATTCCGTTGGAGTACATAACCGTTACAAAATCATTTTGTTTTATTCCACGCAATTATGGGGTACCATAACGTTTTTTTAATAGCGAAATTGGTTTTTATGCGGGTTTCATTGTTTTAATAAAATTAAACAAAATGAAAAGTGGTGTGCATATCTAAACAATAGCTGGCCAGTAATCGATCGGAAATTTTTGCGTAAACTGGTAAAATCGCGTCTTTAACTTAACTTCTCAAAACAAAATACTGAGTAGGTAGGTATAGGAGCTTTAAAAAATCCGGACAAGTGCAAGTTAAACTTGGAGAGGGTTCCGTACATTCGAAGTTCATTTACGCACAAATGTTGAGAAACCATACCAAACCATTGATGTAGGACTGTAGAACGCCAGAGTTGAGGAACTAATGCTACAAAAATAATATTAATATTTTCCTTTGTTATTTTCTACACCATGGAATTTTTATAGGTTTTCCTGTAAAACCTATCCCTACCTACCTTTCGGTTTTCGGTTATAGTGTTTATTGTGTGTGATGTTTTGCTTTTGGCAATAAATTTTGTTTTATCTTGTATAATCTGGTTAGGTTAGATATTATTGATTCTACAGAAAATGAATAGCCAAACCTCAACAATTGATCGATTATACAGCATAAGCAAAGTTAACAAAACGGGGGAGGATGCTGGACATACATTGGTCAGAACGCCGTACCAACGTGTCGATATTGAATGAGCTGAACACCGTACCAACGTGTAGATATTGGATGAGAATTGGATGAGCGATGAGCAAGAGCGACCATCTGCACATGTAGGGTCCTCAAATACTTTGTGACCAAAGTATTTGAGGAAAGACAGTGCCAGGAAAGACAGTGACAACCTGAAAAAACAGATTTTTACTAGGAAGATCGACGGGAAGGGGAAGATGCCCGACCCGTTGGACCGACCAAATCCGCACCACACTCAACACCTCAGTATACGATCCATGGCATCCATTAAGCATGGCGGTCAACTCCTCAGGTTCAAAAATGTGCTAAAACGGCTCATGAAAAAGTGCAGCATTGGTCCCACAACATGGGAGCAAATGGCTGCCGGTCGTCCGGAATGGAGATTAATTATTAATACCAAGGTCTCCGACTTTGAAACTCTTCGGCGGTCTGAGTTGGACGCGAAGAGGGATGAGTTGAACGCCCGTCCACCTGCGGCGATCAACTATAATTATGAAGATGGTGTGCTCGCATGCCCGCTATGCGGTAGAACATTCACGAAAAAGATCGGCTACATAAGCCACATACGAGCACACCAACGCCGACAATAACGGAGTTGAAGTAGTCGCCGAGGCCGAAACCGGCACGGAACTATCATCATCATCATACGATCCATACACTTAGCGGCAGATAGGAACAACTGGCGACGCGTCGTACGAGACGAATTGCTCCTTTTGAATGACCACGACCCTCAGTGATGAGGATACCGATGCAAGGAGGAGGATATGTCTGACTATGATTGAGCAGGTTGAAATGAATAACCATATGGATCAGTGCCTTTCGTGATTTGATAGTAGAAATAGAGATTTTAATGTAATATTAATATTTCAGACCTTGCGTTTTAGTTTGATTATGTTGAGGATGTGTTAATTTTTCTGATTATTTTATACAATTCATGTCTAAGATTTAATTAATATTTAGCCTGTAGCCAAACAAGAAGAGACCTTTTACAGTTGTGTGCACTTATAAACAATAGACTGCTAATATTTTTTACAATTGTAAATTTTGTAAAACATCTTAAATGAGATGAATATTGTTTGTATGGACTAAATTGTCGCTGTTATTTAAGCTATTAGGCCAAAAAAAGAGATCTATGGTGCCACCTTGTACAATTATTTATAATTCATGTTCTAGTTAGTAGCGAGCCAAATAATTTTAACCCTTAAACCCTACCCATCCCGGGAGAAACACTATTACTACCCTGGGGTTTGGTGGACCCCAATATGTTATTTCTTGTATTTTAGAAACAAAGAACAATTTAAGTCAAATTATTTTTTATTCTTAAACACATCTTAATCAACTATATTAAAAATAAATAAATTCTTCTTATTCATGCAGTCTTGGCACATAGGCATTGTATTTTCACCACAGAGGGGATTTCGGCACATGCCACACGCGACTTTCGTCTTTCGGTCCTTATTCCTCGGCCATAGGGCACATCTCTTTTTGGCAGTGCGAGCAGGAACTGGTTCAACCATTGGTCGCTTCCTTTGTAAGATTCCTCCTAGAAGAACTTGGAAATCCAAAGCGCCAGGTTCTGTACGAAAATCTTCAATGATTCCGTCTTCTTCAACATCACTTTCCAGGTCAGGGACAGCAATATCACACGCTTCTTCCTCGTCAGACTGTTCTTCATGTAACCAGCGAGTTTTTTTTTCGTCCATCCTTTGCAAATAACGTCTTGAAGGCTGAAATAATAACAAAAAACAAAATATAGAAAAAACTGCAGAGACAAAATAACTGTTTTGTATTTTATGTGTATGTTAATTATTTCAAAGAGTAACTTATACTCTCATTATATGGATTATTATGATAAATAACTTACCCATTAGCAGAAAAGTACGTACACGATATCTTTTAAGAAATATTCCCGACGAAAGTTTCTTGAAAAAACTACGCTATTACTACCCTGGGGTCTGAGAAACCCCAAAACTGCATTATTTTTGTTACAATTGTTTTTAGGCTCATGAAAACTTAAGCACAAGATAGTGGTTGACATTTTAACAGATTAGCTCGAACCTCATGGCCATGCGTTTTATTATTGCAAAAATATTAGCAAAAATGTAACCACTGGGGTTTGCTGGACCCCTGGGTAGGGTTTAAGGGTTAACATTGTAAGTAAATTTTTCAATGTTTTGGCGTTTTTAAAGAAATCGTCACAAAGAAATCAAAAGTCCGCCTGTTTTACAAAAGAATTGTAAAAAATATTGGCAGTCTATTGTTTATAAGTGCACACAACTTTACTGTACAAGGATTCATTTTGTTCAGTGAAAACATTGAAAAATGATTCTACCTTTCCGTGTTTCTTCCCAAAATTGGTTGATTGACGGGTTGATTACAGTTGTGTGCACTAGGATGAGTCAAATCGGTCGAGGGGTTGCCGATATATGGGGTTGTGTATAGTTTATATGCAAAGCGCGCGCGCGCCCGCGCTAATTGCGTAAGGCAAGTTACACATCTTTAACTGGGGTCACGAGTTCATAGTTCGGAGCGAACCTTTAGTTTAACATATTACATTACGTATTACATTGTGTAGAACAACTATGAGAACTATCTACCTACATGATTTTGATTCAGCTTCTGGTAAAATCAAGATATTACAAAATGTAAGGTCAGCAAACTCAAGTGAACTGGTGTGAGGTGTGAATGTGAACTTTGAATGTGAACATGAATTATAACAAAGTAAAATATTAATATTATTTTTGTAGCATTAGTTCCTCAACTCTGGCGTTCTACAGTCCTATATCTATGGTTTGGTATGGTTTCTCAACATTTGTGCGTAAATGAACTTCGAATGCACAAAACCCTCTCCAAGTTTAACTTGCACTTCTCTGGATTTTTTAAAGCTCCTATACCTACCTACTCAGTATTTTGTTTTGAGAAGTTAAGTTAAAGACGCGATTTTACCAGTTTATGCAAAATTTCCGATCGATTACTGGCCAGCAACGGTTATGTACTCCAACGGAATGTAAAAATGTTTTTGTTTGGATGGCACTTTGAGAATCAGCCCAAAAAAATGAGTTCCATGTTGCCACCTTGTATAATTTATGTTCTAGTTAGTAGCAATTCAAATAATTTTGATGTGATAAGTCTTGTGATTATGAATTATTGAAGAATTCATGAAGAATTCATGAAGAATTCGTGAAGAATTCGTATTTTATTTCCGATTTTCGGCGAAGTTAAGAAATTATCACATAAAATCGAAAGTACGCCTGTTGTACACAAGAATTGTAAAAATTATTGGTAGTCTATTGTTTATAAGTGCACACAACTGTAAAAGGATTCATTTTGTTCAATAACTGCAATGAAAAACGTTTCTACCCACATAAATACCCATTTTGGGAATCTTCCCGGAAACTTTCCGCGTTTCTTCCCAAAATGGGTTGATTCCCGGGAAGAATCCCATCACTATTTGGAATATAATACAAAGAAAACCAACAAACAAGAACGATATAAAAGAAAACTGCGTTGACTTTGCTAGAGAAAACTTAAAAGGAACCGGTACACTATTCAGCGCTAGATGGCGCTGATAACTATAATAATAAAAAAATGTTGAGTTATTAAAATAAAATTTCAGAAATTAAAAATGTAGGTATGATGATATCACAGGATGATATCAAGGCGTTTTGACATTCGGTCGTTCGTTACGGACCGGAGGTTTTTTTTGATACAAAGTGAAAAGGGTTTTCCGCCTTTCTTCTTAGAGCCTTTAAATAAATATGAAATCTAATCATGATTTTATTTCAATATATGTATTTATAGAACGCAGTCGATCCTACACAACATCGAAAAATAGTTACGGGGGTAGAGGGGCCGGTTTATACAATGTGTTACAAAAGATAGTATTTTTCTCCCGCCACGGAACGTCAACGTCATAGAGAAATAAACATTTATGTTGTGAATTTGTGATCCCTATCAGCGGGTGCTATACCCTGTAAAAAGAGTTAGGATCTTTTGTAACACGTTGTATAAGCATTTAGCATTGTAGTCATACACAGGCCCGGTTTCTGAGTTGAGAATTTTACTAAGCACATACTTACGTATCGCTCTGTCACACTCTTTTGTGAGAAATCTGAAGAGACAGGACGATACTTAAGCATTTGGTTAGTGAAATTCTCCATTCAGAAACCGGGCCACTGTCTGTTAGCTGTTTCTTTGAGCGTTAGCGCGTTCTTTGAGCTCACATGGAATCGAACATAGGTAGGTACGGTCGGCCACATTCACAGATACCCAATGGCAGCTTCTACCGCGAGTGGCATAAAGGCGCCGATCGAATAAAAATGGGTATCCTAGCGTGTGGCCGACTGTACTTAGGGTACCTACTCTACATTCTGACAAACGTGGAGTGGAGACGGACGCGTATCATTCTACCCACTCTACCCTTGACGCATTTTTCCAATACGGCCGCAATATGGCGCAATTTACAAAATTTAATATTTTACAAATTAAGACGCATTTTGTGTTTTTATTGAATATAACAGCCTTACCTTTGAATAAAAATTACAAAGTATTTAAAATCAAAGCATTACTATGCGAATTCAAAGAGAAATTAATTTTAAAACTTTTTCAATTTGATCGTAATAGTTGGTAATAGCGTCAAGAGTAACCCCTCTTGCATCTAAAATACAGGTTCTTATTACCTATTATTCAGTCACATAAAAGTTTTGCGACGAGAAGTTGGCCGCAGATTCTACCAATTTGTTCCTGCGTCCGGGTCACCAGTGAAGACGTTGTTTTGCGAAATTACTCGAACACGGTACACACGACAGCACGTCGGCGTACACTTTTGCTGTAAAGTCGCCCGTAACGTTACCGAGTAGGGTGCTAGCGTGTAAGAATCGACTTTCTGTCTCGTGTACAAATATCCACGCATTACGTTACGGGGTGGATGTGAGTCTGCCTGTTTGTCTGTATGTATCCCTTCGATGTTTTTTTATGAAGCATAATAGGTACCTCTTCTTCAGCTAGGTAAAGTGGAAAGACTCATGAAGAGGCATACGGTCAGCAGTGGAAGAACAAATGCTGAAAAATAGAGAACCTAGCAGCTAGTTGAAATCGCAGAATTTAAAATAAAAAAATTGGGACTCTCTCATCCCCACCCCGAACAATAAAAACTAAGGATGATCACAGTGTCCAGTGGCACCCTTCACTCACACTAGATGGGTGAAGAGACCACTCGGCGCTGCAGTGCCTGGGTCATTTTTGTGGTTTGGGGTCCACTTTCTTGATTTATTTAGCAGGTTTTCGGAGAGATTATTTAATAAGAGAGAGATATGATTAGCTTGATGAAGTATTTGTATTTCCATTAAAATTAGAGCTAATAACATCAGCACAGAACCGACATTTTTCTCACACACGAATTGACAACTCTTTTTTTTTTTGTTGCTAGTATTAAAAATATAAAACAAGTATGTTTTCGTTAGTAATTTGAAACATCCTCCAAACGCAAAGAAAAAGTATTTAACCTTTTTAACTACTCACCACTAGATGGCGTTTACACATACTAAATAAAAATTATTAATCAGTTAAGTTTTGAAAATTTTCTACTCATCGCTAGATGGCGTTTACACAAACCAAACAATTTGATCAAAAAGTATTCAACATTTTCTACTCGCCCCTAGATGGCGTGATATACAAAATTCAACATGTTTGTTTGACTAGGTCACAAATTAACGTTTAATGAAATTACATCATTTAGCTATATTTTAAAATAAACAGTTACACAATTAGTTAGAGTTTACTTTAACCTTACAATTTATTAGATTATAATAGCATGACACAACGACAATAATACAGGAAATGATGAAATCTCTTTTTATCAGACTTATAAACTAACAGCATCTCACATTTATATTACCTTACTATTATCAACAGCAATATTAACATATTATAACCAATTAACATACTATAACATTTTGTTTCATTTTCAGTTATAATAAGGAAACAACTTACAAAAGCTTTTTTTTCCTAATTATATAGTTCAAATTATAATATAGAAACAACTTACAAAAGTTTTGATCGAACCATAAAATCTCTGAAACAGATTTAAATGATGGGGAGAGAGACATGACCTAAAATCTTTGATAAATCTCCAGTCTGCTAGGTATCTTTAGAGATCTCCCCGTTCTAGAGGTTTGTATTGGGGGTTTAGAAACTTGTTCTTCATCAGAATTTACACTAGGAGTTTGTTTTTTACCTGTTGGGTTCTGACGAGGTGTTGGGGCACTTGGTATGCCAGGAATTAAGTTTGTGGCTGGAACTGGTACATTGCCCGAGATTTCTAACTTATACAGGCGTTGTACTGGTCTAATTTTAATGCCCATGGAAGTTCTTACCTCTGCTGTTCTTTCTATTCCATCTCGTCCAGGAATCAGTCTTTGGACTAATCCTAATGGCCATTTGATTCTCTTCTCTGCAGTCTCTATTAAAACGATATCACCCTCGGCAACAGGAAAAAGTGTTTTTTCCATGCCCTTTTGTATTAGAACAGTTAGGTATTCAGATTTAAACCTTCGACGGAACTGTTCTCGGATCACTTGTAAATATCGTAATCGACTATTCATGTTATTAGCATCAATGATATCGAGATCAGTTACATCCGAGTTAGGTATAGACTGTATAAAATGCGCTGGCGTTAAGGGCTCTAAACATTCCCCGCTGTCGTCGTTGATGTATGTCAAGGGTCGCCCATTCATGATCGCTTCACACTCGCATAATATAGTCTGTAACTCGTCATATGTTAAGCATGCCTTACCAACTATTCTGCGTAGTAGGTTTTTCATGACTCCTATAAGTCTCTCCCAAAAACCACCCCACCAGGCCGCAGTAGGCGCATTCATCTTCCACTGAATACGATGTATAGTTGAGTGACGTTGTACTTCTTCCCAGTCAAGAGCTGTAAAGAGAGCTTTAGTACCTTGAAAATTCGTACCTTGATCTGAAATTATGACATTAGCACGTCCTCGTCGAGCTATAAATCTACGCAACGTTAAAAGGAATGCTTCGGTAGACAAGGAGCGTGTTAATTCTAAATGTACTGCGCGGTACACTGCACATGTATATAAGACAATCCAGCATTTCTCGCCACTGCGAAGAACCAGCGGACCGGCCAGATCGACCCCGATGTTCTCAAAGGCTGCAGAACCAATCAGTCGCTCTATCGGCAACGGAGCTGTTGGCGCCTGGGCCGGTTTCGACCGATATCTTCTGCAAATGACACAGCTGGCGATTATTGACTTAGCCAGGCGTCTGATCCCTACAATCCAGAACCTAACCCGTAAGTCTACAATAAGCTGGTCAACACCTACATGCTGTAACTGTTCGTGGCGTTGTCTCACCAGCAGTTTTACCACTGGGTCCTTAGCTGGCAACACATAGGGTGTGCGTGTAGTTTCTGGAAACTCGGGTGAAAGCGTGAGTTTAGTTTTTAACCTAGTTAAGCCGTCGCTGTCTTTATATTTTGTAATATTACCTGCATTTTTATCTAGGTATTCTTGGTTTGCATTTTGAATTAATAACATTACTTTCTTCTCAGCCTTTTCAAACTCACTATATGAAATTTCTCCCTTCTTTTTGTTGTTTGCATGTTGTACATTATACAAATACCTTAGTACCCATGCAACTGTACGAATTACCTTCGTGTATTTTGAAAAATACTTTTGTATCCTTTCTAGTAGACTTTCATAAGAACAAACTTGTGCACTACATACGGTTTTCTTAGTTTCGGCTTGTACCTCCCTTTCGTTGACGATCACTTCGGAGCGTGGCCATTGATCTGGCGACAGACGTAACCACGTCGGCCCCTCCCACCAGCGGCATTCAAGTAGTGCTCTAGCTGTGCAGCCTCTGGACGCCAGATCCGCCCAGTTCTCCGTCCCTGGAATGTGATACCAATCATTTATTAGAGTGTGCTGTCTAATTTCTTTAATTCTGTTACCAACAAAATTATTTAATGCTAATTCTCTTTTTATCCAGCACAGTACCACGCTTGAATCTGTCCAGCAGTGAACAGAGACATTTTTCAAATGTGCGTTCTCCTTTACTTGTGATAGAAGCCGTGAACCTATCAATGCTGCTAACAGTTCTAGTCTTGGTATACTTATATACTTTGGTGGTGTGACTCGAGCTTTTGCTGTAATTAACTGGACAGATACTTGACCGTCTTTCTCTGCTCTGAGCACTACACCTGCACCATAACCAGCCTTGCTGGCATCACAAAATAAATGTAGACTTAACCTACTTTCTTTTAACTTATCTGCCGTTAACTTTCTAGGAATTCTGCAGTTATCTAGGTAAGTTAGGTGTTTATACCAGTCTACGAATTGAACCAGTAGTTCAGTTGGTAATGGGTCATCCCATTGCAGCTTACGCTGCCATGCTTCTTGTATAATTAGTTTTGGTGTTAGCATTACCGGAGCAGTGTATCCAATGGGATCAAAAATTCGCTGAGTCAATGACAATAGTTCTCTCTTTGTGACCTTTCCAAGGTCTTCTACAGGCGGAAGGTTAGCGGTGCTGCAAAACAGCTCGTCCGACTGGGTGTCCCAGTTCAGACCTAAAATAGATATTACATCCTTACCTGCTTCATTTATTTTTAGTGGAGAGGTTACCCACATACGTAGATTGAACTCAGCAGCCTGCATTATCTCCTTGGATTCCTGAATGAAACTTAAAGTTTCCTCTTCTGTATCTAGACTTGTGAGACAGTTGTCTACATACCATGACCGTTTCAGCAACTCTGCATTCGCACTGCTTCTATCCTTCAGATGATGTCTTAGTGTTGCTGATAGGAGAAATGGGCTACATGTTAATCCAAACACTACTCTGCAATGCCTATATGTTACCAAATTTTTAAGGCTTTCATCCTCCCACCAAAGAAATTTTAAAAAGTTCCTATCTTCGGCTGGGAGGCCAATTTGTAAAAACGCCTTTTGTATGTCAGCTGACACACCAATTGCACCCGTTCTGAAACCTATTAATAAATTAGGGATAAGATCTATCATATTAGTCCCTTTTTCTAAACAAGCGTTCAAAGATAGGCCATTTTTATCCCGAGCTGATGCATCGAAGACGGGTCTCATGGCACTGGTGAGACTTTGCTCTTTGATGACAGGTCGGTGTGGTAAAAAGTGACCTGTTTCTTGGGAAGTGTTAACCTTTTCTATAACTCCTAATTCTTCCCAATTTTTTAATATAGAGTTATATTGCTCAAATTTTCTGTCTTGAATTAACTTTTTAGACATAGTTTCCAATCGCACTTTAGCTTTGCCATAATTAGATTGCAGGTCTTCATAATTAGGTTTAAATGGTAGTTTAACTTCATACCTGCCATCCTGTTCTGCGATTGTCTCTTCAAAATTCGTCAGTATCTCCTTTTCTGCCTCCTGCTTAGCCTTGACCTCTGCTGGCTCACGAATTCCCAGAGTCTCAAGCGCCCAGTAACCTGTCAAATTGTCACAATTACAATGGAGCACAGTAGTCACGTTATAATTGGCATTACTACGTACCTTAGTAACTTGTGATCCTTGCAATGTCCATCCCAGCTTTGTACGAATGGCCACCAACCCTTTCTCCTGCAGCTGGACAAACTGTGTAGTCAGGAACATCCCTATGTAGTCAGCACCTATTAAGAGACCCACCTCCCCATCATGAGTACTATTATCTGTCAGAATTACATGGTTTTCTCTCAACATTTGCTTCAATTGAGGAGTTTGGTCGACATGAGGTACATTCTTACAGATTATATCTTGACTTAGGGCTACAATGTCTGCAGAATATGTTCCATCCAGGCTGTTGATCTTCAGGTTGTAGGTTTTGTGTACCTTTGCTCTTGTTTCCACTCCACCGAATAGGGCATGCGTTAGCTTCTCTTCACTTGCAGCTGGTATCTGCAGCTTTTTAACAATATCCTCTTTTATGTAGGTTCTCTGAGATCCGCTGTCGAAGAGTGCACGTACTGCAACCTTATGTTCATTATGTTGGAGTTCCACAACCGCAGTCTGAAGTAGGGTGACGCTCTGTGACACAGCTGGTGTTGATGCTGACGCTGTTGTTGTAGTGTTCTTCTCCTCTGGTGCCTTTGGCTTGTCTTGTTTTTGTGAGAAGCATATAGCCGTCGAGTGTCTTTTATCACATATCAGGCATTTTATAGCAGCTTTGCAATTCTTGTAGAAGTGTCCTTTCTTTAGACATATAGTGCAAGCCTTTTTCTTGTATAAAACTTCTTTCCTCTGGTCGATAGTCATCTTGCTTAGCCTGTAACACTCGAGGCTGTTGTGGTCTCTATCACACCAAACACATTTGTCAGCTTCCTTATTCTGGTTCTTTGATGTTGAGAAGAGACAACTGGCCGTTGCTGCTGGGGGTATATTTCCACTTTCTGCCCTCATCCCTTTGGCCATTTTGAAACGTTGTTCGTTTTCCACTTCTTCTTGCAGGAATGTAAGGAGCTTACTTAATTCTTCTTCCATATTGTTGTTATGTCCAGCCACACGTTGCCAAGCCCTCAATGTTTCTGCTGGCAACGCTGATTCCACCATAGGAAGTATAAACACTGCATTTTTCTTCGTGACACCAAGTGTTTCTAAGGAGCGTAGTTGTGCACTTATCTTGTCGTAAAGACTCTGTAAATTGTGCTCTTCTGGTCGTGCAACTAAGGCTAAAAGTTCTCGTACATACAGTTGTGTTTGTAAGTCCTCTCTAGCATATCTAGCTTTTAAATGTTCGAGGCACTTTTTGTAATTCTCTGATGTGATCGGGTAGCTATCCACTAATTGCCTTGCCTCCGTTCCGGGTTCAATCGCTTGTAGTAGATACATGAACTTCTCTTCGTCGTCCAGCCGTTCATTGCCATCAATTTTTCTGAAACGACTCCAAAAAGGAAGCCATGATTTGAGATCCCCGTCGAACTTTGGCACCTCTAGTTTTGGGAGCCTTATTCTGCTTTCATTCTCCGCTGGCGTGATATATTCTGGACGTTCCAGTTCCGGCAATTTTTCAAACTTAGCCTCTGTTAATAGCCATGCGGTCTTATATTTGTGCGTGTCTTCCAGTTCTGATTCGAATCGCCCTTCGTCTATGTCGACTAATATAAGTTTATCTAGGTTATTTATGTCGGCATAGATGTCTGCAAGAGCTCTGAAATCCGCTATTACCTCTGGATCTCTTCGCTTCATCGACGCCATTAGCGTTTCGAGGCAATTTTTCTTCTTGGTAAATTGCCCTCGTAGCACGCCTCTCAGCTTGATATTCTTCTCCATATTTGCACGGTCGCCACGTTTTGTGGTTTGGGGTCCACTTTCTTGATTTATTTAGCAGGTTTTCGGAGAGATTATTTAATAAGAGAGAGATATGATTAGCTTGATGAAGTATTTGTATTTCCATTAAAATTAGAGCTAATAACATCAGCACAGAACCGACATTTTTCTCACACACGAATTGACAACTCTTTTTTTTTTTGTTGCTAGTATTAAAAATATAAAACAAGTATGTTTTCGTTAGTAATTTGAAACAGTCATTGTTTTAGATGGAGTAGGCTTGCCCAGCACCTGTACCATCCTGACAGCTTAGTCGGCCTAGAGCCCAAACCCAGGTTTGACTGTTTGACCCAGGACGGTCCCTAAGCAACCGAAGCCGCGTGTAAAACCTACTTTGCGTACAACAATTTAATAACCGGGACGTTTTTCCTTTAAAGTCTTTTTTGCACTTCGCTCGACCTTAGGTCCAACAAAATAAAAAATACTCGACACTCCGGTGTGCGGACGTGTAGTCCTACGTTTTTGGTCGTGATTCGTAATTTTTGTGACTTTTTACTGGGAATTTCAGTGATTCAGTTAGCAAGTTACATCCGGCTTAATATCTATCCCAGTGAGCATATTTTTGCTCAATAAGATAACTTCATGTTCTTATTTATAGTGACCGCAAATGATAGATAACGGTAAATGCGCATCCACATTCGATTTATAATATACATTTCATTTGTGTGCTGAGCTTTAGAGTGCACCGTGCTTTTATTGGTTTAATCAGAGAAAATAATACAATTTAATTGGAAATGGGCATCAAGGTATGTACAATCGTGTTTTTTAATTACTTTACTTATTTTGAAATATAAAAACAAAGCTCCTTTAGCCGATGAAAAAAAACAGCATATTATTTTGTGTGTTTATTTATTGCTCTGTCTGTTAGTTTAAGCAAAGAGCATAATATATAAGTTATAAAAACGTCTGTCCGTCTGTTTTGGTGTAGTATGTTTGATGGTAGGCAATTAGTAGTATCGTATTGAACAAATCATTTTTTTAGACAGGACCTTTTTATAGCATTATCCTTTATGAAGGTATGCTTTTTTATCTGCTAAAATGTCGAGAATGTTGAAAGCGCAAGTATCGAAGAGAATGGCGGAAGTTCAGCAGTAGTTTCAGTATGTAGTACCTACCTACTGCATTAAAAAAAATCTGACACTGATGTTTCGACGCCTCGTGGTTATTAAGTGGGTTTTTATTATTCATTCCTACATACCAACTTATTATTATTACCTAGTTAGAAGATTGTTGATCAATCGAGATTGGCTCGGATTTCCCCAACCCACACGACCTCTGAATGCTCTGATATGACGTTTTTTCCCGCTATCAGAGTACACTATCCTTGCCCCGCGACTTCGTCCCCGTGAATTCTCATCTTCTTCTCGAAGTGCCTCTCCATCACTGGAGTTGGCAGTCAGTTCCCTGCACCGCTCCGCGGTGTTATTGCCGCGAACGAAAAATCGCTACTCATACTGTGATTTTTTTTAATTTCCCACCAAGCTGCTATCTAAAAAGTACCTACTGCGTAAAAGTGCTAAGTAAGGTTTAAAGAAGTGGTTTAGTTTCATACATCATCTGTTTTGTTGACCCGATAGTGATGATCTAGAATTAGATGTACACACGACAGCACGTGAGACTGTACACTTTTATTGTAAAGTCGCCCGTAACTTAACTGAGTAGAGTGCTGGCGTGTAAGCCTCGACGTGCTGTCGTGTTAGGTACTATGTATGTTCGTTCGACGATCACTTGAGCAGATTTAGTTGGATCGTCATACAACTTGTTAGGCGGGTAAATGAAATAAAAGATTTTTTAAGTTTTAACACGAGCCTAATCGGTCAAGGGGTTGCCGAGATATGGGGTCGTAAAGTTCATATACAATGGGCGCGCGCCTTTGCAGATGGTGTTAGCAAAAAGCTACACATCGCGAGTTCAAAGTTCCGGGCGAACTACTAGTTAAATAAAGGCCTTTTTGCATCTACGTAATGAGATGATTTATACAGCGTCCAGTGGTACCTTTACTCACACTAGATGGGTGAGGAGACCACTCGGCGTTGCAGTGCCTGGGACATTGTTTTAGATGCAGTAGGCTTACCCAGCACCTATACCATCCTGACAGCTTAGTCAACCTAGCCCACAGGAAAGACGAGTCAATACTTGTGGAGCCCACTAAGCCGCGGGTTTCCTCACGATGTTTTTCCTTCACCGTTAGCGAGTGGTTTTGCTACTTCAAAGTCACAAATGTACGTAACTTCGAAAAGTAACAAAGTCATACTTACACAGAACACAAAGACAGAACTACCTACTACAGGGTGCACTCTAAGTCGATAGCGGAACTTTAAGTAGGCTGTCTACTGATCACTACAAACAACTTGTACGAGGTGGCGACAAAAATGGAGCGAAAAAAATATCAGCTGTTTCATACATTTGGCGCAGTACTGAGTCGACCTTTTGTATGGAACAGCTGATATTTTTTTCACTCCATTTTTTTCGCCACCTAGTACAAGTTGTTTGTAATGTAATGACTAATGATCAGTAGATAGCCCACTTAAAGTTCCGCTATCGACTTAGTGTGCACCCTCAGCACCCTGTAGTTAATCGATAAGTCTGATTCTCTGACGATGTTTCAGATGCTCCAGCCGACGGTGCTGCTCCTCCTAGCGCTGACCCTCGGCGTCTCAGGGGACTGGCAGCGCGAGGAGGAGATCCGCCGGTTCTACGAAAACTACTACAGGGAACTGGTGAGTCGACCAGGGGGCTAATTCTCGGGAATCTTAATAAAAGTTCCCTAGCACAGGTTAGTGCTTTAGAAAATACAAAAAGTGAGGTACCTATAAAGATTTTTTACGAGGTTAAAAAATTCCTTGATTAGAGTTGACACCCAATTAATTGCATCGGCGAAGTTGATTTGATAGCCGTTTGATAGCCGTTTGAAAGCGCTCTAGTTTGATAATTTTATTACATTGCTACTTATCTTGCTGTGTCAAACACACGGCCGGCCAAGCCGCAGATATTCTCCGAAATTCGTTGATAACGTTACTTTACGTTACCGAGAAAAAAAGCTTTGCGTCCGTACCTAAATGAGTCATCACATCACAGCAGCCGTCAGCAGCGGTTTAGCTGACCCATCGCAGTGGTGTGGTGTGGTTATCTGCAATTCTGCATCCGCTGGTAAACTTAGTTTCCGCCAAAATCTCCTGTTTCGTTTTTTTTTATTTTACTTACTTACCTATGTAATTTTTTTATTTTCCACGACAGCATGTCAGACTGTACACTTTTGTTGTAAAGTCGCCCGTCACGTGACCGAGCAGAGTGCTAGCGTGTAAGCTATTCAGCCGATTATGTGTTCTGGTCATCAACAAGTTTTTTGGGCAGAGCCACTGCTTCGTAGACCAGTCCAGAACACATAATCGGCTGAATTATTGTTGTTTTCGTGTTTACAATAATGAAAAGAATACTAGGTTATTGCCGCGAACGAAAAATCGCTGAACAAAAATAGCTCAGTTTAGCTACAAAATGTTGTAGCGACCCCTGTCGGGCGCACAGGAAACTGCTACATACTCTAGCTGTCAAATCGCTACTCCGCTACAATCCTGCATCGCGCCAGCAAAATATAGAACGTCCAACTACTTATGTTCAGTTGGACCGGCTGGTCCCCAAGCATAAGATCTATGGCGCGAAATTTCCCTTTATAGTCGAGGAGCACGATCACCCGCTCCTCCTAAAATGTAAAAAACTGAATTTCCCGCCACGTCGCTATCGTCCCACCTTAACGTTGACTATGAGCCGTTTTCACGGCTGTCAAATTTCGCTTTTTCTAAAGATATTATTAATCTGTGTAAGCGAGATTTGACAGCCACATCCCGATTCTTGTATGGCCAAGCCTATGAGCGCCATCTACCAAGGGCTTTGAATTCAGCTTTTACCTGTCAGTTGAAAACGGGCCATTGCTTCGTCTTCTCCGCAGTACGCAAACCAGACCCCTCCACCCGCAAGGCCAAGCTACGTGCCACCTGTCGTCAACCCTGAGGATGATTGCGAAAACCTCCACAACCTGATCTTTCAGACACGACTTGGTGAGTTGCATCCTCTGCTTACGTTCCATTCATTAGGGGTGGCATTAATAGTGGTCATCTCAAGCTCGAGCTCAAGTAGGTGAACTCAGAAAACAAAATCACCGACAATGTCAAGCTCAAGCTGCTGACAGTTACTCACGCGCGCGGGCTAATTCAAAATAGCGACGAGAGTACCGGAAGTCCCCCTAGCTGGACTTATTATGGAATACCTAAGTACGAGATCTATTTTCATCATTATAAAGAAACAATCGGGGAATCGAAATATTGGAGCAAGATGGGAGGTTTTCGATATCGCATTTACTCGTATTTGCGAAAAAAATCACCATTTACCGACTCGAAAAACAGGTCTCAGACATAAGGAAAACATTGCAAGAAAACCCAGAGTTATCAAGCACCACACTTACACACATGACCTATCATTCATATGCGGATAACATAATTTTATGAAGTAGGTACCCATCTACCTACAAAATGTAATTTATTATAATGTTGATTTGGTGTTGTTATCCAAAGGTCCAAAAAAGGTTTCCGGGCATTTTATCTAAAAGTAAAAAAGGATAACGGTTTAATTATTTAGCTACGACATTGAAAGAACCAAGAATCAAAAAGAAAAGAAAGAAAGAAAGAAGAAAGAAATGCAAACACACATAAAATAATAAAAGTCCTATATCCTTTTCTCGCAGTTCTACATAGGTTAATATTTGGACAGCTATTTTTCCTTATTCCATTATTGCTTTAGATATGTTCATGTTTGCTTATCTCTTCTGCAGGTGACAAAGAAATCGAGAAAGATGACACATTCGACCAAATAGTCAAGATTTTGGTGTTTAAAAAGTGTGACCCCCGCACTTTTACGAAACCGAATAAAAATAAGGGACAAAACAACCCGAACAGCGGACAGGTCACCCCTATCTACGGGCCAAACAATCCCAACTATGGTCCAAACAACCCTAACTATGGTCCGAACAACCCTATCTACGAACAAACTCAACCCAATTACGTTGAGCAGGGTCCTAATGGCCAACACATCCCCAATAATGGACAATACGACCCCAATTACATACAGAGCGGCCAAGGCAGACCCAACATTGGCCAAACCATCCCCAACCAGCAGCCAGGCAGGCCCAGCAAGGGCCAAGTGGTGCCAAACCGCAAACCGCTCGACAACCCAGATTACACAGACTACCAAGAGAACTACCCCAGGTACGAACAAACCGCGTCCAAAAAGGGAAACAAAAATGGGCAAAATGGCAACCGGCCGAGCGCGCAACAACCAGACTACTCTTACGGCCAAGACGGCACGTACCAAGTCAAGCCACACAACAACAGACCTCAAGTCACCAATCTCTACAACCGAGAGGAACACTCGTACAACATCAACAGGGCTGTGAATGGAAAACCCATTTTTGAGCACCACGACGAAAGCTTTAGAGAGCAGGGTGACCCTGCACATAGGCCGACCTACCCTGGTCGCCAGGAGAACAGAAACGTTGGCGGTTACTGGTAGTAAGTTACAAGCTTTAGCAATCAGCAGTGGCAAAGGGGTAGAAGATACTTGGCTCTCGGTCCAAGATACCCTCGCGAACTGTTTAATAGACTGCTATTGCACGTTGTTTAACTAAATTAAATATAGGTTTTTTTTATTCGCTGCTTTAAGAGTGTCGCAAGAGAATGAAATACTGTCAGTGCAAAATGCCATCATGATCCAGTAAGCTTTTATATTAAAAATTTCGGGCAGCCAACGCAAAGTCCGATTCAAGGAAAATGCCGCAACCAAAATGCCAAATCTAATCAGGTACCTACTTCCTGAAGTATTTTAGGCAGAACTGAATTTCGACATTTCGATAGATTCAAAGCATTGACACCTTGAGATATTGATATCAACGATTTGTGACGTCATCGTGCAACCCCACTCGTATAATGGCATTTTGACTGCAGCAGTACCCAGTAGGACATTTCTGCAATACCCTGGCCCCTGGCCACTGATGGGGCGCCCCGTTTTCGCCCTTTGTCTTTTCTGTTTGGTCGGCGCCCTACTCTGTGTGATTTTGTGCCGTCCTTTTTTATCTGACTGCCCCAGAAGGAGCGTTATTTTATTATTATATTTTTACGTGCCTTATAACTTTTTTGTATTAAATTTTTATTCGCAATTCGACTGCTTTATTATTTTGCCCATTTTGCATGTCGCCCTGCGCCGGTTCGTTTGCCACCGCCTCCAAATAAAAAACCGAATAAAATTACTAACTAAAATAAAATATACGCATCAGAAGCCTTGGTAAGAAACCAGTTTTTTTTAACAAATACATTATACTATTTACAATGCCTATAAATAATCAACAAAGTACTTTTTCAAGCAATCCATGGAGCATGAACCACCACAAAGGCTGCGATCATCAGACGAACAGTAATGGTCAAAACTGGCACCAGCAGCCAAATTGGTCCCAGCAGCCAAATTGGCCCGAGCAATCGAATTGGCCCCAGCAACAGGATTGGCCCCACGCACCACATTGGCCCCACGCACCACATTGGCCCCAGCAAACATACTGGCCCCAGCAAACATACTGGCCCCAACCATACTGGCCGCATGGCCCGAATGTACAGAGTGCCACTCCCACGACCACCAAAAAGCCAAATGTGGTCGCGACAAAGCCAAATGTGCGCCCTAGTGCCGGACCAAATGGGACAAAGACGACAACAAAATGGCCAATGGCGAACACTACACGACCAGTAGTGACAACAAAACGGCCAGTGGTGATTACAACACGACCACTAGTGGTTAAAATACAACCAGTGACGACCACGAAGCCACCAACAACGAAAACGAAAGAACCAACTACAGCCAAGAAAGGGCTGGCGACGACTACTGTTCGACCAACAACGACCACGAAAAACCAAATTACAGTCAAGAAAGGGCCGGCGATGACTACTGTTCGACCAACAACGACCACAAAAAAACCAACAACAGCCAAAAAAGGGCCGGCGTTGACTACTGTTCGACCAAAAACTACCACTTTGCAAACAACAGGAGGGGTCGACCCCGATGTTTTGATAAATATTTTTGGCGACTACGGTACTTGGCTGAACAAGACTCAAGGGCAATCCACGACTGAATCTAACTCAGGTAAGCGTCACCACAACCATTTAATTTTTATTAAATTGTGCATTTGCACATTGCCGTGAACGAGAAATCGCTGAACAAAAATAGCTCAGTTTAGCTTCAATATTAAAAAAACTGTGAACATTTTGAATTTTCCTCCACGTTGCTATCGTCCAACTAATGTACCTACTCTGTGCGTCCAACCTAAGGCCCGGTTTCTGAATTGAGAATTTGACTAAGCAAATACTTAAGTATCGTTCTGTCACGCTCTTTTTCTGAGAAATCTGCAGAGACATAGGCTCGGTTTCTGAGTTGAGAATTTTGCTAAGCAAATGGGTAAGTATCGTCCCGTCTCTGCAGATTTCTCACAAAAGAGCGTGACAGAGCGATACGTAAGTATGTGCTTAGTAAAATTCTCAACTCAGAAACCGGCAGTTAATCTCCCATCCTCCAGATTATTCTGACTTGTGTTTTTAAACTACTCGTATCATACTAAACTTATTCTTATTTGTTTCCAGCCTCGTCCTGCGTCATGCCAAATGGAGATGAAGGGGAATGTGTTGCGGCGAACCTGTGCGACGAAACTAGAATGGTCATCACCGACGGCGAAGGCCTCATAGATCCACGGTATGAAATAATTTTAGTGCGATGTTAAAGCCGATGGCAGATAGACAAAGTCCATTGCGGAATGGCGATCCCGAGGGGGAAGAGATCGGTGGACAGACCACCAGCCAGATAGTCCGACGACATAGCCCAAGTAGCCGGAAAACAGTTCTTGCGCCTGGCACAGGGTCGTGAGAGGTGGCGTGAGCATGAAGAGGACTTTACTCAGCTGTGGGTGTTAACAGGCTGATGATGATGATAATAATATGTTAAAAAACTCGCAGTAGTTCGACTATTGAATTTTCTGATTTGTTAATTTATTGTTATAGAGGGTATTTAAATCGATGAGGCAAATAGTTGGTTTATTAGGGGTATTTTAGCATGTTGGTTACTTTACCTATTCCTTTCTATTGAGCTCTGCTGCCTCAAGTCATGAACTATAACTAAATTACGCCCGGTTTCTGAATTGAGAATTTTCCTAAGTAAATACATAAGTATCGTTTTGTTTCATTCTTTTGTGAGAAATCAGCAGAGACAGAACGATACTTAAGTGCTTGCTTAGCGAAATTCTCAATTCAGAAATCGGCAGTTAAACATTTAAAATACCCCCGAGATTTTAGCTTCAAATTAGCATAATAATAAATATCTCATAAACGGCTGGACCGATTTTGATCAAACACTAAAAACACTCGCTAGAAAACCTACTTTCAAATAAATACAAACCGCATCCAAATCGGTTCACCTGTTTTAGAGCTACGACTACGATGTTGCCAAAGATAGACAGACACACCCTCACACACCCTCTCACACACACACACATCCTCTCACACACACACACAAATAGCGGTCAAACTTTGTACCCCTCTTTTCACATCTAAATTAATATCAGCTGTTTCATACTAATATCAGCTGGCTAATCTAATGCTAACCTTTTACATGCGGCTGAATAAAAACCCGCCGTCTCACTTTTATGTGTTTTTTTGTTCAATAATATTTTATTCTCAAAATGGTTTTTTTACTTTTTTTCAGAAGCGGGTACGCCTTCACATGTCAGAATCAACAAGTTTGCTGCCTCTTCAAAATAAATATACCACAAATAGTACAGTAGGTACTTACCTTCTTAGATTCTAGTTTCAGTCAGTTAAGAATTCAATACTCAAGTGTCTCCAACTCTCCACTGACTAAAAACTTATTAGATAAGATACCTACCTACCCAGACAAAGCATTTATATGTTATGTAATGATTTTTTAAAAGTGCAAACTTGTAAAAAAATGCAAACTTTCACGAGAGTCATCAATCATTAAAACTAAATAAATATAATTAAATTTTAAAGCTATGTAGAGGCTTTTCAAGATATTATATAAAAGTAATTTTGTTTATATTAATGTTGTTTCATTTTTATGACATAGTTAAGGCCCCGTATAAGGCTAACTAGCGCCACCAATGTTGAAAAAATCATATCTTCCTTTAGAAGAAGTTTCTGGAAAAATCCTAAGATGAGCCTATGCGCCATGCTTTTCTAGATTTTTAAGTGTAGATACCCTCTTCAAAATTTACTTTTAAGCTAAAAAATTTTCGATAACCGCCAAAAACGGCCGTTTTTGGCGGTTATCGAAAATTTTTTAGCTTAAGACTAGAAATTGAGTTGGGTACCCACACTTAAAAATCTAGAAAAGCATGGCGCATGAGCTCATCTTAGGATTTTGTCAGAAACTTCTTCTGAAGCGAGATATGATTTTTTCAACATTGGTGGCGCTAGTTAGCCTTATACGGACCCTTAAGGACATAGGGGGAGAGTAGGTAACTAAAACTATCAAATAGAGAGCAAATTCTTGTTTTAATAACTAAGTATTTACAATAAATACGTAAACTATTACTCTTGCACATAATATAATGCCCTCTGGCGAACTAACTAATCTAGTTAGGTATCTATGTAAGATGTCTTTTAAAAATATATTTGTGTGATTGTCATAGTTTGATACCAAAAGTACTGTAAAAATTTAGAGGGGAATCCTACATTTTTATTTCAGGTAGAAGACCTTAACATTTCACTCAGTAGCAATCGAATTTCAGTATCTATGGAACAGCTATAGACCACTTTGTACGGAGAAGTAATTTTTTTCGTCCACTTTCCAAAAACTAAAGTTGTTTAAGATCACCCCAGTCAGTACAACTTATCCGCCGCCAATGAAAAAAAAAAACATATCTTTTTTTTTGGATGCGTTTTTAGCAAAAAACGCTCCTGCGATTTCTCAACGCGAGGCTTAACTATTTTTAGGACCTAAGGTTTGGATTCCAGATCCTAGAACTTAAGAATGAAATCCTGGAATTCAAACCTTAGGTCCTAAAAATAGTTAAGCCTCGCGTTGAGAAATCGCAGGAGCGTTTTTTGCTAAAAACGCATAAAAAAAAAGATATAATTTTTTTTCCATTGGCGGCGCTAGTTGTGAGACGTATGGCGTCTTAATACCACCCTAGGAGGTTTTGTGTGTTTTGGGTCACTTGAAAACGGACCATTCTATTTCTCGTTGAACGTGTAGCTGTCTGTGGAGAAGCCCTCAGCCTTCATCTGGTCCGCGATCCAGCTGTAAAAGGCCGGCGTGTTGACATAGACGCCGGGGATCCCCACGTCGCCGCAGCCGATGCCATAGGCCACCATACCGTAGATCGCATAGCGGGTGTCCTGCTCCGGCTGGAGAGAAGAGAAAAAAAAACGTAGGTCTTATAAGCCGTTTTCAGCACAAATTCACACAGCATTTATTTCATTTCATTAAATGGCCCGTTTTCAACTGACAGGTAAAAGTCCTTGGTAGATGGCGCTCATAGGCTTGGCCATACAAGAACCGGGTTGAGTGTGGCTGTCAAATTTCGCTTACACAGATTAATAATAATAATATCTTCAGAAAAAGCGAAATTGTACAGCCGTGAAAACGGCTCATTGTGGCATCCCTTTCTATTATACTCGCAATATCGGGCGCCACGCCAAATCGCGTGCGTGCTTTGAGAAGGCCGTCCGCACGTCGCGGTTATTATAGAACAAATTGAACAAATTAATTAATGCAACAAAAAATGTTTTGAAAAAAAAACCCCAAAAGCATCTGAGACCGTCTATAAAAAAAAAAAGTTGTATGCTTTTTTATCTTGAAAACCTTCGCTCATTGAGTTCAAGCCCCCCCCCAAACCAAAATCCTGGATCCGCCACTGCATATGGGGATAGATTGTTTGATTAGGTACTTGTAACTCACCCCGATGGAACAGACGAGCGGCGACCCCCCGTCCCCCCCGCAGGTGTCCTTGCCATCCTCTCCCCCCGCGCACGTCAGCGAGGGGTGCAGTACGAAGAAGGACCCGAGCCGGGTCCGGCGCAGCGCGTTTTGGCAGTCGCTGCGACTCAGCAGTGGGACCTCAACCTGAGGAGTGAAGCAAGGACTCTTGTTAAAGTGCCCTGTGTGATGGCTCAATTAATCAATATCATTATTAAGTAAGTGAATTAAGGTTAAACAGTACCTTCTTAGTTGGTCAATTGGTCAATTAGTCAATAGATAAGTTGGTCAATTGGACAGTTCTTTAGTTAGTAAATTGAGTATTGGTCGGTTGGTCAATTAGTCAATTAATGGGTTGGTCTATGAGTCAATAGGTCAATTGGTCAGTCAGTACCTTCTTGAGTATGTTGGTGTACTTCCCGTCGCTGTTGAAGTCGTCCTTACCCCAGCCCATGCCGTGACAGCGCGTGTTGGGCGGCAGCGGGGCGCGCCTGATGCACGCTATACCGATGTTGGTCAGTGAATCAATTGGTCAGTATGTAGTTAGTAAATTAAGTATTGGCTGGTTGGTCAATTGCCCAATGGGTTACTTAGTTAGTAATTTGAGTATTGGTCGGTTGGTCAATTAGTCAATTGGTCAATTGGTCAGTCAGTACCTTCTTGAGTATGTTGGCGTACTTCCCGTCGCTGTTGAAGTCGTCCTTGCCCCAGCCCATGCCGTGGCAGCGCGTGTTGGGCGGCGGCGGGGCGCGCCCGATGCACGCTATGCCGATGTTTGGCGACGGCGTGTAGGGCGCAGACAGGACCAGTAGGGCGATGCTGTTCAGGACCGACGCTGAAAAAGTCGACAGTTATGTATAGTCAAAACGTATTGTGACTAGTGGTTCGCCCCGAACTTTGAACTCGCGACCCCATATCTCAGCAACCCCTCGACCGATTTGGCTCATGTTCGAACTTAAATAGAAGTTAAAAACTAAAACCCGACTACTAAAAGGTTTAAAACAAGACCTGCTTGTCCTTCAAATAGACTCATAGATAATTAATCGTAGTCGGAGGCCATCGGTTTATTAAATGCGAATGTGGTGTCCTCCGACTACGATTAATTATGTATGAGTCTATTTGAAGAATAAGCAGGTCTTGTTTTAAACCTTTTAGTAGTCGGGTTTTAGTTTTTAACTTCTATTATTTTTTTGAGCTTTTTAGTAAGTAATTTTGGACGATCACCCAGAATAGAACCAAGAATGTTGACGCTACATGTGTTATACATTTTTGAAAAGGTCTTTTAAAGCACTTTCATTTGATACCCATGACGATGGTATCCGATAATTTTTATTTTTAGGTTTACCACTTTAGGGCGCAGCACAGCGGCAATCTTGGTTTTTTTCAAAATTAAACTATCCTATGTTACCTGGGCAATTGAGACGAATCCAACAACACCTCATTTGTTGAAATCGTCCGAGTAGCTTAGGCTCTACGAGGGAACAGATGAACACACAAAAATGCATATACGCTGCTAAAATCATAACCCTCCTTTTTGCTTCGCGTAGTCGGGTAAAAATTGTCTTTCCCTCATAATCATGTCAGGTAAATACCTGCCTACCAAATTTCCTCTTTCATGACGATCCGACAAAATTTACTCAAGTTATCGTCGAACGAACATTCATACAAACATACATACATACATACAAACATACATACATTCATACATACATACAAACATACAAACGCCGGATTGTTCCAAAGTTCCAACAAGTAGACTCGGAGAACTTCAGAGATATTATGAGGTTCGGGGCAAACCACTAGTATACATATTCATAATAGCTATGAATAGAGAACGGTGTAAGGAGCTGACTGCCAACCTCCAATGATAGAGAGGCACGAAGAAGAAGAAGGCGGGAGACTGTCGATGATGAACGAAAGGGACTTGGTCTTAGATGAAAACAAAAAAGGGAAGATACGGCACATTCTTACTAGCAGCCGCAGAGATGGGCACGTACCCGGGTATATACCCACCTGCGGGTATTTACCCGATATGTACCCGGTAAATACCCGTATGCACCCATTTGCTGGGTACATTCAATTTGTGATTTCAAGTATAATGAAAATTATTAAAATGAAAAACAAAGTATGCCAATCAGTTCTAAACCATGTTCCCTACGCAAAGTACGTCTTAGTAATTTTACGTTGAACGCATATTTACAAAGTTATGCAAGTTTTTGTGATTTCTTTGTATGAAAACGAATATTTATAAGGACATTTGTCTTATATTTTTATAGAATTAACAACCGGTATGTTTAAAAAGTACTTAGTCATACTTTGTATGACTAATAAAATAGTTTTTAATATGAATTTAACAATAATTATTATTGATTAGGAACCAAGTGTCAAAAATTTATATTTACATTGAAACGGTAGACAATACACTGATGAAGTCAGGGGGCTAATTCTCGGCGATCTCAAATGTGACTTGTTACTAAGGTTTTGGTCATCTAGGTGATTTAGGTCATTCAGTCTAATTAAAATGCGAAGACAACCCGTCTTCGGGTGTGCAAATAACAAAAATGTATAACCATAAAGTATGGTTTTATGTTTGTTCTTCCCGAACAAAGAATAACTAAAACTTATTAAATTCGTTTATTTTATTTTGCAAATGGCATTGGGCTCAAAATGCTATACGGTGAAATGTAAGTCGTCCAGCCACCTTATTACGTCCGAGTCGGCCTCATCTACACCGCCGCCTTGGATGTCGAACAGTGCAGCGGGTAGTCGTAGTTGATGTGGGACATCGTCTGAACCCGCCCGCACACGCATCTAGGGTCCGACCCAAAGTTACATTTTGTGTATTTTGCTCCGCACACCCTCCCCTTAAGACCCGGAATCTATTTATTTGAGCCCAGTGCTTTCTGGAAAGATGGAAACCTGGCACACGGATATCTGGCTCGGACTCGAGATGCTTGGCTTAGGCAGGTCCACAGATGTCCATTTCTCCATCGGCGTTCTGTCGTCCTGCAAGAGTTTGTGGGCCTGCATGGCATGGCAAAAGATCTCTCTGATGGTAGGCTAAGATCACTGCGGGTTGCCTGAAGATAAGGTTCTAGTGGCTGGTGCGGCATATGGTTGATCTTATTATTCTCCATTCTGACCATTAATTCTCTTCACAGACGTGACGGGAATATGTAGGAAATGACGGGAAGCCAATTGGTGTCTGTGGGTCTGACGGTTCCGGATATGTTCCTAATGGCGCTGTTCAGTTCAACGTCAACCAGGTCAGTATGATGGCCGGCCTACACTGGCTCGGGCCGCACTATAGTTGATATGCGCAGTGTATCCGCTTTGTAGCCCCATGTTATCGTTGCCAGTTTCCATATCAGTTTGCAGCTGTTTGATACCATTTTCTTTACTTTCTTGAGGGGGCTTTAAAAGTGGGAGTTCTGTCTAGAGTAACACCAAGATACCCTGGGTTAGGGTCATGCTTTATTGCAGAAACTGCGTTTAACACCTTCACTTACTAGCTTGCCTATTGTTGAGGTAAAAGGAGCAGCTCATAGTTTTACATGGGTTAGGTTTATGTCCCCAGTCGATGAAATAGCGCTCAAACTTTGCAACGGCTTCCTGAACCAGTGTTGTCGCTTTGTCCAGTGTTGAAGCTTGTGCTGTGATGGCATTGTCGACTTTTGGTATTAACTGACGTAGAAGTTGATAAGCGTAGGCGCCAGGACTAAGCTCTGCGTAACACTATTTGTTCAGAGTTTGGCGTTTGAAAGGAGGGCGTCATAAAGACGATAGGGGCATTGCATTTTAAAAAAAATTACGAGCTAGTAGGGTAGTCCCTGACTGTCCCTGTTTCCAGACGTGTTCCAGAGAGTTTCAAATGCTGAGCTGAGATCCACGAATACCACCACTGTTTTGAGTTTCTTTTTTGGAATCCTGCTTCGATGTTAGAAGTTAGTACAAGCACTTGGTCAAAGCAACCCTCAATTTTGGTGAGCTTTTGACCGAACCGGAGTTGCATCAGAGAATTGCAACCATCTTGCCATGCCCTGCAGGCCCATGAACTCTTGCAGGATGACAGAACGCTGATGGAGAAATCGTGGGATCGGTGGACATCCGTGGACCTGCCTAACAAGCACACGAGTCCGAGCCAGATATCCGTGTGCCAGGTTTCCATCTTCCTAGAAAACACTGGACTCAAATAAATAGATTCCGGGTCTTACGGGGAAGGTGTGCGGAGCTAAATACATAAAATGTATCTGTGGGTCGGACCCGAGTTGCGTGTACGGGCGGGTTCAGACGATGTTCCACATCAACTACGACTACCCGCTGTTCGCCGTCCAAGGCGGCGGTGTAGATGAGGCCGACTCGGACGTAATGAGGTGGCTGGAAGGTTTACATTTCACCGTACCATAGCATTTTGAGTACAATGCCATTTGCTAAATAAAATAAACGAATTTAATAAGTGTTAGTTATTCTTTGTTCGGGGAGAACAAACATAAAACCATACTTTATGATAATTTTTTTTTGTTATTTGCAACACTTAACCCGTCTTCGCATTTTAATTAGACCGAAATGACCTGACTTCATCAGTGTATTGTCTACCGTTTCAATGTAAATATAATTTTTTGACACTTGGTTCCTAATCAATAATAATTATTGTTAAATTCATATTAAAAACGATTTTATTAGTCACACAAAGTATGACAAAGTACATTTTAAACATACTGGTTGTTAATTCTATAAAAATATAAGACAAATGTCCTTATGAATATTCGTTTTCATACAAAGAAATCACAAAAACATGCATAACTTTGTAAATATGCGTTCAACGAAAAATTACTAAGACGCACTTTGCGTAGGGAACATGGTTTAGAACTGATTGGCATACTTTGTTATTAATTTTAAGTCACAAATTGTATATACCCAGCAAATGGGTGCATACGGGTATTTACCGGGTATATACCCAATGTACCCGGTAAATACCCAAATGGGTAGATTGGGTATATACCCACCGCCCATCTCTGAGCAGCCGTGAAAAAATGGGCTCGAACGCACTCATGCACATAAACTCACACAGCTTTAACTCGGTGAATAAGCGATACGCTAAACCAACAAGCCCGAGCGAGACAAGAACAGTGTCCAACCGGCGGCGACTGAATGAAAGTGAGTCCATGGACTCAGTTTTGCAGGACCACGCGTAATGGGTGAGTGCCGTATCTTCCCTTTTTTGTTTTCATCTAAGGACTTGGTGTAATTTGTTTCTACTCACGTCTGTAGAAGTGCTCGTGCCGAATGATCTTCTTGACGGTCTGCTCCTGGTACGGGTAGATCTCCGACGTGGTCTGTGTGTCCCACTCGCCGGCTCTGCATTTGATCTGAGAACATTTCTCTTTGCATAATCCGTGCGGGATGAGAATGGGATGCGACCTTTTGGAACTGAGGCGCGCGCGGTAAGCAAACTCGCGTCGATGCAACCTTGTCAAAGTAAAATACAGTATATTTTAAACATTTATAATAAGTTGAAAAAATTCACTCGGGTAAAATACAAATACAGTAAATACAGTATATTTTAAACATTTATAATAAGTTGAAAAAATTCACCCTCTACCCTTGACGCTATTGCGATCCAATTGAAAAAGTTAAAAAATTAATTTCTCTTTGAATTCGCATAGTAAGGCTTTGATTTTAAATATTTTGTAATGTTTATTCAAAGGTAAGGCGGTTTTATTCAATAAAAACACAAAATGCGTCTTAATTTGTAAAATATTAAATTTTGTAAATTGCGCCATATTGCGGCCGCATTGGAAACATGCGTCAAGGGTAGAGGGGCAGGGCTTGAACCCGCAACCTCTCTACCAATTCGGTACGCAAAGTTTTTTGTTCGAAAGTCCGTTATTGGTTTAATCTTATCTTAAGACAATATTGAGAAACTAATTTCAATATTTTTTATTTTGGTTCAGTAGTTTGGATTTTACGTTTCAAAGATACGGTTTTATGACCTTCACGCGACGGTCTGCATACTGTTGGCGGTCATAGGAACAAAACATTTTAGTGCATAAAAAAAAACTACTGCACCAAAATAAAAAATATTTAAATTAGTTTCTCAATATTGTCTAAAGATAAGTTTAAGCCAATAACGGACTTTCGAACAAAAAACTTTGCGTACCCAAATGAGCTATTGAGGTGGTGTAGATTAGTGCAAACTCATCACACCAGATGGCGCCCCCCGTCTAGTAGACGGAGACTAGTTGAAGAAATTCGCATCGACAGTTACTTGACTCAGTAGCTCAATTGGTAGAACGCCTGCACGGTGTGCGAGAGGTTGCGGATTCAAGTCCTGTCCCGAGTGAATTTTTTCAACTTATTATAAATGTTTAAATTATTCCCTAGCACGGGTTAGTGCTTTAGAAAAAACAAAAAGTAAAATACAGTATATTTTCGATTGACTTCGACAAGGTACCATCCCATTCTTATCGCGCGCGGACTATATAGGTAGGTATTTAGTCAAACTGCTTCGTAAAGGATTCCCCTTCATCTCTTACCTGCGGGGGGAGCATGACTTTTATCGAGGCGGATTTATCCAACAAAATGGCGGTTTATCAGCATTTTTGACGTGTGTAGTGGGTTATACAGGGTGGCCCAAACATAGACGTCAAGCGAGAAAATCTAGATAGCTGACACCGAGGGCTACCCGAATCACCCCCATGTATGTTCAGCCATTTTTTGTCGTTTAAAAGTTATGAGGCTTTTAAGGTTTTTTTGAAAAAAATTACCTGGCTTTGGAATTTATTTTGTAACTTTTTTTTCTTTTGACTTGTCAGAGATATTATTTATTCGTTAGGGTCTCAGATAACTTATCTATCACCAAAAAAATAATGATCAGCTATGGGCTTCTAGAACTTACCGCAATTTTGATCCAAAGTCCAAAAATGTTGTTTTCGAGAAAACATCACTGAAATAGTTAGTATGGGGAAAAAAATAAGTAGAGGTCTGAAGAACTTTTTATTGATTTCAAAAACTTTCCTAAAGCCTTAGTCTTCAGAATAGTACAAAAAACCTGTCACTTTATGGGACGTTTATTCAAGTAATTTGCGATCGAAGTCGAAAAACTGGAGTTGGAAGAAATTTTATTTCAATCGATTTTCATTTATTTTGGTTTCTTCGGACAAAAAACATTGCAGATAGGCTTAATATCGCCTGTTAGTACGGTCTGCATAAGAAATTCATGGAAAAATAAAATAATAACCATAAAATATTTTGTTTTTTTTTTACCTTTTTTTTTCATTATTTGAATTTTAAGCTATTTTATTACCGAATTTACTTCTAAAAAATATGAAAAAATAATAATTTAAAGAAAAAAAATAAAATTAAAGCCCGAAAATTAAATGAGTTTTTTTAATATTTTTTCGTGGATTTCTAATGCAGACCCTACTGACAGACGATTTTAAGCCGATCTGCAATGTTTTTTGTCCGAAAAAAACAAAATAAATGAAAATAGATTGAAATAAAATTTCTTCCAACTCCAGTTTTTCGACTTCGATCGCAAATTACTTGAATAAACGTCCCATAAAGTGACAGGTTTTTTGTACTATTCTGAAGACTAAGGCTTTAGGAAAGTTTTTGAAATCAATAAAAAGTCCTTCAGACCTCTACTCATTTTTTTCCCCATACTAACTATTTCAGTGATGTTTTCTCGAAAACATCATTTTTGGACTTTGGATCAAAATTGTGCTAAGTTCTAGAAGCCCATAGGTGATCATTATTTTTTTGGTGATAGATAAGTTATCTGAGACCCTAAAGAATAAATAATACCTCTGACAAGTCAAAAGAAAAAAAAGTTACAAAATAAAATCCAATGCCAGGTAATTTTTTTCAAAAAAACCTTAAAAGCCTCATAACTTCTAAACGACAAAAAATGGCTGAACATACATGGGGGTGATTCGGGTAGCCCTCGGTGTCAGCTATCTAGATTTTCTCGCTTGACGTCTATGTTTGGGCCACCCTGTATATCGTCGAAAGCGATATATAACCCACTATAGACGTCAAAAATGCTGATAAACCGCCATTTTGTTGGATAAATCCGCCTCGATAAAAGTCATGCTACGGGGACTGGGCCACCTCTGCCTCTGGGGGCTAATGAGCCGTTTTCACGGGTGTCAAATTTCGCTTCTTCTGAAGATGTTATTAATCTGTGAAAGCGAAACATCTCGAAGGAAAAATGACATGTCATTTCGATCTCGACCTCGAGTCATGTCGAGGGAAAAAGGCAAACATCTCGCAGTAATCTCGTGCCTTATGTCGAGGATGACTTTGTGAGCATAGGAGATCTGACATTTGCAGCAAAATTAGATTTTTCCTTTGAGATGTGTGTCGAATGCGAGATTCCCTGGAATCAGCCCCCTGGCCATCCGGGCAAGAACTTATTCGACTCACCTCGTCAGCTGATAGACTCTCGATCTTGTGCTGCGGTCAGCACAACGTTGGGGTGGATCAGACTGCCTGGTGATCATGATGATGATGAAGACTCACCTCACCAGCGGACAGCCCCTCGATCTTGTGTGCTGCGGTGAGCACAACGTTGGGGTGGATCAGACTGCCTGGTGATGATGATGATGATGACGATGATGAAGACTCACCTCACCAGCGGACAGCCCCTCGATCTTGTGTGCTGCGGTGAGCACAACGTTGGGGTGGATCAGACTGCCGCCGCCCAGGTAGTCTTTCTGGGACCATGCTACGCCCGCATCCGTCTTCCTGGGTACAGAAGAGGTGTCACAAGAAGAGGTGCCAGTGTTACACAAATAAACTACTTATTGAACGAGCGAGTGAAGCGAGAGAAGTTCTCCGAGTCTTAAGATGAAATACGTCTCACAACTAGCGCCGCCAATGAAAAAATAATCATATCTTTTTTTTTGATGCGTTTTTAGCAAAAAAGGCTCCTGCGATTTCTCAACGCGAGGCTTAACTATTTTTAGGACCTGAGGTTTGGATTCCAGACCCTAGAACTTAAGAATGCAATCCTGGAATCCAAACCTTAGTTCATTTGAGAAATCGCAGGAGCGTTTTTTGCTAAAAACGCGTCCAAAAAAAAGATATGATTTTTTTTCCTGAGACAGAGAGAGACGTATGGCGTCTTAAGTAAGGGTGGTAGTGGTACTAGTGGTATTAAAACAGTCATCTGAGATCACCTACTTGAGCTCGATCTCAAGTTGGTGAACTCAGAAAAGTCAAATGCTAATGTCAGCCTTGGCTATTGTCAAACTTGGGTAGCTGTCAGCATATTAATAGACACAATCTTGAGATTGACATTGACATTAGCCAAGGTTTGACATTAGCATTTGACTTTTCTTAGATCACCTACTTGAGTTCGAGCTTGACATGACGACTGCTAATGCCACCCTAAGTCAGTTTGATGTTGATTACCTCAGCAAAGCCACCATCCAGGGGTACTCGAGGAACTCCGCCTTGGTCCCGTCGTTGACGATCCTGTAAGACTCCTCGTCGCCGAAGTTGCTGTAGCCGCAGCCGTGGGCGGCCGTCGGAGCGGTTGGGGCGGTCGGGGCGGCCGTGGGGGGCGCCCCCGTGGGCGGCACGCGGGCGGTCGTGTTCACGTCTTCGGCCAGGCAGCAGACGTCCAAGTAGTGAGGGCACTCTCTGACCCTGAGCAAAATGGGATGATGGTATTTTTATTATTAGTAATAGTAATTTATCTCAGGATAAAATTGTACAAAAGGCCTTAAAGTTACTAAGGCAAGGGTGCCCTGCTTCTTATGAAGGTAAAACCTGTAGTATATCGTAAGCAGTTCTCTCCGAAATCTTCACAAAACAAAGGTCCTATGAACCACTATACGTTCCAAGACTTAAGAGGAGGAGTACCCCGTTAAACCACATGGTGTCCTAAGGTGATGGTCAAGAATCAAGGCACACTAGAGCCGCAAAAAATAAAAAAAATAAACTTTTCTTTTTGGATGCGTTTTTTGATAAAATTGGGCCGTCAAATGAGAATCAAGAAAAAAACTTGGCACCGTAGTAAAAGTTGCTTGTGTTTGTGAGTTAAGCGACCCCTTTCAGCGTCACAGGACCTTTCAGAAATACCCTATATATTGTGGCTGGTGTAGATCTTCGTCATCATCATCATCATCATCATCAGCCCACCTCTTCCCACTGTTGTGTATGGGGATTTTTCCCCTCGCGCCACCTCTCACGGTCCCTAGCCATCCGCATCCATGGACCCTCCGCCGCTGTGACAATGTCGACCGACCATCGGGCCGCTGGTCTCCCAACTGATCGTCGTCCAGTTCTCAGCCGCTACTCTGTCACTGCCCTTGGTACCCTTGCCCTCGGTGTAGGTCTTACCGGACATCAATGAGGGTCTCCCCGTCGGTGATGAGCCGCTTCGTCTCTGGGTCGCACAGGTAGTACGTCACACACACCCCGGTTTTGTTCTCCTTCGTCATACACTCGGCGTTGTCTGCATCTGGAGGTGAAACGGGAAGACTTATCATCAATTTCTCATACCCAGCTTCACCACTATCTTATCTAATGGGTATACCAATACTTTATGCCAAGAAAAGCCCTGAACTTCTTAAGACACATAATGCGGTTAGTCTAGAGAAGGTCATAATATTGGGGCAGGTGAATGGCAAACGCGCCAGGGGAAGGGCACCAACCAGATGCGATAAGGGCAGCGGCTGTAGGAAGCATTCACCGCGCAGTTCATATGACAGAAGACCGCTTCCGATGGAAGCGAGTACGATTGTCGCTATCCCCAGCCATGAGGAATCGATAAGAAGAGCTCCATCCCGCCCCAGCGCGATCAAGTAAGGGAGCGCGACGACGTTTGACGATTTCGACACATGAGAGAATAATTTCTCATAGCCATACTCACGTACAATGTGTGCCACGAACGTTGTGTGTCCAACGATCTACCCACTGGGCTACCACCGCTTCCTTACTGCCAATCTGACAAGAATGGCAAATCAAACTAAGCTACGAGTATGGCTATGAGAAATAATTATTCTTCTTCTCTCGTGTCGAAAGCGTCACACACACGACGCGCTCCCAGAAACGCGCCGACTTGATCGTCCAGGGGGTCGCCTCCAGGAGAGCCTGCCAGTCGCACTATCGCACTTTAACGGTAAGTAGACCAATTGATATTTCCTCCTTCTAGCACTCCGGGAAGACTCAAAATAATTTGGTCTACCCGAGTACCTACAATAGGTACGTGCCACGAAGGAAGAGACCTGAGACACCACGTGGTTTGACATGCGCAGTGAAGATTTATAGCTCTCTTTAGTTAGCGGTATGAGGTCTGGGCGAGTGCGGGAAGGGACCGGGCGTCATCGGGGCGGCGGAAAGAGTGCGGGAGGCGCGGTCAAGTCTCTTCTTTCGTGGCACGCATTGTAACGGGCTTTAAGATCCTTACCTGGACTGGGCTTGAGATTGACCTTTGGGGCCACCGGCGCCGGCGTCGGCTTCGGGGTCGCCGAGGCCGTCGTCGGCGTCGGCGATCCAGTCGTCAGGGGTCCAAATATATTCTTGATATTCTCCTGTACTATGGCGTTTTGCGTGGTCGCGGACGGCCCGGTCACCAGCGGCTTGTCCGGCGTTCCGAATATTGACTCCGCGTTCTTTTCGACGCTCGGGTCGATGTCCTGCGCGTGCGCAATGAAGACGGCGCAGAGGAGGAGTATGAGGCTGTGGACAAAGAAATAAGATTAGATTAGATATTATTTATGCGTCTCGTGCTTCTGAATAACTCGCTACGCTCAGGTTTTTTTAACCACTCGCTGAGCTCGTGGCTCAATTTTAGAAACCTTCGCTAGCTCGGCAGTGGCGTAACGTGGGGTGGGTGGGGCATACAAAGGGGGGCGGCGAAAGCGCCACAATTTTTTCAAGTGGAAATAATAAAATTAATTTAGTTTAGTGTATTTTAAGGTGTCTGTTTTAATCAATCCTCGGCTTATTTTTTCATTGTTTAGTTTTGGCATGAATTTTCAGGCTCGCTTTTTTCCTATTTACAAACAAAGGAAACAAAAAAAAGGTGAAGTTTCGGGTGCGCTGCGCGCGTTTCTTTTTAATTAAAAAACAAAGATAAGAATAAAATTTATATCGAAAAAATATTTCTATAAACTAATAATGAAATAAAATAGGGGGGGGGGGGGGGAAATTTCCGGTCGGCCCCGGGCGGCAAAAACCCACGCTACTAGCTCGGTATTCAATCAAGCAAGCTTGACTTCAAACAATAGTTTTGCAACCACGGGCAGAGAAAGCAAGGACAAGAGCGGAGAAAAACCCGCTGCATTTGGGGAATGCCCCGTTCGGCGTTGAGTTTTAAATTAAATAATCACGAGGAAAACGCGTCCATTGCCAGATAACTGTTGCTGTAGGTAGGCTAGCAGAGATATGATATTATGAGGAAATATCAAACCCAACATTCTTAATTAATGTTTTCCTTAACAGTTAATTAGCGAGTGGCCACTACGAATTCCCAAAAAGCATATAGGTATCCCTATTTAGGGGCATGTGCCGGGAATGGCCGGGATAATCGAGCGGGAGGGTTAACACTCAAACTCAAATATTTTTATTCTGAAATTGATACTGAAAGTGAAAAGAAAAAAAGTCATGATTTAAATTAAATCAATATTAGGTACGCTATCCTGCTAGTACGAAGTATCTAGCTACTATTGTTTGTCCCACATACAAACATAGGAAAATAGATCCAGAAAAAGAAAATCTAATCAATCAGTCAGTAGGTACAGCCGGCCAGGGGCCTTAGCCTGTAACACAATGGCGTATCAATGGCGTCCTAGGTAGAAGGACAAAACCGGGATTTTTTCGTTGTTCTCCTACAACCAGCGAACTAATCCTCTAGGATTACTACAATAACATTAAAAGGACTGACACTGGACTGACATCATCAATAAATCGTAATTAAAATCGTCAACCGGAAGCCCATTTTGGCACCATTGTGTTACAGGCTAAGGGCCCTGGTCAGCTACGGTGATCAGACCATACCCGACAAACCAACAGGGCTTGTGGGAGGCCGAGTATGTCCTGATGAGGGACACCTCAAAATAAATAGTCAATGGTGTACTTCCCATGTGGTCCCCTATAAAAATGGTAAAGATCTGATGAAGAACTTCGGAGACGGAGAACGGAACTCCTCATCAGACAGCGGCAGATCACTCCAAATCAGTGCAGTAACAGTGTACCTTTTCACCATTGAAGTCGGTTTTTTTAATTTTACTTGTAGTACTTATGTCTAAGGTTGTATGTACGGTCGGCCACAATCTCAGATACCCCATGGCAGCGCGCGGCATAAGGGCGCCAATCGAACAAAAAGGGGTATCTGAGACTGTGGCCGACTGTACCTATATTATGCATGAATGTTCATTCGACGATAACTTGAGTAAAGGTCGGATCGTCATGAAATTGGGAGGGCGGGTAAATGAGACCAAAATATTTTGCCAAATCGGTCGAGGGGTTGAGGGAATTCCGCATTCAAAACATCTCAAAAGAAAAATCTCATGTCATTTCGATCTCGACTGCTCCCGACCACTCGAGTCATGCATGTCCCAATTCGGGGCGAACCACTAGTTAGGTTGTTTCTAAAAGGTTCCAAAAACTAGGACACGCTAAGAACTAAGTAGATACCGGTTGTTGTTATCATATCAGTCTAAGACAATTTGTTCGAATCTCGCATTTATATCGGTCACAATAAGGACAACACATCATTGTCCATTACGACCGACGATCAAAAGAATTCCCCAGGCGAACAAAAAAATATCACATTGTTATAAGAAAATGTGAACTCTATGGAAGCATATTCTGTAGAAAACTTCAAAAAACAAAAAAAAACTTACTTCATTTTGTTGTTTTCTTAAAATGAACTTTGAGGACACAACACTGGCCTTCCAGGCAAAGTCACCAACTGGCAGCTAAATAGTATTATTGCATCGGAAAACAAGTTAATCTGGTTTATCATCACACGTATTTAATAATAATAACAATATCTTCAACCAGAATGCGGGTAGAAGAACCAGCCCTCTGATCTTGCAATTTAGAAGCGATCATCGCGCCAAATCAACCAACCAACCCAACTCAGTCAAACCAACCCCTATCGTATTTAAAAGCTGGCCATTGCGAGTCAGACTCGTGCACGAAGGATAAAAACGATCTATAAAAACGGCAAATCACGTTTGTTGTATAGGAGCCCCCTTAAATATTTATTTTATTCAATTTTTTTGTATTTGTTGTTATAGCGGCAATAGGAATACTAATACATTCATCATATTATTATGTCAATAACTATCACGGTTTATGAGGTAGATACAGCCTGGTGACAGACGGACAGACAGACGGACAGCGGAGTCTTAGTAATAGGATCCCGTTTGGCCTTCGATCAATTGGCACTCTTCGGGTACAGATCCCTAAAAACTACGTCGATATGAAGGCAATAGCGTCAATGGGTAGCTTCCAGTGTTGCCGTTTTAGCCACTTTATGGCTAGATCTAGCGGATTTTCAACGGGTTTAGCTACAAAATAATCTGTTTTAGCCACTCAATGTTATCTAGCCACATCTGGCTACTTCTGGAGTTTTCTTGATCACAAGGTATAAACGAACCTCCATTACGCTGAATTCAACTAAAATTATCAGAAACCAGCTCAATATAAGAAAAAAAGTTGTGTTATCGCCTTTAGTTCTAGCAAAAGTTGCAAAATCAGATAAATCAATCGTTTCTGTAACGCCAAACTCGTCATCAAACGTCGAGGAATAAATTGTGGATGACATCGTGAAATAGATTCTTTTTTAATTATGTAAATTCAACAGTGTATTTTTTGTGATATACCTAAATCTTTGAATCCAGCAGTATAATGAAAAGTATTAAAATATAATATCCATGTTTATTTTCTATTTTCATCCAAGCCTCAGTTGCAATAATTTTTAGCCACTTCTAGCGGAATTTTGAAATCGAATTTATTACAAATCTAGCAACATTTCCCTCTGACATAGCCACAAGCTAGATTGCCCTGGCGGCAACACTGGTAGCTTCCCCAGTACCGAGGCTGGCAGTTCTTTCGATTCTATTTTAGTTTGTGGCACACGTCGGACGGCCGTAAAGACGCTTCGTCCATACGTTTAGTGAAGCCACTTGGGAAGACCCGAGCTGGCGGCTTGTCGGTGATATATTTTCTTATAAAAATAAAAAAAACAATTAAAAAGCCTCAGTGGTATTTCTGTGTATTGTTTTAGTGGGAACTTTGGCCTGAAGACAAAGGTATGTTTTTGTTATTCTTAACACAAAATGGCCGCTTATTTTGACAGCGAACTGCATGGTTCGGTTAACTTCGGTTATATTTATTGTGTTATTTTTTAAATTACGATTTTAGGGTTGCGTACCCGAAGCGTGGCAAACGGGACCCTATTACTAGGCTACGCTGTCCGTCTGTCTGTCTGTCCGTCTGTCACCAGGCTGTATATCATGAACCGTGATAGACAGTTGAAATTTTCACAGATGATGTATTTCGGTTGCCGGTATAGCAACAAATACTAAAATACTGAATAAAATAAATATTTAATGGGGCTCTTGGCTCTTGAAACATTCACAGAATATTGAGTTATATTATTTATTCACTTAAAAAAAAATCAGTTAAAATAAAAATAATATTTAAAGTGCGCTCCCATACAACAAACGTGATTTTTTTGCCGTTTTTATAGAAAATGGTACGGAACCCTTCGTGCGCGAGTCCGACTTGCACTTGGCCGGTTTCTTTTATTCCGGCTATCTCCCCATTACGTTTGATCAATGGCTTTTGGACTACCCTGTAGTAAACGTAGAGAGGCCTGCAGGACCTATTTGTGTGTAAGACGCAGACTGCTGGTTATGAACACCATGACACGAATTACCTCATCGAAAAATCATCAGCACCAACTTACCTACCTACGGGGTATGGATATTATGTATGGATCCATTACTTGATGATAAACAATGCATACCTAGTTGATGTTACGTAAAGCAAACTACTGCCACCGATCGTAGAAAGATGTCAGTTGTTTTTTTCATATACCTAGGTTGTACTCACAAAAAAACTCGTCTCAATTTTTTTTACAAATAACTTTTTTTTTTTAAATACCCCCGACATTTTAGCTTCAAATAAGCATAATAATCTATATCTATCTATCTATCTATCTATACTTATAATAAAACTCTAAATTTTTGTCTCTGTCTGACTCTACCTGTCTCTCTCTGTCACACTGTCTGTCCCTATGTCTGTGTGTTACCTCATCACGCGAATACCGCTGAATAGTCTTCAGTCAAACAGTCGTACCGTGATAAGTCCTGTTTCCCGGCACAATCTAGGCTATATTATATCACGCTACGACTTTTGGGATAAATAATAAAAGTTGAAATAATAAGCATTGTCGGGCGATACAGGACCATCCCATTTGCCATGGTAAAAAAAACAATATGACTGTTATTCGGAAAACAGATCTTAACTTTTTACTTGATAAGGTTGTGTTTTGCATACATGCGATCGGCATGGCCAACTCGATTATTTCATTTTTCCAGTATTTGTAAAAACGAACTAACCTAATATGTTATAAGGTTGTGTTTTGCATAAATGAAAAAAGCCATGACCAACTGGATTTCCTCCCAAAAGTATTGCAAGAAAGTGTTTGCATTTTTCGTCAGGTCCCTATAAGTAACCGTAGCTCAGGCGGTACTGGTTTGGCTTCGTGGTCGAAAGGTTCTGGGTTCGAACCTAGGCTTGAATGATTTTTTTATTTTTTTATTTCGGTAAGCGCATTTTTCTTTTTGTATTTTTTTCTTTTTTAATTGTTAAGAAAAATCTTAGATTTTGTTACTTAGAATTCAAATATGTTAAAACTGTATTTTTTTGTGATGATTCTTTTTTCAGCAGGGTTTGAAATTATCAAGATAAATAGCCCTTTGATAATTATCCGATAATTATCAAACAGATATAAACCTAGCAATCCTTTTTTAACTGATATCGGATAGGGCTCAAAATGGTGAGGCCTTTACCCAGCAGTGGGACAGCGTAGAGGTTACATAAAAAATAAACTTTGTTTTTTTTTGTTTCGGCCACACACAGACAATACAAAACGAAAAGAAAACCCGACGATGCGGGGAATCCCCGCTATTGACGGTAAGGGGCGCGTTCACAGAACAATATTGGCGCGTATAATTATCAACCTATATTTATCACTTCGAACCCTGTTTTTCAGTCTGTGCGAGCTTTACTAAGCGCAATTAAAAAATATCTTTCGTGAAACCCTCCCAATTTCTTAAAGTATAGCATTTTTAGAACTAGAAACTAACCACATTTTAATTTAAAGTCTTCATTCGTTCGTGAAACTTTGTCTTCTTAGCTGAAACGCTAAATGCATTTTGCAACCCTAAATACTAATACTTACTTAGATCGGAGGTTTCCGATTTGTGGGGTACTAACATAGACATAATATTCTATAGGTATGGGTTCTCTATCTGCCGGTTTCTGATTTGAGAAATTCGGTAAGCAAGCACTTAAATATCGTTCTGCCTCTGCGGTTTTCTCACAAAAGAACGTGACAGAACGATAGTTAAGTATTTCCTTAGTAAAATTCTCAATTTAGAAACCGGGCCTATGTCGTCTCCAGTGGTAGCAAACTTTGCACCGAGGGCGTGTGTCGTTAAAGTGACCCGCAAGGATACCCTCTACTGGCTTAGCATAATAATGGGTTAGACCTTATCTATGGGCCATGTGCGTACTTATAACTCTATCTGTCCCACTCTACGTCGATCAAAAGAGTGAAAAGCATATAAACTCCTTAACTTCTTAAGCCATTCTAATGCTAAGCTTTATCATGTCTAAACAATACATTTATAAACTCGCCGCGTACGTGGCAAAGTTCCTGCTTTATTAGAAAATTTATAAATATGTCGTATTGTTTAGATTAAGGATTTTAAGGCATAAAAAATGCCTAAAATAAAAGAATTATTTATTTAACAAAAAGGTGTATCCTAGATTCCTAGCGTTTTACGTACTCTATTTATTGTTCACTTTTGAGCCTTGCTGCCGCAAGTCATGAAGTAAAAATAGCCTTTCTTTTGAGTTTTCCTCCACAGTCGGATTAAAATTAAATGTCTTTGTAATTGTAGTAATTTTGCGTTCTAGACACTCTGAGACTACACCTAAAAAAAAAACGGGTCAAGTGCGAGAAATATTCGCGAGGAGAGGGTTCCGTACATCCAAAGTTCATTTACGCACAAATGTTGAGAAACCATACAGCGATCCGCGATGTAGGACTGTAGAGCGCCATCTGTTGGCTTATATGATCATTTTCCTATATTATTTTATACACCGTGGACTTCTTATAGATTTTCCTGTAATATATAGGTAAATAACTATGGGTATGATTTAAGCTATCATCAATTTATTATGTTTTGAATGTTTTAAATAATAAGGTTTGTCCGCAAAATAATAGATCTGTCATCAAAGTGTAGTCGCCAAACAATATAAAAACAATTTTATAATAAATCACATATAATCATCGGGATATTTTATCAAGTATCAAATAAATAGGTTTGTACTTATTTTAATAGGTTTGTCCTAATAACTGTATAATCAAATTAAGGAAAAACGGTCATCAACAAAATGAAATATGTAACTTAGATAAATCATAAAGATCCAGAAAAATAATGTTTTTGTGTCTATGACACTATCTATTAACTACTATCTTACATTAGTTACTTGTATACTGGTTGTACACACGACAGCACGTCAGACAGTACATTTTTGTTGCAAAGTCACCAAAGTAAGTGAATAGAGTGCACGCGTGTAAGGGTCGACGTGCTGTCGTGTGTACCTATTGTTGTACCGGCACTTTCTCCACTAGTGATTTCTCAACGAGCTATGATAACATTATTGGAGGAGTTGCATCATCTTCACCACAACTTGATGCCATGATAATATAAAGAAACTATTGGGAAATCAATTAAAACCAAAAACCCTAACGCAACCGAGTAGAGTGCTAGCGTGTAAAGGTCGACGTGCTGTCGTGTGTACGACCCATCGCTGCGCATGATTGGTAAATTTTCATAGCGCGCCAATTTGGCTCCGCCCCTTTGATAATTTTTTAATAAAATTTATGAACTAAACTATTAAATTGGTAACGAATAGTATTATTTGGAGAATTGAACGAAATAATTTGTAACTACTGCACTGATGACAAAATGACAAATAAAAACAAGTCGCAATCTGCGGACGATAATCAATTTATTTGATGACAGATCTACTATTCTGAATACGGAGCTGTTATTTTGGGAATAAACCTATTATTCTGAGAACAAAGTTTTTATTCAATGGATGCACTACAATTATATAGATAATCCATCTCTTTTTCTGCGAACAAATTGACATTAATTTGGTAATTTATACCTGGCGACACTTTTTATTTTTCTGAGAATGAAAATATTTCGTGGTGATAGATCTATTAATTTGATGATACAAGTTGATGACAAATATAAACTTTGATGACACAAAATATAGTTCCCAATAACTATTAAGTATTATAACATGTATTTTTTTCAAAATTTTACGGCAGTAGTTTCTTAAATAACTTCAAAACTGTTTATTTAAAAATGATTGAAAAAATATTTGAGATCCTCACAACGAGCCCTTTCAACTTACTTATGTGTCCCAAATTTAAACACGATCGGTTCAGTAGTTTCGGAGTAAATTGGCTGTGTGTGACCGATGGACAGGCAGAGGCACGAGTAATCCTGTAATGGTTCCGTTTTGCCTTTTGAGGTACGGAACCCTAAAAACGCATACGAAGTCGCGGGCACAGCTAGTATCTAATAAAACGCTGAACGGATTTGATAAAATATCTAAGAACACTCGCTAGAAATACAGCTTTTAAATAAAATAAAAAACGCATCCAAATCGGTTCACCCGTTTAAGAGCTACTTACTACGGTACGGTGCCACAGACAGACAGACATACACACACATAGCGGTCAAACATTATAACAACCACAGACCATAATGGTCTGAGATAACAACCCACTTTTTGGTCGGGAGTTAAAAAAGATCAGCTGTTCCATTCATCTGCATACATAACTGCACGAAAATTGAACAAAATCGGGAAAATATGAAGTTTTATCGGCCGTTTTGAGAACTTGGCAAGCGCATGCCGTGCGCTGCGATTTTACAGTCTGTCCAGTATGCTTAGCATGGTCGTTTTGACACTCTCTCGAACTCGAGTGACAGACGTGCCATGTCTATTGTGCGAGCATGGCAGGCGGTACTCGAGATAGCAATAGATTAGGGTCATGTCGAGCAGAAAGTAGATATTGCCATTTTTAATAAAAATGTTGTATTTTTGTCTCCATCGCCATGTTGGCGTAGAGCCAACTCGAGCCCGACCGACAAGTTGACAGTTTTGCATAGAGAAGGGCCTATCTCGGGCTTACCATGCTGCACGTACAGGGGACTTGTCGGTCCTATTTATTAATGGTTTTGTAGTAGTTACAGCAAATAATATTCTGATTCTAATTCTAGAGGATTAGTTCTCTGGTTGTAGGAGAAAAACGAGGAAACCTCGGTTTTGTCCTTCTGTTGGGATTGGGACGCCATCGACAGGCCATTGCGTTACAGGCTAAAGCCCCTCCCTGCTTGCCCGAATTTGGCGGCGAATGAGCCGTTTTCAAAGAACCAATTCAAATCAGTTCATACGAGTAGATGGCGTTTACAGGGCGTGGCCATAGAAGAACCGGAATACGGCTGTAAAATTTCGCTTAGTACAGATTAAATTTTGACAGCCGTATTCCGATTCTTCTATGGCCACGCCTAGTAAACGCCATCTATGAACTGATTTTAATTTGTTCTTCGAAAACGGCTCATTACCGTGCTACCTGGGGCCTTAGCCTGTAACACAATGGCGTATCCTAGGTAGAAGGACAAAATCGGGATTTTTTTGTTGTTCTCCTAAAACCAGCGAACGAATCCTCTCGGATTAGACTCATAATATTCTTTGCTGTACTACAATAACATTCAAAAGACCGACACTGGACCGACAGCATCAATAAATCGTAATTAAAACCGTCAACCGGAGGCCCATTTTGGCACCATTATGTTACAGGCTAAGGGCCCTGATAAAATATTAGAGTTCAGTGTAGCTGTAGCCAGTGGCGTACAGTGGGCAAATGGCGCCTTCTTCGCAAATCTTTTTCAGTATCGGTGCAAGCATAAAATATTCTGTTTCTGATTCGCACGCTGCGCGAAAATTCACAAGCAATCAGTCTTAATCGCGCCCGAGAATTCACCGATTTTATCCATTTTGTAAGACGCGATATGGAGCAAATTACTATCCTTGGACGAGATCTATTTTCATTACAAAAACGCGTACAGCGTGCCCGAAATTTTACCGTTTTTATATTAAGCTTAGATATTATTATAAGCTGTTATTTAGTTAAATTGTCACTATGTGCTATAAGTGAGAACCTATAATTGGCTTCATATGTTTATACCATAGTTTCTATACTGTTTTTCTTAGCTGTTGGTCCTCCACAGAACTTTAAATAAATAAATAAGTTGCGGTTTTGCGCCCCCTTTGAAATGGCGCCCAGGGCACGTGCCCTACCTGCCCCACCCTAGTTACGCCACTGGCTGTAGCTACCTAATTGATGTTTGAATCAAGTTTGTCGTCATTGTGTGGCGAATAAAAACTGTTGGCCATTAAAATTAAATCAAGCCAGTAGAAGACCGAGTTGATGGCTAATAAACTAGCAGTTCGCCCCGAATGGTGAACTCGCGATGTGTAACTTTTCGCTAACACCATTCGGGCAGGCGCGCGCGCATTGCATAACTTTACAACCCAATATCTCGGCAACCCCTCAACCTATTTGGCCCATGTTCCAACTTAAAAATATTTTAATTTAATTTACCTACTCGCTGTCCATATTTCATGACGTTCCGAAATCGGAAAGAAATTAAATTTACTCAAGTTATCGTCGAACGAACATTCATACAAACATACATACAAGGCGCCAGATTGTTCCAGTAGACTCTGAGAACTTCTCTCGCTTCGTTTGCTCGTACAATAAGTATGAAACCTATTTGGTAGAGTTTATAATAATCTTAGCCTGCTCCATCTAATCTAAAACAATACAATGTCCCAGGCCTCCCAGGCACTACAGCGCCGAGTGGTCTCTTCAACCATCTAGTGTGAGTGAAGGTACCACTGGACGCTGTATAAATCATCTCATTACGTAGATGCAAAGGCCTTTATTTTTTTTATAATAATCTGAAGGTATACAATCCGAACAAAAGGTTATCAAACTGACCGAGCTTATGACGCCACGGGAAAAACGTCTTTATAAGTTGTGAGATAAGAGCGACCGGTCTATTTACCATACAGGGTCACGACCTTGGGAAACACGAACGTCGTTACGCGAGTATCATTTAAACAAATGACAACTAAGTACTAAAATATACAGGGTGTTAAAAGACCGCCGACAGACCCGAAAAGCACGCTTACCAAAACAAAGTAAAGTCGATAAATTAGACACCAAAACAAAGTCCATAAGTTCCCTCCGTAGCAACTGGACAGATTCGCAACTGGACAGATTAGCAACTGGTTGATTGATTGTAACGCAAATAAGTCATAATGCGCAAGCGTTGGCATTAGGAATACATAAGTAATTTAAAAAAAACATATGGCTGCTTGCGAAGAAATTATTTTAAGTCCAACTTTGAACCTTATTATCTCGGAAACCGTTGATTTCCCAGGCATTGTTCCTTGGGCATAAATGATCGTTATGATGAGGACAATACGTAGTTTCCCACTTTGTTGGCGGTCTTTTAACACCCTGTATTCATTATTGACCACAAGGCAAGATTCAGTAGCAGCCCATACGGTCGGTAGGCGAGGTCGATGACTGGTCAAGTGGTCACCAAGCAACGGTTTTTCTAGAGATTGGTGACACACGGAATCCACAACATTGTTACAGACTTAAGCCCCTGGTCGCTTAAACATTGAGGAAAATCTATTAAAAAAACCTGTTGTTGTCATAAAGACTAACCAGTTATATTTTGTGCTTTTGAATCGAGCAATTACCAGTTTTAGCTCTCAAGTGCTAAGTATTCAGTGCTCATTTGTATCAAAGCTCAATTTATAACAGAGATTGAGTTGTCTTATCTTCTAGTCTAGGTCAGGGGTCGATTTCTGGCGTCTTTGTTTTGTTTTTCTTTATAAACCTTATAAACCAAATTCTGAGAAAAAAAGTGATAAGAAATCTAAGGAAGCAAACGGCAAACTTTTTTCACAAAGCCGTTTTGCTGTTTGAAAGGAGCCGATTTGCAATCAAAACGCAATATTCCGAATCGAAAAATTGAAAGTATATCCTTATGCGTACACATTGGGCAAACATGGGTCAAGCCAATTATTACCATTGCGCGCCACTATGGAAAACACGCCAACAAAAGCCAACCCCCTTGTGCACATTGGCGTTGGCCTGTGTTGGCCCAAGTTGGCCCAATGTGTACTGGGGCTTTTAAGACACGGCAAAGGTAGTTTGGGCGGCCTAAAAACTCCGACACTAAAGTCTAATTCTTTATTCAAGATAGTAAACTGACAGATGCTAACTGTCACTTTGCAAAATAATGTTGCCCTATTTATTGTAATAGTGATGCATTCCACTCGTTGTGCGATTCAGCTCAGTCACAAAAAAAAGCGAAATACGAAATTCCACATGGTAGCTCGTGCGTCAGGAATTCCGGACGAAAAAAAAAAGTTTGGGAACGCAATATTTCCATAGATCATTTAAAAAATACTATTTTTAACGCATTTAAAACTCCTCAAAAAAGTGGACCAAAAAACACTTTATCATTACTAATTAATAAGTTTTTAGTTAATTTCATATAATACGCTTTTCATCAATCGGCCTATAAATCGATTATCTGGGGGCACGGCAGTGCCCCCGCCAGGTCGAGCGCGAAGCAAACACTGCCGTACCATCCTTTACTGGAACCATTTCGCCGCATTTTCAGGCCCCTATTTGAGAACCTCTGGATAAGACCAGAACGCAGAAATTTTCGTCATCTAGTAAGCTATAATCACATACTTAAAATCCAAAATTTCAAGTCTGTAGGTCATTTAGTTCCGAAGTTAAGCGAAAGCAAAGTTTCGCATTTATGACACACACTCACTCACTCACTCACTCACTCACTCACTCACTCATGATCATCATAATAGAACTAGTACTTCCCATAAACTCAGAGAGCTGAAATTTGGTACAGAGTTAGGGTTGAATGGCCACATAAAGGGAAAACTATAAAAACTAGGATAATCGAAGATCTGGAGTACCTGGTGACCCTGATTAGAAAACACAAGAACCCTAATAGAACTAGTACTTCCCATAAACTCAGAGAGCTGAAATTTGGTACAGAGTTAGGGTTTAATGGGCACATAAAGGGACAACTATAAAAACTAGGATAATCGAAGATCTGGAGTACCTGGTGACCCTGATTAGAAAACACAAGAGCCCTAATAGAACTAGTACTTCCCATAAACTCAGAGAGCTGAAATTTGGTACAGAGTTAGGGTTGAATGGCCACATAAAGGGAAAACTATAAAAACTAGGATAATCGAAGATCTGGAGTACCTGGTGACCCTGATTAGAAAACACAAGAGCCCTAATAGAACTAGTACTTCCCATAAACTCAGAGTGCTGAAATTTGGTACAGAGTTAGGGTTTAATGGGCACATAAAGGGCCAACTATAAAAACTAGGATAATCGAAGATATGGAGTACCTGGTGACCCTGATTAGAAAACACAAGAGCCCAACCAAACTATTATAGATCGACATATAGGGTAAAGGAACCAGTAGTCGGCCACTTAGTGAAATGTGCAACTTCAAAGTCCATTATTTCTGTTGTTGGAGGTTCTAGAAGGACGTAACCAATATTAATTGAAGCTCCGGTTACTTAGGTTTCGGTAAATAAAACGATTATTCTTCCAATTCATACTGCGATGGACAAAATTAGCGTTAAACAAAAAAACACCCATTTCTCTAGTACTCGGCCGCCTATCACCTAAAGTCGGCCATGAGGTAGCCAGTGGTCGGCCGCACCATATAAGGTATGAAAAATCAATTGCTTGTGGCCGACTTCTGGGTTGACAAAATTTCTTCGAGACTGAGTCCAAAAGTCGGCCACCTAAAAGGCATTTTTTTTGGTGGCCGAGTATTGGGTTGTTGCCAAAATAATATTCTCAATGCTTTGTAAACTCTATACAGAAGAAAAAGATATTTGCAACCTGTCAATTTGGGCTGCTTACGTGAAATTTACAGAAATTCCATAAGTCGGCCGGGGGGCCGAGTACTGGCATTTGTATGAAATTACTGATCCCAATAGTCGGCCCCCTGGTTTTTTTAATGGATAACACAAATAAGGGTTTATTTAAGTTATCAAGAGGTTAACAATTAATTAAAGAATGAGAATAAAATAAAACATGGCATACCACAGTACAAAACACAGCGAAAATCTTTAAGATTTGAGACTCCCTTCAACTAGCAAAAAAAGATGGCGGACCGTGATTCTGAATCGCAAGTTATTAAAACGTGTTTTTTTAATAAACACAAATAAGTAAAAATATAACAAAATATTACAGGTATCGTTAATTAATCAAAGAACCTTAGAAAAATACAGATATAGCTATATGTTAAAAACTACACTAGTTATTGAACTTTAAACCCGCAATGGCCGACTACTGGGGGGTGGCTGACTTTAGGCGCCTCTACCCTACCGCCCTTACAAAAAATATTCAACTTGGTGGGCCGCTTTATTTGATGTCAAAAATCTAAGGTCTGAAGTATCTGATGAAGAACCCTCGGCTGGTATCAGCTTTATTAGAGATATTATGGTAATGCCCCTTCTACTATTGGTACATAAAAAAATCGACTGTCATTGCAAAAATCCAGCGTAGTGGGACACATCTTCATTTAATCTAGCCTATAGCGTCCCACTAGTGGTTCGCTCCGAACTATGAACTCGCGACCTCAGTTACAGATGTATAACTTTGCTTACGCCATTCGCGCAGGCGCGCGCGCGCTTTGCATTTAAACTATACAACCCCATATCTCGGCAACCCATCGACCGATTTGGCTCATGTTCGAATTTAAAAATTCTTTTAATTTAGTTTACCCGCCTATCAAATTTCATAACGATCCGACCAAATTTACTCAAGTTATCGTCGAACAAACATTCATACATACAAACATACATACATACAAACGCCGGATTGTTCCAGCAGACTCGGAGGACTTCGCTCGCTTCGCTCGCTCGTTCAACAAGAAATAGTCGGACGATTAACTTTATTCTACTCGAACATTACACAAATTTAAAAACTGTGTCAAATAAGAAAATCTAATAAAATTAATCAATATGCCCTCGTTTCTACAAAAAGAAGTGAAATCCCACCAAAAACATTCTGTAAAAACTAGCCAGGTCTCGATGGATCTGCTTGTTTATCTCTAAAAAAGTAACGAAATCTAGACAAAGTCGTGCCAAGTCTAAGGTTCCTTACTGCGATTTCTTTATTATCATAGTTAATGTTGTGAGACTTGGCTGTTGAAGGGTACACAAGGGTACAAAACCAGGTGCTCCATGACACCATTGCACCAATCTGTCGCAAGAACCGCTTGTGTACCCTTCAACGGCCAAGTCTCACAACATTAACTATAATAATAAAGAAATCGCAGTAAGGAACCTTAGACTTGGCACGACTTTGTCTAGATTTCGTTACTTTTTTAGAGATAAACAAGCAGATCCATCGAGACCTGGCTAGTTTTTACAGAATGTTTTTGGTGGGATATCGATTACGCAATTCGATTCATGTCAAACTTTTTGTCACCACACTATTTAATTTTCACCAGAGACTGGTCACATCGTAAACGTCAGTGTACTATCTTGAATGAAGAATTAGACTTTAGGGGCGGTCCACTCCCTACCTATCAGATCGAACTCAAGTAGGTGATCTCAGAGAAGTCAAAGCTAATGTCACGCCTTGTCAATCTCAAGATAGTGTCTATTAATATGCTGACAGCTACTCAAGTTTGACATTAGCCAAGGATTGACATACTTGAGATCGATCTCAAGTAGGTGAGCTCAGACGACTATTAATACCACCCTTAGTAGGCGACTGAACAATATAAAATATTATTTTTGCGAATTAAACTATGCGGAGCGCGAGGTAATAATTGTACAGGCAGATCGGAAGAGTAAAAGCAGAAAAGAGGTTTTAGATAAGTTGTAGAAACTATTCTAAACACTATTTAATAACCAAACCCCCTGGATTCCAGAAAATGTACGCGTATCTCCTGGTGGTCCTCCTAGCGGTAGGATCAGCCCGGGGACAGGGGGACATCGACGAGATCACCCTGCAGGAGATCTTCGGTAGTGCCACCACTAGCACCACCGAACAGGGCGGGCTCAGCAATAATAATGGTAACGACAAGTAACTATTTTTTTAAAAATTTAAAAATTTAAAATATTGACATTTTATATTGACGTTTTGTATTGAGTGTGTGTGTGTGTTTTGTTTTGACATTTCTGTAACTTTTAATTTTTCTAATAAATATTTAAACATCTTTTTTTCGACAATTTCTAACTGAACTTCTCAGCTCTTAAGAAATGCTACAAATATAAAATTTTGGCAATAAAAATAGAAGGTCTTATCAAGTATTGATGTGAAAATAAAATAAAATAGTTAAAATGTTTGAAGTAACCCTTTTTTGGTCATTTCATCGAATTGAATATTGTTATGAATATTCAATTTATATTCAATGAATATTGTTCTCTAAAAATGCAAGAATCATGGTCCTACCTATAAAGTGTCAAAAACAGAGAAAACGCGCGCGCGTTGCACATAGCTTTACAACCCCATAGGTATCTCGGCAACCGCTCAATCCTTGTAATGTTCGAGTGAAAAAAAAATTTTTGTTCGATTTACCCGCCCACCAAATATGACGATTCGACACAATGTACTCAAGTTATCGTCGAACGAACAATTTAAACATACTAAACGCCGGATTGTGTTTTTCGAATAACTCCATTCCGAATGAACGCCATTTCGAAAAACGCAACAGCGAAATATTTCAATTCCGAAACACAACTTCTCTTGCTTCGCTCGCTCGTTCAAAAATAGGATGCCTTATAAGCGAAAACAATTACTCGTACCTCCAGGCATCCCGACGTCGTCGGCGCTGACTCCTGTGTTCACCAGCGCCTCTCCGCCCGTCACTCAGCCATCCAGCACCGATACAGAGGAAAGTAAGTATAGGGGAAGCCCGGGCAAAATGGATAACCTTTCTGTTCATCATCATCGTTATTAAGGGCAATTTTTAAATAGCTTTGAAACACGTCAACTTTAAAATGTGATTTCCAACAACTTTTGTTCTATGACTTTTCTCATAGCTCGATACTTTAAAATTAATGAACGCGGCGCACTTTCGTGCCCCTCCACACTCTATCTAACACCTTTCCAGCGTTTCCTGCTCCTACTATGCGCAAAAAATCCAGCATTGAAAGTATTCATGAAAAAATATTCGCTTTTACCAAAGTCGTAAAGCAAAATTGTTGTAAATCAAATTTAGAAGTTGTGGTGTCTGAGGAAAGCTATTTAAAAAAATCCTTGTATTTAAGAGTAGGTGTTGGTGCAGCACTCCATACACTCCGGTCACAGGACACCTCCTGGTACGTTCCGACATCCAGTAGCTTCTTCGAGGCCTTCATAAACCTCTCTTTCCTTCCATCTTCTTTCTGTTACACCCTGTATAATCTGTTGCTCAATCAAGTTTGTTCATCCACAGGCACCCCTTGCATCACTTCGTCTAACACTGAAGGCCGCTGTGTTCCTTACTTCCTTTGCTCCGAGAACAATACGATCATCAATGATGGAAACGGGATCATAGACATTCGGTGAGTTGTCAGTTTGTCATCACTGGTTGTCATCATCACATCATCACTACCTACCTACATGTGCTACGAGAATAACACCAACATCAATGATGAAAACATCGTCACCACCACTATCACCGGTAGGTACTCTTAGGACCACACCATCATCATAACTGATGAAAACGGCATGACAGTAACATACAGGAGCCCTTGAGCACACAAAAAAAAAGCGAAAAGTGATATCTACTACATAATACTTCCTACATTACAATGCCATACGTTTTGTGTCAAAAACAATGTTGGCTTATTTTATCACTGCTCACTGTCACTGTGCCAGACAAAAATGTTTTGATGTCGGTCCTTCTTTTGCCGCCAGTTTTTATTTTTCGGTAGGTCCTTAATTTATCTTTGAATTTGATTTGAATAAAAGTTTTAACTAAGAAAACCCACGGTGATCGACACCTAGCATTTTTCACGCGGCTGAATGAAAATCCACCGTCTCATTTTATTGGAATTTCTAAAACTCTATTCGCTGTCCATTTCAGGCTGAAAACTGGTGAATGTAGGAAGGACACTTTCGACAACTGCTGTGCTCTGCCCAACGTGAGGCCTCCGGACCAGCCCATCACACAGGCGCCCCCTGTCGACGATGTGAGTACACCTACTTCTGCTTCTTGAAGTCCCTATCATAGGAGGTTGGTAGTCAGCTCCCTGCACCGCTCTCTCTTCATGGCTGTCCTGAATAATTGGACGTAGTTCTGCAGAAAGCAGCCATCTCCCAAAAAGTACAAACCGAGAAATGAGCATTTTTCTATCGAAGGTTGTACTTCGGTTATTTATGAACTTTTTAGTTATTTAATAGTTTATACTTATAGGTAATTTTTTATTTTATTTTTTTATTTCACTCTATCCTGCGAATCGTTGCGTTAAATAGTAATAATTACGTTTTTTGAGGTGGCTGTTTTTTACAAAAATACCTTTTCTGTAGAAACCACATGAGTTGGCTGTTTTCTTAACTATGACAAAAATAAAATCGGGAAGATAATGTTAATAAAAACAGCCAAGGATAGTATGAAAACTAATAAAAAAAAACAAAAAAAAAGTTAGAAAATGTACAGATGATTACTGTTTTTTATGCATGTATTGTTTATTTGAGGGTTCCGTACCCTAAGGGTGCCAAACGGGACCCTATTACTCTGTCGTACCTTTAAAGGGCTAGAAAAAAACATAAACTTATGCACAAATTCTTACTGTTTTTTGTACATGTACTTTTAAATTTTAGGGTTCCGTACCCGAAGGGTACCAAACTGGAACCGATTACTCTGTCCGACCTTTAAAGGGCTAAAAAGAACTAAAATTGTTATAAAATTTACAGATTCCTACTTGCTGTATTTTTTATTTTAGGGTTCTGAACCCTAAGGGTGCCAAACGGGACCCTTTTACTCTGTCCTACCTTTAATGTGCTAGAAAAAACTAAAAATTGTAATAAAATGAACAAATTCTTACTGTTTTTTGTACATATACTTTTAATTTTTAGGGTTCCGTACCCGAAGGGTGCCAAACTAGAACCGACCTTTAAAGGGCCAAAAAAAACAAAATATTTTAAAATTTACAGATTAACACTGTTTTTTACACGTGTATTTTTGTTTTTAGGGTTCCGCACCCTAAGGGTGCCACATGGATAGATTTGTTTTGTTTACAATAAATAGATATTTATAGAGATTTTAGATATTTTCAAATCTTACACGAGGTTTTTTTAGTATAATCAGAAATCTATTTTAAAAAATCTATTAATATTTTAAACAAGAAGGTATTTTATTAAAACATGGGGTAAAAATATAAACTTGGAAGCGAAAAACCCAGGTTTGATTTCCGTTACGAGCATGTGCTCACTTTAATTTATTTCAAAGTTAATTTGTGAAAATGTAGTAGCAGTGGTATTGCTACAAACAGTGAAGGAAAACATCGTGAGGATACCTGAGTATCTAGGACATGAAACTCTCGGCGCGAAAATCGCCAATCCGCGGTGAGCTCTCTCTGAGAGAATGACTTTGCCCTGCTATGGAACACGTACCCGTAGTACAGGCTACATCATATTTTTTTGTAGTTTTTAAATATCATCCAAATAACACAGAAAGTCAGCCCGCTTTTGGTGATGGAAAAGCACATACCTATGCAATGGAATATGAACCTTAAATTGGAATATGTCTAAAATCAGAGGTTAACCCTTCCAAGAACCGTTTTCGGGAGAAGAAGGCTAAACAAGACTCGCTGGCGTAACAAGATCTGAAAATCAGGTGATCCAGCCGCTAGAAAATGGCTTCTGGAACTTTTCACCAGTATGCAAATAATTATATCCAAAAATCTTGGAAAAAACGTCCCTATTTCCATTCCTGAAACTTACACAAGTCTGCGCAAAAACACATTTTTTTTGTAGTCTTGTGTAAATTCACATAGGTCTCATGTGGACCTACTCATATGCAAGTACCTGATCTGCCTTCACACCTGCACATGCTGAAACCGAAACGCAGTTAGCAGGATATAACCATCACAAAGCACTATTAAGGTAGCGCGCTCCCCAAATGGTTCCCATGGACCCAGCCAGACTAATCTGCTCTGCAATAAACCTAACAATACAGGGTGCCTGTATTTGACAGCGGAACTTTAAGCAGGCTTTTTCATCAATACAAACAACCTCTGAAAGATATGGCACCTACCAATTTTTTTTGCCCTTTTTTTCGGTCATGTAGTAAAGGTTGCAACCTATAGTTTTGGAGTTCTTCATCTAAAATTGTACTATGATTTTTTTTCCTGAAAACAGCCAAATATCATTATAAACACATAATTAATTTCGTAAGAAACAGCCATCCTAAGCTGGCTGCTTTTTACGTAATTCGAGCTTCCAATCTCCGATCATTCTGAATTTTGTAAAAAACAGCCATGTAAGATGGCTGAGTTCTGCAAAATAGATTTTTCGCATAATGTCGAAATTGGCTGCATTTTACACCATGATGGCTGTTTTTTACTTAATTTGTTAGTGCGAATGGCTGTCTTTGGCGTGATTTTGCAACTTGTATCTCCGCCGTTAAGTGAGATATCGACATGGCTGTCTTTGCAAAAAATTCGCCATGTCAAAAATAGTATGGCTGCATTCATAACTCATTTTTGAAAAAAATGCGAGGTGGCTGTTTTCTGCAGAACTAGGTCCAATTGTTCCACGGTTTTGATGCCGGTCTATTCCTTTATACTTTACACAGCCATGTCAATTTCATTCTTCCTGGCCATCTTTTTCCCTCTATTTTGCCCATTTTGCCCGGTGTGTAGCCGCTGGTAACGTTTATTTCTTAAAACGTGTCCTAAGTAGGAAACCTTTCGCTGCTTGTTAGTGATACTACACAGATTAAATGGGCCAAAATGGGGTCCTAGTTGACAGCTTCAAATACGATTTATTAATGCTACCCTACCCTACCCGACCCTAATGCTGTTGGTCCTTTTAATGTTTTTGCAGCAAATAATATTAGATTCTAATTCTAGATGATTAGTTCTCTGGTTGTAGGAGACAAACGAGGAAACCCCGGTTTTGTCCTTCTACTGGAACGCCATCGATACGCCATTGCGTTACAATTTACAACTCAAGCCACTGGGGCCTTAGCCTGTAACACAATGGCGTATCAATGGCGTCCTAGGTAGAAGGACAAAACCGGGATTTTTTCGTTGTTCTCCTACAACCAGCGAACTAATCCTCTAGGATTAGACTCATAATATTCTTTGCTGTACTACAATAATATTAAAAGGACCGACACTGGACTGACAGCATCAATAAATCGTAATTAAAATCGTCATCCGGAAGCCCATTTTGGTACCATTGTGTTACAGGCTAAGGGCCCTGGGCCTTTAGTCTGTAATGCAATGGTGTCAAAATGGGCTGTCAGTTGACGGATTCAATTACGATTTACTAACGCTGTCTGTCCTTTTAATGTTTTTGTAATATAGCAAAGCATATTTTTATTCTAATTCTAGAGGATAATTTCTCTGTTTGTAGGAGAAAAACGAGGAAACCCTGGTTTAGTCCTTCTACTGGGACGCCATCGACACGCCATTGCGTAACAATTTACAACTCAAGCCCCTACTGTTTCTATCGACAGAAGCGCGTGGGCTGCGGCTGGCGCAACGCTGACGGCGTCGAGTTCCGCATTACCGGAGCCACCGACGGCGAGGCCAACTTCGCAGAGTTCCCATGGATGGTGGCCGTCTTAACGTGAGTCACACACCTAAAGGGCCTACAATGTTCATTAAACAAGCTGGCTTGCGCAGGCAAAACTGTGGTGAAGCTTGTGCGTGTGGTAGGCCTTTAAGGGTCGCAATAATAGTCGTCTACTCAAGATCGAACTCAAGTAGGTGATCTCAGAAAAGTCAAATGCTAATGTCAAGCCTTGGCTAGTGTCAATGTCAATCAGCACTGACAGTTTGACTTGACATTAGCATTTAACTTTTCTGAGTTATCCTACTTGAAATCGAGCTCAAGTAGGTGATCTCAGACGACCTTTAATACCACCCTGTGATACCAATACCTACATTGTATAATTATCCACTGACATAGTCAGTCAGTCTGCCTAGCACATCTACCCTCATTATGTAGTAATTTTGTCTGCTTTATGCTATAAGTAAGTGGACAATGAATTTAACCGGTTGAGCAACAGCCATGTTGATTCATTTAGGTCCGGTTTCTGAATTGAGAATTTTGCTAAGCAAATACTTTACTATCGTTCTGTCACGCTCTTTTGTGAGAAATCTGCAGAGATAGGACGATACTTACCCATTTACTCAGCGAATTTCTCAATTCAGAAACCGGCAGTTAGTTAACTTAAATAAAAGGTTTTTTTTACAACGGTTGTTAGCTTTTTGATTAATAACTCTCAAATGCTAAGGGCGCCAATGTAAAGATTTTACCCCCTTCGGATAAATCCTAGATCCGGTATTTGATAGTAACAACATAGAACGATGTAATTGCTTCTAGGTATATTTTACTGGCATTACTATTGAAATGCATATTACAGAAAATACATAAAAATAGAGGGAACGAAAACCACAACGTCCGTTCACCCCGGTGTCTATTGCTCAAAAAAAAAACAAAATACGATCATGAAAATGACATCACTGAAAACTCCAGCCAGCTCGCCTCCTTCACCGCGCGCATCAACCGCTTTGGGCGCGCGCCTCTACATCACGCGTTAACATCCGGCACTATTTTGTAAGATTCGTCCTTCCCGTCCACAGAATAGAGCCGGTGAACGAGAACGACCCCAGTGGCCAGAAGATCAACATCTACAGCGGCGGCGGATCCCTGATCCATCCCAGTGTTGTCCTCACCGCCGCACACAACATACAGCCCGTGTGGGGGAAGAAGACTCTCAGGTGAGGGAAAATTTCTCTCATCACTGTCTTGTTAGACTAGACATGAACTCGGTCGACCGTGTTATCCTTTATTTACCTGTTTGTTTTACGTGAAAATTGACAAATGTTTTGTTCACTTGTTTAACCGGAACCAATGTCCCACCAGGGTCCGCGCCGGCGAGTGGGACACGCAGACCAAGCGAGAGGTGTTCCCCTACCAGGATCGGCAGGTGGTCGAGGTTGAGATGCACCGCGACTTCAACAAAGGTAAGACACCATAGTCCCACCCAGGGTGGGACGGCGAGTGGAACTCGCAGACTCATGTCTGATCGAGACTTGAAAAAGGAGGAAAATAGTCAATTCGACCCGTATGTTTTTTTTAATGTTTGTTACCTCAGGCAGGACTTCTTTGATGTTTTTTCTTTTTAACAATACATTCGCTAAACACATCCGTTTCAAGTTTTCAACCCATGAACCAGACGTTGTATTATTTGTTGCTACAACCTCAACCATCTAAATAATATAAAACATCTAAATAAATTGGAACAATCATTGTTACATAGGTCCAACATAATTAGGTCTAAATTGTTCTTTCTGTTTTGGGCTTATATTCTGCTCATTTATAATAATAATAATTACGTAAAACGTATTTACTATTTTGATAATTATGTAAGCTGCCAGCTTCCCAATATAATAATAATAAATAAGAAAAAACCGGCCAAGTGCGAGGCGGACTCGCGCAAGAAAGGTTCCGTACCATTATCTATAAAAACGGCTAAAAATCACGTTTGTTGTATCAGTTGTATGGGAGCTCCCTTAAATATTTATATTCTTCTGCTTTTTTGTATTTGTTGTTATAGCAGCATCAGAAATACATCATCTGTGAAATTTTCAACTGTCTAACTATCACGGTTCATGAGATACAGCCTGGTGACAGGCGGACAGACAGACAGACGGACGGACAGTGGAGTCTTAGTAATAGGGTCCCGTTTTACCCTGTGGTACGGAACCTTAAAAAATATATTCGCTTCCAGGCAATCTCTTCTACGACATCGCGGTCCTGTTCGTGGACTCTCCGTTCGACCTAACGGCCCCGAACGTTCGTCTGGTCTGCCTCCCCCCGCCCAGGGTGAGAGTGCCGGCCGGCACCAGGTGCCTCGCCAGCGGCTGGGGCAAGGACAACTTCGAAAAGGAGGGACGGTACCAGGTCATCTTGAAGAAGGTGCGTGTTTCTGCGGGTGTAACCGGGGGTAATGATATCCCATCAAGAACATACATGTGAAAATGGGAGCCGAGTTCAATGATAAGAATGCGTGGTTATCGACATCACTGGTAAAATTAGTCAGTGCCAAGTTTTGTAGCTAATCCTGTTACTTATTATAAGCCATTGCGTTACAGGCTAAGGCCCCTGTACAATAAAATTGTAAGAAAAAGTAAGATGTAGCTTTCGGCTGGTCTGCCTCCCTCCGCCGAGGGAGAGGGTACCGGCCGGCACCAGGTGCCTCGCTAGCGGCTGGGGCAAGGACAACTTCGAGAAGGAGGGACGGTACCAGATCATCCTGAAGAAGGTGCGTGGTGTAGCAGAAAAGTCATGATTCATATTTGTGTATGTTAGGTTCATCTTTTTGCTCTTCAACTTTCATATCATGTAATTTTATCATCGGAGAGTAACTTTGTTCGCGTTCGTGGAATGGGCATTGATCAGTGAGGCATCGATTGTCGTAAATTGAAAACCATTTCGAGGAATAGGGATACTCATTACTATTAGGGGTTTAAATAAGTAAAATTAAAACGGATTATTAATATTTATCGCCAAAAATGTTTACTTAATTTTTCTTTCGAAGACGTCATCCATCATAGCCTCTAATGCGGTAGTTCCATAGCCTACACAAATATTTAAAAAATACATTCGATAACAACAACTAAATTAATTATATTTTCATAGTTTAAAAAAAAATTTCAAAAGTAACCTTCTTATTGACTTGAAACTGACATTTGTCAAACGTCAACATATTTTTATTTTTTAAAAGCATGAATGAATGCAATGAACTTAGTACATAATGCCAGAAGGTGACGTCATACACAAAACTTTTAGAATTTTTTAATAATTAATAAAAAAATATTGACATAAAAAATTAAGAAAATATTCTAATAAGTTTCTTATATTTGTCTATATTTTCGATTTATAGAATAAAAAGTAGGATTTGACGATGCCCATTCCCGAACCCACACGTACTCTTCGGTCGTTTCTAAATTATATTAACAATATCGGCATAATTTATGCAACGAATGCGAAAAAGAAAAAAAAAATCCTCGTCGGCATCCTCATCAATATCGTTCTCACCCTCTTTGTCTTCATTCCTCGTTCTAATCTGAATCTACATCCTCGTCCTCATCCTAATCCTAATCCTAATCCTCATCATCATCCTCACCTTCATTTTACCTCGTCCTTTTGTCATTATCATCTTTCGCCTCCTAATCTTTATCTTTATCCACGTCTTTATCTACATCCTCATCTTCAGCCGCATCCTCATACTTACATACTTACTACGCTGGCTCAGCGACCCGAAGTGGATCTTGGGCTCCGCAACCAATAGACGCTATTTCTCTCTGTCCTGCGCCACTTCTCTCCAATTTTCCACCTGGAGTTTGCGCATGTCATTTGAGACTTCGTCAATCCAGCGATACTTGGGACGTCCAACTGGTCGACATCCAGAAGGTTGCCCTTCGTATGCTGTTGTAGCTGCACGATCCTCTCCCATCCTCATCCTCCTATTCTCATCTTTATCATCATCGGAAGGTTTATTAGCAACCTTAGCATTAATTATACTATTCCAGATCGACGTGCCAGTGGTGCCCCGCGACCAATGCCAGAAGGCGCTGCGTAAGACGCGACTCGGGGCCGTGTTCGAGCTGCACACTTCCTTCATGTGCGCCGGCGGCGAGAAGGACAAGGATGCCTGCAAGGGCGATGGGGGCTCGCCACTCGTCTGCCCTATTGAGGTACCTAGACACGCGATAGCAAGTTCAAGAAAAAGGAACTGGGTGGAAATTGTCTAACTTTTTGTTCGCGATCTCTTTCAAATTGACGTTTGAAGGGTGTTGACGAACTTCAGACTGCATTTATTTGACACAAAATGTAAGTTTGGGATGGGTATAGGGATTACGACTCGATTTTGAAGGATATTGAGTGAAGAAAATAGCAAACACGTTCACTCAATATAATGTAATTTGTATGGCTTTTTAACTCATACATTTTGTGAGCGATTGTGGTTTAAAACTTAGACAATTCCATTCCAAAGTCGCAATCACGATCTTAATCCCGACAGATTCAAAGTGGCTACGCAGCATCCATGTGTTATACAGGGTGTTAAAAGACCGCCAACAGACCCGAAAGCCACGCATACTAGACACCAAAACAAAGTACTTTTTCGATAAATTATTGCTGGGAAATGATTTTGGTTTTTTAGGTTATAATTTTGAAAAATATTTTATCACGCAATGGATGTGTAACGCACAGAAGTCATATTACGCAAGCGTAGGTATAAGTTTATGTTACTTAAGCTTGAAGTGCCGATGTTTAGAATACATTGCGGGTTGCAATTATAACGTCGTTTTTTGTAAGAAATATTCATATTTTTGATATGGCTTCTTGAGAAGATATGTTAAGAACTAAATACTAAATACATTTCTGCAATAAAAAAGTTTTGAATAGTCCTACTTTAAACCTCATTATCTCAGAAACCGTTGATTTCCCAGGCATGGTTCCTTGGGCAAAAATGTTCCTTATGATGAAGGGAAACCACGTATTGTCCTAATCATAAGGAACATTTTTGCCCAAGGAACTATGCCTGGGAAATCAACGGTTTCCGAGATAATGAGGTTCAAAGTCGGACTTTCCAAAACTTTTTTTTTGCAGAAATGCATTCAGTATCTAGTTCTTAACATACCTTCTCAAGAAGCCACATCAAAATTATGAATATTTCTTGCACAAATCAACGTTAAAATTGCAACCCGCAATGTATTCTAAACATCGGCACTTCAAGCTTAAGTAACATAAACTGATACCTACGCTTGCGCAATATGACTTCTGTGCGTTACACGTCCATTGCGTAATAAAATATTTTTCAAAATTATAACCTAAAAAACCAAAATCATTTCCCAGCAATAATTTATCGAAAAAGTACTTTGTTTTGGTGTCTACTATGCGTGGCTTTCGGGTCTGTTGGCGGTCTTTTAACACCCTGTATATTACAGGAACCATTTGGACCTTTAAAGTTGAACGGTATTATTATGGTTAAACCTCGTTATAACTTTTATTCCACGTTTATTAGTAAGGGGGGAAATATTTGGCGTCCAGCTAAATAAATGTGTGTATGCAAAGGAGACTGGCATTAGTAAAATGTTAATTAGAGTTTTAAATTAGTATTTTCCAAGCAATCTAATTTTACTCCATTTGCGTGAAATGTCAGTTTCAGTTTTGGTCTTGGTTTACGTGAAATGTCACTGATGTTTACGTACAATATGAATAATTTCAATGGGGAATAATAATAATTTATTTACAAAAAGTAATGATATCCCATCAAGGACATAAATGTGAAAATGGGAGCCAAGTTCAATGATAAGAATGTGTGGTTAATGATTATCGACATCGCTGACAAAATTAGTCTGTGCCCAGTTCTGTAGGTAATGCTGTTTTTTATTATAAGAACATAGGTAGGTACACACGACAGCACGTCAGAGTGTACACTTTTGTTGTAAAGTCGCCCGTAATGTAACCGAGTAGAGTGCTAGCGTGTAAGGGTCGACGTGCTGTCGTGTGTACATCATTCTGAAATAAAACACAATAGGTACTATATTTTGTGATTCCCCAGAACGAGGAAGGGCGCTACATGCAGAGTGGCATCGTGGCGTGGGGCATCGGCTGCGGCCAGGACGGCACGCCCGGGGTGTACGTGGACGTGAGCAACCTGCGCGACTGGATCGACAACGCCGTGCGTGGCAAGGGCCACGACTCCATGCTCTACAGCTTTTAATTTTTGAAAAAAGACTTTTTTTGTATTTTTTTTTTTGTTTTGAATAAAGACTTTTTTTTGTAATTTTGTTTTATTTTGAATAAATAAATTTTTTGCAATTTTTTTTTTTTTTATTGAACGTGTGAGCGAAGCGAGCGAAGTTCTCCGAGTCTTCTTGAACAATCCGGTGTTTGTATGTATGTACGTATGTAATTTTGTATGTATGTTTGTATGTATGAATGTTCGTTCAACGATAACTTGAGTAAAAGTCGGATCGTTATGAAATTTGGTAGGCGGGTAAATGAAATTAAAATAATTTTTAAGTTCAAACATCAGCCAAATCGGTCGATGGGTTGCCGAGATATGGGGTCGCGAGTTCGTAGTTCGGGGCTAACCACTAGTTTTTATTATAGCCTGTACAATATTGTACATGTCCCACTAGCTGGGCAAAGGCCTTCTCTCAGAAAGAGAGTTCGATGCTCAATGCGAATTGGTGATTTTTGCGTTGAGGGTATAATGCCTCATACGCTCAGGTTTCCTCACGATGTTTTCCGGCGTTTGTATGCATGTATGTATGAATGTTCGTTCGACGATAACTTGAGTAAATTTGGTCGGATCGTTATGAAATTTGGTAGGCGGGTAAATGAAATTAAAATAATTTTTAAGTTCAAACATGAGCCAAATCGGTCGAGGGTTTGCCGAGATATGGGGTTGTTAAGTTTATATGGGGTCGCGAGTTCACAGTTCGGGGCGAACCACTAGTTAGGTAATTACATAGATATTGCTGAAAAAAAAAAAAACACAGTGTGATAATTAATGTCTTCACTTAATTTTATGTAGAGCGGATCCTGATGAACCGATGAGTTCACTGGGATCCCCTGGGGGATCGGGCTAGGGGATCCTGGTGGCCTGCTCCGGGGTCTGCCTCTTCCTCTGTTTTGTGTAGCCATGGAAACGCTCACAGCCTACAAGGACTAGCCATAATCATATAATCGATTGGGGAAGTTGATTTTTCCTTCGAGATGTGTCGAATGTGAGATTCCTGAGAATTAAGAATACCATCAACTTTTGATTTTTACCTTACCATACACTCTATTGAAAATGGAAACATTGAACCCACAAAAAAACTGGCCAAGTGCGAGTAGAGCTCGCGCACTGAGAGTTCCGTACCGCCATTCAATAAAAAAAACTGGTTATACGCTTATACGGACCCTCGGCGCGTGAGTCTGAGTCGCGCTTGGCCGTTTTTTAAATATTTTTTTATTATACTATGGATAAGCCCTATAATCATACCAAGTTTGATGCTTGTATGTCTTACCGTTTTTTCTATAGAGCAAAAAGTATAAAACACCGTTTTTTGTATTGGGACCCCTCTTATTTTTTAATATTTTTTTATTTTTATTATTCCTTGCGTAATCTACCATAATAAAACATAGTCTCGGAAAATTTCAACTTGATACAGCCATTTGAATTAGTGTTACGGTGTATGTGTCGGGTGCGTGTTGAGTTGTGTGACGTCACGCGGGTTTACCGCGCTCGCGCGGTAACTAAAACCGTCGTAACTTTAAAACTACTGGCTCGATTTGAAAGAAACAAAAACAGGTGTATTTCTAAACTTTTAGGCTATACGGTCATAAAGTTTCAAGTGATGTAACAGACCCACGGACATTCTTCATTAGCCCCGAACCATCCGGCGCATGTATGTACAAGTGTATGTTTGTAGCAACGGTCGGCCACGGTCACAAATACCCCATGGCAGCTCTTACCGCGCGCGGCATAAGTGCGCCAATCGAACAAAAAGGGGTATCATAGCGTGTAACCGACTGTACCACTGTACACTGTATAAATCATCTCATTACGTAGGCAAAGGCCTTTAGAAGATAAATGTTCGTTCGAATTGTATTATATGCTCTATGGTTTGACGATAACTCGAGTAAATAAAGTCGGATCGTCACGAAAGGTAGGCGGCGGGTAAATGATTTTATAAGAATTTTTAAGTTCGAACATGAGCCAAATCGGCCAAGGGGTTGCCGAGTATTGGATCACGAGTTCACAGTTCGGAGCGAACCACTACATAGTATTAGTTCGTTGCAGACTTTATCTTTGATGGTTCTGGTTTGACCTAGGACAACAAACCAGATTTCACTTTAGGCTATGTTGTGATTTACAACTTGTATGTACCCCACCTTGCCCTATCATAGGTTTATTTACCTTTGCCATTGAATTTACACAACGGGTTACAGTTACAGGGGCCTGAGTCTGTAACTCTATGGTGCCTCGATACCCTCCCAGTTGTCGGCTTCAATTACGATTAATTAATGCTGTCCGTCCTTTTAATGTTTTTCTAGTACAGCTTTCTAGAACATTCAGATTCTAATTCTAGAGGACATGTCCCAGGCACTACAACGCCGAGTGGTCTCTTCACGCAGGGCGCTGCATAAATCATCTCATTACGTAGATGCAAAGGCCTTGGTTAATTCTATAATATTCGTTTTGGAGAAAAACGAGGAAAACCCGGTTTTATCCTTGTACTGGGATCCTATCGACATTACAGACTTAGGCCCCTGATTGATCTGGGTCGAGGAAAACAAACCAGATCTAAGTAGTGTAACGTGTAGCAATCTAGGCGAAATTACGTGTCAAGCACTAGGTGTGGTCGGCAACAGTATTGTACCTCTTATAGGTCGTGGAATAAGTGCGTCAATGGAACAAACAAGGGTACCTATTGTAGCTTTTCGCTGACTGTACCTATTATTGAAGCGCAGGCGCATGATTTGATTACAAACGAACACCTTCATTAGTTTTAACTACAAGGTGTTACAAAAGTACCTAACTCTTTTTACAGGGTTATAGCACCCGGTGAAAGGGATCACAACCAAAATTTTTTTTTTGGACAAAGACGTTCCGTTAATTTTTTAATTAATAAAATGTGAACGATGTGGCGGGAGAAAAGTATTTTTTTAATATTGTTTTCATTGACTTTCACAATGTTTTAAAAACTCAAAGTAAATGCACCTACACGCATAAACATATTTTTAAAATTGAACTAATAACAAAAACAAAAAAGTATGAAAATTTTTCAATTTTGAGGTTATAAAATAAAAATTGTTTTTTTCAACTTTTTTTTACAGATTTAACATCCTGTTGACCAGTATGTTACACCCTGTAAAAAGAGTTAGGTACTTTTGTAACACCTTGTATAGATATTACAAAAAAACAGCCCCCGCAGCACGACTCCGTATTTAATAGATCTGCGTTCTGGTCTTATCCAGAGTTTCTCAAATAGGGGCCTGAAAATGCGGTGAAATGGTTCCAGTAAATCGGCTACGGTACGGCAGTGTTTGTACAGCAGGCAGGATGGTACGGCATGCAGTGTTTGCTTCGCGCTCGACCAGAGCCCTTAGCCTGTAACGCAATGGCGGGTCAATGGCATCCCGGCAGAAGGACAAATCCGGGCTCTCCTCGTTTTTCTCCTACAACCAGAGAACTAATCCTCTAGAATTAGAATCAAAATATTCTTTGCTGTACTACAAAAACATTAAAAGGACAGACAGCGTTAGCAAATCGTAATTGAAGTCGTCACCTGACAGCCCATTTTGGCACCATTGTGTTACAGGCTAAGCCCTGGGCCCTTGGCCTCAAAATGGGCGTCCGGTTGACGATTTTAATTACGATTTATTGATGATGTCAATCCAGTGTCGGTCCTTTTAATGTTATTGTAGTACAGGAAAGAATATTAGGAGTCTAATCCTAGAGGATTAGTTCGCTGGTTGTAGGAGAACAACGAAAAAATCCCGTTTTTGTCCTTCTACCTAGGACGCCATTGATACGCCATTGTGTTACAGGCTAAGGGCCCTGGTGGCCTGTAACGCAATGGTGCCAAAATGGGCGTCCAGTTGACGACTTCAATAACGATGTATTAATGCTGTCGGTCCTTTTAATTAATAAATTATGCTTTTGTAGTACAACAAAGAATATTCCGTTTCTAATTCTAGAGGATTAGTTCGGTGGTTGTAGGAGAAAAAGGAGGGAATCCCTGTTGCGTCCTTCTACCTGGGACGCCATCGATACGCCATTGCGTTAAAGGCTAAAGGCCCCTGGCTAGAAGTAGACCGATGGCAGATGGACAATGTCCATTGCAGAATGGCGATCCCGAGAGGGACTGGCAGACCACCAGCCAGATGATCCGAATACATAGGTAGCCGCACGTCGACCCTTACACGCTAGCACTCTACTAGCTTACGTTACGGGCGACTTTACAACAAAAAACAACAATCGAACAAAAAGGGGTATCTGAGACTGTGGCCGACTGTACCTACTAATTTCAACTCAAACGCTTCAGTAGTTTCAGAGCAAATTGGGTGTGATAGAGTGATCCTATTCCGTTTTTTTCCTTTTGAGGTACCTACGGAACCCTAAAAAGTGGCGAAAAATATTGCGAACCACACAGATAGAAGGCCGCAGAAGCAGATGCAACAAAACTAAGGGTGGCATAGTCGTCCACTCAAGATCGACCTCAAGTAGGTAAGTGATCTCAGAAAAGTCAAATGCTTATGTCAAGCCTTGTCTAATGTCACTGTCAATCTACTCAAGTTTGACATTAGCCAAGGCATGACATTAGCATATGACATTTCTGAGTTCACCTACTTGAGATCGAGCTCAAGTACGTGATCTCAGACTTAGTCGCCAGCCAGACAAGGAGAGCCAGAACAGCCACTTATCAATAAAACAACTAAATCATGCAAACAATAAAAAATCTGCCGTTGCATTTGGAGCAGTAGGTTAGGCACACAATTTTTGTCACTCGTTTTAGGAGAAGGAACGAAATTTTTCGACCATTTCTAATGCTTAGGTACTTCTTACCTTTGGCGCTACAACCCTTTGTGGGTCTTGGCCCGCTCCACAGTAGATCTCCATTTGTCTCTGGCCCTTGCCTCTTTTCGCCAGTTGGTGTGTTTGCGCATCTATCTAATCTAAGGTCTTCTTCGATGCAGTCAATCCAACGCTTTTTGGGCCTGCCTCTTGGTTTCTAATGAAATGCTACAATTACTTATATACAATTTTGGCAATTAGAAGTATAGTGAAGGAAAACTTGTTTGATGAAAGTTTTCTCGATAATTAAAATGTTTAAAGACATCTCACGAACAGGTGAGGTGACCACGGCTCACCCACCTATCTCCGAAACTACTGAGCATAAAAATTTGAAAAAATATCGAAAAAAGGGCTTCACCAATAGATTATAGGAAAAGCTATAAGAAGTCTCTGGTATTTATAGTTACAAAAATAATTGTTTATTGTATGCCAGTACGGAACCCTTAGTGCGCGAGCCCGACTCGCATTTGGCCGGTTTTTTTTATTATTGTTCATCAAATAGAGTTATTATAAATACATCTGACACCGTAATAAGAGCCCAATCACACCGTAACAAGATCAGAAACATGTCGTGGCTCTTCGTAACGAGTGGTTTGATTACACTAGCGCTATACTCGGTATACTACTTGATCCATCGGCGGTACAGATACTGGATGGACCGTGGTGTAAATGGCCCTCAACCGTGGCCCGTCGTGGGCAACGCTGGCTCACTGATGATGATGAGGGAGGCCTACCATGAACTCGCCAGAAGACTCTACGATGACTTCCCCGACGAGAAGATCGTGGGTTATTTTCAGGGTAAGTCTACAATCTAAACTAATACATAGGAGGAAAAATTTTTATATATTTTTTGTATCCCTCGGAGGTAATCTCTTATACGATTTTAAAAATTATTTCACTAATGGGAATTTATAAGCTATTAAAAAAATAATAATAATAAAGGGAAAAACAATAAGTCATACAAATTCTTTAAAATATAAACTTAGCCTACACTTTCCCAACCTTTTTTAATTCGGGTTGTTCCGTATTCATGACACGACTTTTCATGCTATAGGTATATTTTTCCGGATTCATGGTACGAGTTATTATTATTCCTACTCTTGATTATTTTCTATTTAAGTTTCCGGTTTCATTTTACACGTGTTCCGTATTCATGCTACCAATAAAATACCATTTAATATTGGCACGTTAGTATGGTCAGCATAACAATTTCAATTCTAAGATTGGTAAGTCGGACTAGGTACCTACCTCAGTCTCTCCACCAAGGAACCAAATTATAAAACTAAGACATAACACGCACGCACCTTTCGATACACCCGCAGGCACTTTTGGTTATTGAAATTAAAAAACCGCGGGACTCGCGCACCGAGGATTCCGTTCCACCATTCTATGCATTTAAATGGAAGAAAAATAAAAACTAGGCTCTACTAGCAATTTAATATTTATTAAATTGTAATTTTTCACTCAATTTGTGTAATTTGTTTCATGTACTTTCCAACGATTATTTTACTGTTTTATTTCACTACACACTATATTATGCCTTATATTTGTGTAATTTACCTATTTAAACTAGTTCCGAAGTGACTGCAAAATCAAACAATACGAGTTTTGACATGATTTCCGTCGTAAATTCGCTGTATGAAACTCGCAGTTTGTATTTTGTGGTGAATTACATGTCAGTAGCTGGAAACGTGCCACAGATTGAAGATGATGCTATCAAAGACCTTAGTACCGACCAAAAATACCTGTATGAGTTTTGCCAGGAGTTTACTTCTGGCATTTACTCACCAGAGTTGGCTAATCGGCAGCCTGGAAAGATGGCTCATTCGAGGTGGCTTACCTTTTCGAATCACATTTTGAGACTACACATAAGCACATGCGAGCTTTCAGAACAGTAACAGAGCATCGTGGAGTAGGTATATTATAAAAGTTTATGCACCAGTTTGGTTCTACATATAGGCGCAACCACTATTAAAGGACGGAGCCCATAACATTCATAAATTGATTAAATTTTCAATGGATTTGCCGGAAAATGCGAAAGCCATAACTGACCCTGTGATAGAACCCACAAAACCATCCGAAAATTTGCTTATAGCAATGCTCTATGACGAGAGAGAACATGTGAGACAGCTCGCTGTAGAACGAATTGAAAACGCCAGGTTAACGGCTTCTAGAAGTAAAATCCGAATTTTTAAGCCCCCACAGAGGCCACAATTGATTTTTTTTGCTGCAGATTATACAAATCTGCTAAATTAGCAAGATATTAACATCACACCGCCGCCAATTCCTTCGAAATACCCCATTGACGAATTGAAAGAAATGGCTACAACAAACGGACTGCCACCACATGACTTGACTACCCTTGCGATACAAAAAGTGTAGAGAGGTATGTGAAGTTGGTGACAGAGGCTACCCAGAGGGTCATAGGAGAATCGGCGAGGGACGTGCTGATACAAAACACATTAAAATCTCGCGGCGAAATGTCCGAGTTTGACCACAAAAATCAGTTAAAAATTCGTAAGAAAACATAATTTTTTTGTTGATATTATTGTAACTTTCATTTATAATTTGAACAAAACTTTGCATGATTACTTTTTTTTATTGTTTTATAATTATTCCTACACTATAAAAGTAATATATAATTCAAATAATTAATAGTAACAGCTGTCTGATTATTTACTGAAATTTCAAAAAAACTTGATTTTTTGACAGCTGGTAGAGGGCTCAAGACAGTTTAATTTTAAAAACCTGATTATACCTTTAGAATCTACTCATGAATCTGCAACTTTTGACACCTCTTGGGTTAGTGAATTCGAAATTTTTTTTTTCGCCATACTTCATCGGCCCACCCTAACGCACGCACCTTTCGATACACCCGCAGGCACTTTTGGTTATTGAAATTAAAAAACCGCGGGACTCGCGCACCGAGGATTCCGTTCCACCATTCTATGCATTTAAATGGAAGAAAAATAAAAACTAGGTAGGCTGCATACAGCGCCATCTAAAGTTAAGGTTTGAAACTAACATAGAGGGCGATAGGCTGCATACAGCGCCATCTAGAGTTAAGGTTTGGGACTAATATAGAGATATAGAGGGCGCTAGTTTCTATGTCGTGTTACTACCTTCACCAGCATCATCAGGTATATATTTTTTTTGTTCTTCTAGCATTACTTCCTCAACTCAGCCAACAGATGGCACTCCACAGTCCTACATCGTGGATCGCGGTATGGCTTATTCTATATTCTATATTCTGAGTGTCAAGTTTTATAAATAATGCAGCCATGATAGCTATAGTTTTGTTTATATTAAAGTAAAAACATGTTGATTATATTTCTTGATTTTTAAGAACGTTGGATATTAACATAATTTTTATACACCGTGGAATTTTAGTGGTTTTAAAGCCGAAGGTATTTAGTTGCACTCGTGATTCTGAGCCAAATTCCAAAATGTTACTTCAAAACGAGCGAAAATAAAAAACACCTCCCAATACAAGCTATCGCCAATCGACACCATTTGTATGGAGAAGTGAATTTTTGTTTCGCGCGTTTTGGAATGAAATTGGAATTTGGCTCAGAATCACGAGTGCAACTAAATACTTTCGGCTTTAAAACCACTAAAATTCCACGGTGTATACAGGATGATTATTTCTAACTTAATTTGTATGATTTCAATCCTATGATGTCCTATGTCACTTTAACCGATCATCAATTTGCAAGGTACTGTTGACCTACTTGTTTGCAGTGCTGATGTATAACGCATACGTGATTATCCCATTCCTCATGGCGATACAAAGAATAATTAATATACCTCGTGCCAGTGTCCGTGGATGTCTTAAAGAAATCCGTACCCAGCTTGTCTGCGTATTATTTATTTCTTCCAATATATTAGATTTTTTTCTGACCGTACTTAAAAGCAAATTATTTTTATTATAATGTATGGTAGCATGAATCCGGAAAGGCTCGCGAGACAAAATGTAAAAATTAATAAAATAATTTCCATAGCATGAATACGGAAGTCAAGTAAAATGAATCCGGAAAAAATATTCGTGACATGAAAACTCGTGTCATGAATACGGAACAACCCTTTAATTCAATTAGAAAAAAACATTTATTTCAGATTGATATCTGAAAATAAAAATTATAATAATCACATTAATATAGTCAATAAATAAATTTTAATTTCGAAGTAACAGTAAAAAAAGTAAGATGTAGCCTGTACAATTGTACATGTCCCACTAGCTGGGCAAAGGCCTTCTCTCAGAGAGAGAGTTCGAGCTTAATCACCACGCGTGCTCAATGCGGGTTGGCGATTTTTGCGTAATAATAATCTTAAACAAAAATACATTTTATATGCTCGGAAATAAACTTATGCAACATACCTACCGATGTTTAGAATAGGTACATTACATTACATTAAGATATAAAATATGTAGTATAAAAAAAAAATGTTAAGTACTAAGTTAATTAAAACTTTAAAAATAACTGTTTTTTTTTCGGCTTTGAACCAGATTATTTCGGAAACCGTTGATTTCCCAGATCCTTGTGCAAAAATATATGTTCATTATGATGAGGACAATACGTGGTTACCCGCTTTGTTGGCGGTATTTTAACACCCTGTATAATGATTCCAGGCCTGACCCCTGCCTTGGTGATCAGGGACCCGGAGTTGGTGAAACTGGTCACTGTCAAGGACTTCGACGCTTTCCATGACCGCGGGATGAGGCAGAGGGACGAGCGGTTTGAAGACAATCTCTTTCTGGCTGAAGGTAAATGTCTGTAACGCAATGGCGTGTCGATGGCGTCTCAGAAGAAGGACAAAACCGGGGTTTCCTCATCTTCACTCAATTTTCGCGTTTGACGCCTCACATACGCTCAGGTTTCCTCATGATGTTTTCCTTCACGTTTAGCGAGTGGTATTTAATTCTTATTGCTACTATAAATTCACAAATGTACGTAAAAGATACTTTCAAGGCCACGTTCTTTCGATATCTCATAGATGGCGGTAAAAGAACAGTGTAAAGAGTCTTTTACTAATAGCATAGTTATTTTATTTTTTTAGAGGCAAGGATACGAACCAATCGAGCCATCGCGTTTGTCGTATGAACGACAAACGCGATTTTTGCCGCTCATAGATAATGATACTCTCGCACTTGGTCGGTTTTTTAAATATTTATAATTTTTCCCGCATGCAGGCGAAACCTGGCGGGTCCTCCGCCACAAGTTAAGCCCCCTATTCTCATCTGGGAAGCTGAAGAAGATGATGCCCCTCGTCGACCAGTGTGTGGACGACTTCATGCGCCACGTGGACCGCTTGGTGGACGGTGGCGCCACCGAGCATGACATGAGGGAGCTCTCCAGCCTTCTGATGTTGGATATCAACGGGACGTGTGCTTTCGGCGTAGCCATGGACGTGTACAAGACTGAACAGAACGTCTACAGGTAGGGTAAAGGAACCAGTAGTCGGCCACTTAGTGAAATGTGCAACTTCAAAGTCCATTATTTCTGTTGTTGGAGGTTCTAGAAGGACGTCACCAATATTAATTGAAGCTCCGGTTACTTAGGTTTCAGTAAATAAAACGATTATTCTTCCAATTCATACTGCGATGGAGAAAATAAGCGTTAAACAAAAAAATACCCATTTCTCTAGTACTCGGCCGCCTATCACCTAAAGTCGGCCATGAGGTAGCCAGTGGTCGGCCGCACCATATAAGGTATGAAAAAGCAATTGCTTGTGGCCGACTTCTGGGTTGACAAAATTTCTTCGAGACTAAGTCCAAAAGTCGGCCACCTACTAGGCTTTTTTTTTTGGTGGCCGAGTATTGGGTTGTTGCCAAAATAATATTCCCAATGCTTTGTGAACCCTATACAGAAGAAAAAGATATGTGCAACCTGTCAATTTGGGCTGCTTACGTGAAATTTACAGAAATTCCATAAGTCGGCCGGGGGGCCGAGTACTGGCATTTGTATAAAATTACTGATCCCAATAGTCAGCCCCCTGTTTTTTTTAAATTGATATCACAAATAAGGGTTTATTTAAGTTATCAAGAGGTCAACCATTAATTAAAGTATGAGAATAAAATAAAACATGGCATACCACAGTACAAAATACAGCGAAAATCTGTAAGATTTGAGACTCCCTTCAACTAGCAAAAAAAGATGGCGGACCGTGATTCTGAGTCGTAAGTTATTAAAACGTGTTTTTTTAATAAACACAAATAAGTAAAAATATAAGAAAATATTACAGGTATCGTTAATTAATCAATGAACCATAGAAAAATACAGATAAAGCTATGTGTTAAAAACTAAACTAGTTATTGAACTTTAAGCCCGCAATGGCCGACTACTGGGGGGTGGCTGACTTTAGGCGCCTCTACCCTACTTATGGTGTAAAAACCGGCCAGCTGGCCTATTATGTATTTAAAACACCCTTTATCGAAGATTACGTACATTTGTGTGAATTTGTGGTAGCAATACCACCGCTAACGGTGAAGGAAAAACATCGTGAGGAAACCCGCGGATTAGTTGGCTCCACACGTATTGACACAACTGTTTCATGTTGATATTCATAACAGCTTGCAAGATATTTTCCCAACACAACAACAAAAATTAAGCTGATTTTGTTTTGTGGTCGTCAAAGCAGTGGCACTGCCCACTTATGACAAGACTGTTGTTTACAATAATGAAATGAATACTGTTATTGCTGCGAATAAAACATCGCTGAACAAAAATAGCTCAGTTTAAGGTAAACGTACGTTATTTCGTGATAGTACACGATTTCGTGAGTTTTTGTTTCCGGCGCAATAATAAGCAATTGATATAATGTTTAATAGCATTATAGTTTCCTAAAAAATCTCTATACTTTGACCTACCTAAAAAACCAACATACCTTATTTTTATGCTTATGCTGTGTAAGATATGATGCTTACAACACTCAGTTAGGCACAAAAAGCGGTGCGAGACGTGCGCGCCATACATCGCGCTTCTTGGTAGCGTAAGGATCGGTGGTGACACTCATAAGCTTGTAGCAAGACAAAGGTAAGTATTTTTGAATAAAACTTTTGATATCGCTATTCTGTGATTCATAACGATTCATTTGATATACGTTAAGAGTTACTTGTAAGCATAGAATTGCTTAAAAACGCAATTTATTGACTCACGAAATAGCGGACATCATATTTTTTCCTTGTCCCTTATTTCGTTACACTTACGAACTAGGGGAATTTCAGAGACTTTTTAAATGTTTGTTTATTTCTATATTAGTTAACATATTTGAAAAATGGTGTGAACATCAGACAAGGTACTTATTTAAGTTACTTTTGAGCCTGATTCGGTACACCTTTTTGTCAACACAAGTCTTACAAAACGAGTTTGAAAGAGGCCGATTTGGCAATTTTAAACGATTTACGCAGATTGATCAGCGTCATAATTTTGCTCGTTTTTCGATTAATTGCCTTTTTGTTTTGGTTATATTCAGTAAGCATAGGGTACTGAATAGTTTATTAACATTATGTAATAAGAATTTCCAAGATTAAGTGAGGGGTTATCTCAAAACTAGTATAACGAAATAAGGAACACCGTTTTTCTTACAATGTCCGCTATTTCGTGAGTAATTAATGTAGTTTTGAGTTAAGATTGGATCGGAAAATGAGAAGAAAATTATTAGTTTCAGGCCTATGAAAAACTTATACACAATTAAAACTATTATTATCAAGCATAAGTATTAGTTAAATTCGGATTTTACAAGGCCAATTTTACTGAAGGCGATACATTTTCTTAAGGCCTAGGATCCCGACCTAAAACCGGATTCATAAACCCAAAATGCATGAAATTTCTGCTTTTAAGGTTCCGTACCAACACGAAGGGTGTCAAACGGGATCATATATTATATCTTGGAAAAAAACTGAAAACAACATTTATATTTTTTTTTATATCTGTGGCTATCTACATAAACAATTATAAAAATTATGTATGTTTGAGAAAAACAGTAAATTGAAGAACATAAATAATGATTTTATTTTTAAATAATTAATATAATAACAAAATTTTCCATACGTATTATGTCAATTTAGTCATTAAAAAGAGAATTTAATTCATAAAAATATTAAAACAAGATTTCTGTTTGTAGAACTTTTTTTTAGATTTTAGTGAGTATTAAAACATATATTTTATAATTTGCTGTATTATCAGCATTTCCATAAGCAATGAAAAAAAAAATTTTTTTATTCAATTCAGTTTTTTTTTTATTTATAGACGATTCTTTGGAGATACCTACCTTATTGGCATTATAAAATATATAAGTATATCGATAATGTTGATTTATTTATGTAAGTTTAGAAAGTGACATTTTTATTTCGGAGTTTTTTTTAGGATTGCTTAAAAATTAAAATGTTTAATTTTAAAAAGTTACTTACTGATTTTTATGTTTTTATTCATTATTATTCCTGCTAGGTACCTAACAACTGTTAAACAAACAGATCAATAACTATAACGAAATAGGAGACAGGAATTCACGAACTTAGGAGCAGAGCGAAATTACTATACCGAAACAGGGTTCAAATCAGAGGTCTGTAAGAAAATTCATATTAAAATAAGTACTTGCTAAAACTATATGATTAATGCTTTAAATTACTTGCAAAAGACCAATCTTCATCACAACGAAGGTTTCAAACTGATACCTAATTTAGAAAAAAATATAAAAATCCACAAAGTTGCCAGAGCCTTAACATTCCGAATCAGGGGACATTTACCTTAGCTTTAAAATTGAAAAAACTCTGTGAAAAAATTGAATTTCCCCCACGCTGCTATCGATGGACCCATTTCTTCTTTTACAGAGACGTAGCCAAGCGAATTTTCGCCCACTCCACTACTCTGAGCGTGCGGCGCTTCATCGAGATCCTGTACCCTGGGTTCGAGAGGTTCCTTCACAAGTACTTCCACGTCACAGGGCCCATCGGACCCCTCAGGGGTTTCTTCCTCCGCCTCATCAAGGACATTATACAGACCAGGGAAGGGCAGGCGAAGACCAGGGACGACTTCATGGATCTGCTCATAGAGTTGAAGGAGAAAGGACATGTGGAAAGGTAGGCAGGCATGCAATGTAGGTGGTGGTGTTACAAAAGATCCTAACTCTTTTCACAGAAATAGCACCAGGTGATCGGGATAACAACCTAAATACGAGTAACCGATGCCTTATATTATTGTTTTTGCTCTATGAGACGTTTCAGTTGATTTATAAAACAAGATACATAATAAATCTAATTCACTTTATTTGAGCCAACTTACCAAAGCTAATGTAAGAGGGCAGGGCCCTTAGCCTGTAACGCAATGGCGGGTCAATGGCGTCCCGGCAGAAGGACAAAACCGGGCTCTCCTCGTTTTTCTCCTACAACCAGAGAACTAATCCTCTAGAATTAGAATCAAAATATTCTTTGCTGTACTACAAAAACATTAAAAGGACAGACAGCGTTAGCAAATCTTAATTGAAGTCGTCACCTGACAGCCCATTTTGGCACCATTGTGTTACAAGCTAAGGGCCCAGGGCGTGTCCAACCCCACCCTTTCGCACTTGTAGTTGTAGTTGGTGGTCGGTGGTGGAAGAAGAAGTAGCTAAGTATTATCAGTTCATGCACGGTATAAATTAGTTACATGGATGAAGTAAATGTGTAGTCTGGGCTAGTGGCTATAAAGCCGACTGTAGAGTGAAGTTTAGGTGCGCGCTTGTGCTGCACAATGTAATGTTAGCCGTAATATGTACTCAAACTCTGGTTGTTGTTCGTTGATTTTGTTTTCTGAGATCACCTACTAGAGCTCGAGCTTGAGCTGACGACTATTAATGCCACCCTAAGCTAAACAAGTTGTTATTTCGTCCTCTAAAGGCGCGACGCCACCAAAGTGTACGAGGAAACCATGGACGACGACCTGATCGCTGCGCAGGCGCTGGTCTTCTACGCCGCTGGCTTCGAGCCCTCCTCGCTTTTCATGACCTTCATTCTGTTTGAGTTCGCTCTCAACGAAAACTTACAGGCGAGAGCGTACGACGAGGTAGGTAATCATTATAATCATAATAATTTCTTTGCTGTGGACATTGCTCTTAATCTTCAGTGTTTTTTACATTGTTCCAGTGCTCTTAATCCTACTAAAAACATAAATTTTAAAAGGGGGCTAAGTTCTCCATATTTTTCTCTGACATCTTTTTTTTTTTGTGTCAGTGTCGTGTAAATAATCACCCCTGTAGATTTAGATTTCACTTTACAAAACAACACCTTGTATAAATTGCCGTCATTTTTCTCGGCAGGTCTGCAAGGTCTTCAAAGCCCACGGGAGGGTTACCTACGAGAGCCTCCAAGATCTGGTCTACTTGGAAATGGTTCTCGACGAGGCGTTGAGAAAATACTCTGTGGCCCTGAACAGAACCACGACCCGGCGGTACACGTTCGAGGAGCTAAACCTGACCATAGAGAAGGGGACCCCTGTCCTGATACCAGTCAGCGGGATACAAATGGACCCCAAGTACTTTGAGGACCCTGAGGTGTTTGACCCGGAGAGGTTCGCGCCGGAGAACCGCGGGAAAATACCGACGTCCGCTTATATGCCGTTCGGAGTAGGCCCCAGACATTGCATCGGTAAGGAAGGATTGTGTGAAGGACGCGCTCATACAAACGAAGAAAATGAAATAACCAGTGCGCGCTCATAGAAACGGACAAAACAGGGGCCTTAGCCTGTAACGCAATGGTGCCAAAATGGGCTCCTCCAGTTGACGGCTTCAGTTACAATACTTACAATTTATTAATGCTGTCGGTCCCTCTATTGCGTTACATGCCAGCTAGGGGAGCACAATGTCACGATTTATCCCATTATCCGCTATCGCGTTATTAAAAAGTTTTATCCCAGTATCCGCTATCGCCATCTTGCTTTATTTCACTGCGTGAAGCGAGATGCCGCTACCCGATAGTGGGATAAAACTTGTATCTTGAAGTTATGCTTCCCTGACAGGCCCCTGTTTTACTAGTGGTTCGCCCCGAACTGTGAACTCGCGACCAAATACCTCGGCAACCCTTCGACCGATTTGGCTGATGTTCGAACTTGAAAAATATTTTTGTCTCATTTACCCGTCTACCAAATTTTGTAGGAGCTTCTCTCGCTTCGCTCGCTCGTTCAATTATTTGATTTCGGTGACAATATTTAAACAACGTCCAGTGGCACCTTCACTCACACACACTAGATGGGTGAAGAGACCACTCGGCGCTGCAGTGCCTGGGACATTGTTTTAGAAGGAGTAGGCTTGCCCATCTTGACAGCTTCAACTGAAAGGTGTAAATGAAATGCCTTCGTTTGCAGGCATGCGGTTCGGCCGCCTCCAGTCGCTGGTGGGGGTGGCCTCTCTGCTGCACAGATACCGCGTGTTCGCCACTCCGCGGACGGCGCGCAGTCAGCAGGAGCTGAAGGTGGACCCGCGCTTCATCAGCCTGCGCATCATCGGCGGAGTGTGGCTCGGCCTCGCCAGGAGATAGTTTTAGGTTAGGTGCTAAATAAATAAATAAAATAAAATAGCCTTTATTTGAATAGGGATTTTTCCAAGTGTCAAATTTGACAGCGATTCGCGAATTATCGCGCAACTAAATCTGTGGTTTGTATGGAAACCACAGATTAATAGACTGATTTTGACAGTTATTCGGGCTATTTTTGATGCCTGGAAAAAACCCCATTGGGAACTAAATTTCATAATTACATTAAAATTCACATTATGCTTCGTCCAAAAAATAAAAGAAAATAATGTCAATAATAAAACACAAACAACATGTCAAAGATAAAATTAATAATAACAATAATCCAATATAAACATTTATAATAAGTTGAAAAAATTCACTCGGGAGTCGGGACTGGACTTGACCCGCAACCTCTCGCATACCGTGCAGGCGCTCTACCAATAGGGATTTTTCCAAGTGTCAAATTTGACAGCGATTAGCGAATTATCGCGCAACTAAATCTGTGGTTTGTATGGAAACCACAGATTAATAGACTGATTTTGACAGTTATTCGGGCTATTTTTGATGCCTGGAAAAAACCCCATTGAGCTACCGAGTCAAGTAACTGTCGATGCAAATTATTCCCTAGCACGGGTTAGTGCTTTAGAAAAAAAAAAAAAAATCCTATACCTACACAAATAAACCACCCGGGCCGGCCACATCCGATCCAAAGGTCCCCATGACGCTAGCAGCGTTTCCACGCTGAACCGCCATGGAGATCCTCTGCATAAGATATGCCCCGGAGCGGTAGTCAAACCCATGGTTCCTCAATCGGCGACCTATCTCCATAGAATTAGTAAGTCTATGCCTATCTCTTTGACAAAAACCTTTCCCTGAATTCCCCAAACCCCCCAGTGGTTATTGGGAACTTGTAGGCAACAACAAAGAAACGCATATTTTACCCCTACAATGTATTGTAGGTATGATGCAGGTATATTATCTTTTTAAATTAAATCTTTTGACCCTCGCTAGTCGATGCGAAAGCAGCGGTCCGTGCAGCGCTTGAGGCAGTCCGGGTCGTTGCGGCAATGCGCGCGGCACGACGCCTGGCAGCGCGTCACTGTGCGAACATTCGTGCGCGCCAGCCGCTCGTCGAACATCACGCTGGAATTTATTAACATTAAGGGTGGACGATAGCAACGTGGCGAGAAATTCAAAATTTTCAGTTTTTTACATTTTATAGCATTTTATTTTATTTGCATTTTATTGAGCTATTTTTGTTCAGCGATTTTTAGTTCGCGGCAATAAAACAGTATTCTTTTCATTATTGTAAACAACAGAACAACAATAACTCCGCCGATTATGTGTTCTGGGCTACAAAAGCAGTGGCACTGCCCAAAAAACTTGTCGTAGACCAGCCCCCTTAGCACGCTACCATTTTGCCTACTCTCAACTGTCACCTTAGCCACTTAACACTACTGAGGTGACAGTTAACAGTTTACGTCTAACCATGCGTTCGTCCATCTGTCCGTCCATTCATCCACCTGTCCGCCCGTTCGTCCGTCTGTCCGTCCATACGTCCATCCGTCTGTCCCGTTCGTCTGTCCGTTTGTCGTCTGTATCACCTGTCTATGAAAGGCACGGAGGTGCAGGTGCAGCACGGGCGGCGCCACGGCGGCCACGAGATGTGGTCCAGGTACACGCTGTCGAAGAGGCACATCCTCTTCATGTACTCCTCCTCTCCTCTGTTTTTTATTTTAAACTGCGGTGGCGCAGCGTGTTCTTTCGTTCGTCCGCTCGTTCACTTGGTCGCTCTCTCGTTTTTTCGTTCGTATGGTCGCCCACGGTCACAGATACCCCAGCTCTTAACGCGCGCGGCATAAGGGCGCCAATCGAACAAAAAGGGGTATGGTAGCGTGTGGCCGACTGTACGTCTAACCATCCGTTCGTCCGTCTGTCCGTCTGTTCGTCCGTCTGTTGTCCTTATTCTTGGGTAATGTGTGTTCTATGGCATTACCTGTCTATGAAAGGCACGGAGGTGCAGGTGGCTGCGTCACAGTGCAGCACGGGCGGCGCCACGGCGGCCACGAGTGAGCTGTCCTCGCCGACCACGTAGGGGATGTGGTCCAAGTACACGCTGTCGAAGAGGCACATCCTCTTCATGTACTCCTCGGCGTGCGTGAACATCGTCGGTGGGGTGCCTGGGGTGCGGAATGTGGGAATATTGTGTCATCATCATCAAAAGCCTGTTAACACCTTCTGCTGAGTAAAGGCCTCTTCATGCTCACGCTACCTCTCACGATCCTGTGCCAGGCGCAACCACTGTTTTCCGGATACATACTTTTCCGGTGGTGACTATGGTGTCAGGTGGTTTAATGTTATTGCATGAGCAATTTCAAAGCAAAAAGTCAAATCAGTTCATAATTTGTGCTTATCCGTACAACATTGTACCCATACAAGAACCGGGACACCACTGTTAAATTTTTCTTAGCAGATAGACAGGCAGACAGACGCATGAGTGATCCTATAATGGTTCCGTTTTGCCATTTTGAGGTACGGAAGCCTAAAACATAAAATGTGAAAAGGAGCCAAGTTCAAAACTAAGAATATGGCACTTTTCTTAATTCTTTTGTCAGCGAAGTCGATAACAATCAAATGCATAATAATATTCTTAGTATTGAACTTGGCTCCTATTTTCAAATCACTCATATCATCAGACAATCATCGGATATCACACTTACCGACAGCAAAATAGCGCGTGTTGCAGACGTGCTCCTGGACGAGCTCGCTGCGGTTGGTGAACCACTCCGTCAGCCACTTGAGGTCCTCGAACTTGGTGATCTCGTCGCTGATGACCTTGCGCGTTAGTCGCAGGTACTCCACGTCCGCGTCGATCACCGACTCGTCGCTGTCATCCACGTAGCTGGGACGAGGGGCAACCATGAGGGGCAGTAGCGGATTTATAGGGGGGCTAAGGGGGGTGGCATTACGCTTGACAGTTGAGCAGTCCCGGGCCGCAATGAGGGCTACCGCTTTAGCGCGCACTAGTTGGCGCCACTGTCGAGTCGTAAAAAAACTGCATCTTGAGGATGGATATGTGAACCGATATGTGAATGCGGAAGTTGACGCCAGGTCACTGAGTCAGTCAGTCAGTCAGTCAGTCAGTTAGTCAGCCAGCTAGCCAGCCAACTAGCAAGTCAGACATACTTTCGGTACTGCATCTTAAGGACGGCCTCCGACATGTGAATGCGGAAGATGACGCCGGGCCGAAGGTGAGCCTGGTACAGGTCCTTGGGCATCTCCACGTAAAGCGTCTTCTCTCTATCCTTGAGACAAGAAATATTTAACGGTTAAGGTTGGACGATAGCCACGTGGCGGGAGTTTATGTACATACAATGCGCGCGCGCCTGCGTGAATGGTGTTAGCAAAAAGTTGCACTCGCGAGTTCATAATTCGGGGCGAACTACTAGGTACATAGTTAGATTTATTGACCTACCTTGACGGGCAGTTCGTAATTGTCGTAGTTGTCAGGACGCTTGGACGGCTTCTTGGTCGCCTTCCTTGCGATCTGCGGCTCGCCATCCGACTGCGTCGTCACCGGCGGCTGTGGCGCACCACGGGCAAAAAAACGCGAGCAAAAAAAACGAGTTAATAGGTACAGAGGGTGCACTCTAAGTCGATAGCGGAACTTTAAATAGGCTGTCTGCTGATCAATACCATCAACTTGTAAAAGGTGGCGAAAAAAATGGCGCGAAAAAATGTTTTGCTGTTTCATACATTTGGTGGTTAACCACTTTAGGGTAATCTAACGAAATATTTTAATTTACTTTCAAATAAGTCAAGTCATACACCAAAATTTAAATTGAAACACACCAAAAACCCGACTGCGTGCAAAATTTTCATCCATACATAAAAAATAATCCTGACGTAGTCAGGCAAAAGGGTAATGGTGGCATTAATAGTCGTCGACTCAAGATCGAACTCAAGTAGGTGATCTCAGAAAAGTCAAACATATGTCGTTATAATGTCTAGCCTTGGCTGATGACAATGTCAATCTCAAGATAGTGTCTATTAATATGCTGACAGCTACTCAAGTCTGACATTAGCCAAGGCTTGACACTATTCTAAGATCTTTATCCACTTTGTACAACTGTTTGTTTTCTCTAATAAATAATTTAAAAAAAATGCATTAGATTTTTCGAACTCAAGGACCATTCCATTTTGCCCCAACAGAGTTGCCTCACTGGTAGAGAAAAATGAAATCACACATATTTAGGTACAATAATTTCATTTTACCCTACCAGTGGGGCAACTCTGGTGGGGCAAAATGGAATGGTCCGAGCTCAAGTTGGTGATCTCAGACGACTATTAATGCCACCCTTAATAATACTATGATAATAATAATAATATTAGGACAAATAATCTTACCTCTGTAGCATCGCCGTCATCAGACTTGCCGCGATGCTTGTTCTTTCGGCGGCCGTGGCGCCGCTTGAAGCCAAACAAACTGTTATACAGGGTGGCACAGAAAGGTCTTGAAATACCTGAGGCCGTGGCGCCACTTGAAGCCAAACAAACTGTTATAAAGGGTGTCACACTAAGTTCCTGTAATACTTGAAGCCGTGGCGCCACTTGAACCCAAACAAACTGTTACACAGGGTGGTACAGAAAAGCCTGTCATCCTTGAGGCCGCGTGGCGCCACTTGAAGCCAAACAAACTGTCATACTGGGTGGCAAATACATTGACAAATACTTCTAGAAGATTATCTTTCTATCTTAGAATCTGAGGGTACACAAACCCTATCACGGGTAATGAAGTAAATAAAAAAAAAAACAAAAATCAAACCACTAATCAAAACTTTATTTTGCGCTCTAGAAATTGCGCACTCGTTTCATTCGATGAAGTCCCTACTCCTCAAGATCCTTCGGCTCCGTGATCGAATCCACGAAGATCACCGAGTTGCACTCCGCAGCATCACACTGCAGCATGGGCGGCACTTCGACGGGCGTCACCGAGTACTCATCACCGATGACGTAAGGGTTACCATCGATCCAAAGAGCGTCAAACAGGCAGTAGATGTGCACCTTGAATAAATGAAAGTTAAAAATATTTATTTTACTCAACACAGTTTTTTCTTCTTCTTCTTTTGTCCCTTTACTCCTCCGTGGAGTCTGGGGCTGGCACAAGGGCATTGCATCTATCTCTGTTCATGGCTAGGGAGGGCAGCTTCGACCAAGTTGCTCCCTACAGTATACAATGGTATTATTTTTACAAAAGAGGCTGCATTATTTTTTATTATGTACTCCTCCCTCACACTAGGCAAGCTAAGCCTGTATCGGGAGGAGCCTTCGATCAAGGATAAAACTAGATACAACATAGAACTCTGAAATGTGTCTGGGAAAATAGATGTCCAAACTGCCTTTGGGTGCTTATTTGCTCGTAGTCTATGCAATTTAAGTAAAACTGTACACTAATGCAATAAGGTTGACATTCGAATATTAGACGTATGGTCGAAATTATGTTTCGTATTGTTCTATTGCTGATATCATTTGTTTCTGTGGGGACAAGTTTTTATTGTGATTTTATACGTAATGCGGATTCTATGGGATTTAGTTCGGTGGGAGGAGCCGATATAGGCACACACAACTAGAGCCGCCAATGAAAAAAAAAAACATATCTTCTTTTTGGATGCGTTTTTTGCTAAAAATGAAACGTCAAATGATAATTCCTAGGCTTAACTATTTTTAGGACCTAAGGTTTCTACGAATAAAACCCGCCGCCGCCAAAAGTGGCCACTTTTGGCCGCGGCGGGTTTTATTCTTAGGTTCTAGGATCCGCTAGTTGTGCCTAGGTTATCATACTTATCATCTTATGCGCTGTATTCTTATTTATTTATAATTTTATTTTATTATCTAATCCATCACTATTTATAATTTTTTATAATAATAAACATACCTACCTACATAAATAAATATTTAAGTCAATTAAGTTACATTACCTTAATCGTCATGTAACTGATGAACTTGTAGATCCTCCCGCCGCACTCCCCCAGATGCTCCTTTATAGCCTTATCCGTTTTGTACATGAGGAGCAGGTTGTGGAACTTGGTGATCTCATCCATGACTACCTTCTTGATCAAGTTGGTGTAGATGATATCGCTCTCGATGTGGTGTTCCTGCGTGTCTTGGGAGTAGAGGCGTTGCTTTATTCGCAAGATTGCGTCCGACATTCGGACTCGGAATATGACGCCTGGGTTCATGTTCTCAGGGAGGATCGAAGGTTTTCTGGTTGTGCTCGTGAATTCCATGATTCTTTCCTTCACTGGTTTGGGGTAGGTGTAGTGGTGGGACCTCTCGCGCAGTTTCGGACCGATCAGCGTGCCGAACTGCGGCTGAAACGTTCAGGGGAATCAGGTGTTTGGCTTCCAGTGTCTTGAGGTCGTTGCTTAGCTAACAACACACACGGCTCTAGTCGATGTTCACTTTTTTGTTAATATGCACGCATGATTCTTTTTTTGTCTGAAAGGGTGTCCTTCCGTGTCGTCCCTTAAAATGACTTCGGAGATGGAACGGAACTCCCCAACGGAGAGCAGCAGTGTACCTTTTTACCAGTGAAGTCGGTTTTGTTTTTTTTTTATTTTATCCTTCTTTTGTTAGTTGAAAATGTTGCTTTATAATTCGGGTTTTTTTTTCAGCACGCACGGCCTCAAATGAAACCTTTCGACTAATCAGATACAAGCGTGAGTCACTTTGCTCCCAACACCACTGTTATAGGACCTTTGGGGCCAAATCTCGGCAATCTAAATTACGAAATTCGGAAGGCAAAGTTTTTTGTTCGAAAGTCCGTTATTGGCTTAATCTTATCTTTAGACAATATTGAGAAACTAATTTCAATATTTTTTATTTTGCTTCAGTAGTTTTGTTTTTATGCGCTAAAATGTTTTGTTCCTATGACCGCCAACAGTATGCAGACCGTCGCGTGAAGGTCATAAAACCGTATCTTTGAAACGTTGTAAAATCCAAACTACTGAAGCAAAATAAAAAATATTGAAATTAGTTTCTCAATATTGTCTAAAGATAAGATTAAGCCAATAACGGACTTTCGAACAAAAAACTTTGCCTTCCGAATTGTCGAACGAAATCTCAAAAAAGGAACAATCTACTTCGACAAAGCCTGTTCGATGTTCCCCAGAATTCGGCGGTTTCAAAACTAACTTGTTTGGACTCCAAATTTTGGAGAGCGCCCCGATAATTTTGTTTCGCGTTTGGGTTTTGAAATCTGTGAAAAATGCCTTTGAACTAGTTTGAAGCGGTGTTGTTAGCTAAGCGACGATATTTGGGTCAATTTCATCAGAAAAAAATATTATCTAAGTAATACTTGTATTATATGCTCTTTGGTAATACCTAATTTTGGTGCCAATTATTTTATTCAAAGAAAATTATGTTTTTACAAATAAAAAGTGCTACCAACTTTAGATATATTTTCTGTTAATAAAATTGACCCATCTAGGCATAGAAGCTACAGAGCAGCTAAAGGTTGAAATAATTGCTAAGTAATAAAATAATCTCGGGCGGCTTCCTTCACTAAACTTTCTCTCAAGTCTCTTATTTCGTGGCATGCTTTGTAGGTACTTAAGGTCCACTTGCGTCAACCTGGGTTAGCCAATTAACGTGAATAATTGTATGGAAATGTCAAATTAACCTAGACTTAGTTTGCTAGCCCAGCGGAGGTAGCATGACTTTTATCGAGGCGGATTTATCCAACAAAATGGCGGTTTATCAGCATTTTTGACGTCTATAGTGGGTTACGCTCTCGACGACAAAAATGCTGATAAACCGCCATTTTGTTGGATAAATCCGCCTCGATAAAAGTCATGCTACCTCCGCTGGTCCACCTAACCATAACAAATATTCTTGAGGTGGATATTTACCTTGGCGCGTCGCTTGATCCGGTTGTGGTCGGGCGAGTCTGGGTTGGCGGCCTCGTTCACGCCAGAGAGGTAGGAGTCGAACCGGGAAAAGTCGTAGCCGAGCGCCTCCGCATCCCCCGGACCGACCACGTCCGCCTTCGTGTCCTGCAAGAAAGACTGGGTGATAGGACCTGCATGTTGGTCCATAGGCCTTTGGCTCTTCAAGGTCACGAGAGAATTTGCGAACATTGGGGGAATGAGATAGATAATGATTTCTCTACCGCAAGCCGTTATTTTTAAAGCTGTACAAAAATAAAATAAATTATTACAATAAACAAGAACCTGACTGGGTAAAGTACCCAGTCGGGTTTTTTGTTTATTGTAATAATTTATTTTATTTTATATTTTTTTTAGTTTTCGTTATGAACGGGTAAAAACCGGTTCCTTTTCTTGCACGTCTTGAAGCAGTTTAGTTGGTCTACCTACTTATAGATAGAGTAAGTATTCATGATCAAGGGAGCCCTAAATACAGGTCAATACTTATATTACGGGGTGTGTGTGTAACATAGAGAGTGGGGGGAGGTACCTAATATTGTAATGGTAAGTTTGTAACTAATATATACCTTGTCGTGGGCCATCTTTTTGGATCCCAAGAAGGTAATGGGTTGATCGAAGATATCACCTTTGACCTGGAAACAAACAAACCAGATCAGCGGAGGTAGCAAGACTTTTATCGAGGCGGAAATCCGCCTCGATCTCGTTTTGTTGGATAAATATCCAACAAAATGGCGGTTTATCAGCATTTTTGACGTCTATAGTGGGTTATATATGGCTCTCGACGATATATAACCCACTAAAGACGTCAAAAATGCTGATAAACCGCCATTTTGTTGGATAAATCCGCTTCGATCGCTCTCGACGATATATAACCCACTAAAGACGTCAAAAATGCTGATAAACCGCCATTTTGTTGGATAAATCCGCCTCGATAAAAGTCATGCTACCTCCGCTGGAGCCCTATTATCGTTAGGAGCTGGATCTTATCAAGAAGGTTATGAACGTGATCATAATAAGATCAAAATCTATTAAATACAGCACGTATATTATATGCTTACACTTTCGTTGCGAAGTCGCCCGTAACGTACCTAAGCGTCTTCGTGCTGTCTTGTGTTCATAAACGTATTACAAAAGAAGCTATGATTTATTTCCTATGGTGATGGCGCTAGTTTCACCCCCCATAAGCCCCTTTATAGACAGACGAATAAAATATTATTAAAATCCAATAACAAACCTCAGGGTAAGGAAAACTGGCGGACGGGTCTGCACAGCCCAGTTGTGCCAACCACGTGACCTGCGAAATAGTTAATTCAATTCAACATATTTATTTCAGACGGATCCATTTGTTGTTTGTTAAGGCGCTGGGCATAGTGAATCGCCCGCGCGCAAAGAAAAATGCACAAAATCGATTCCTGTATCAAATACACTAAACAAATTGAAAAAAATTTCAGCAACGGCCAAGCGCGTGAAACACTGTTTTCTATAGCTGTTTCACCCAGACCGAGACGGGGCGCGGGAAAAGTGAGAGGCAATGCGGCTGTATAAGTCTACGTGTGTTCGTGTCCTTTCGCGAGTATCTAGTTGTAGTTGTAATGTAATAGATCTATTTTCCCAAAATTTTTCGTTGTTCAGCTGCCATTTCTACATTTTATTAGGTGTTTCAAAAATCTTTTTTCTTCTGACAAGTACAACACATTATTGATGTTCCCAAGGTAGTTATACTCCAATAGACAGTGTAATCAGCTGAAAGTAACCCCTTTTTCGGCGCGAAAAACGCATCGCTCTAATTTATTTCAGGCTAGGTATTTTTTTATTATAAAAACTATTTGCACACCTGCATATTGGTCATCTACGGATATAAACCAAGTTTCAGCAAAATCCAGCCTGTAGTTTAGAAATTAAACCGGAACTAAGTTTGTATGGGAAAATGGTGCTCTAACGCCCTCTTAAGAGATTGATATAATAATATGTGCCACACACACACACACAGACACACCCTAATATCCGAGTGATCGCATCACATCATCAATATCTAATCATCGCATCATCACATCACCCCGTGGAGACGCCGCCGGTAATGTTTCTGAACGCTGTTTTTGTCATCTGTGCTTTTTTAACCCCCGACCCTTTGGATTTGTTCCGTATCCGTCGGATTCCTTACTCGTCGTATTCCTGATCCGACGTAGGACTCGTAGGTATTGACGTCTAAAGTGGGTTATAAATCGTCGAGAGCGATATATAACCCACTATAAACGTCAAAAATGCTGATAAACCGCCATTTTGTTGGATAAATCCACCTCGATAAAAGTCATGCTACCCCCGCTGCGGGGGGAGCATCGTCGAGAGCGATATATAACCCACTATAGACGTCAAAAATGCTGATAAACCGCCATTTTGTTGGATAAATCAGCCTCGATAAAAGTCATGCTACGGGGCAAGATTCGCTGTAATACAGTCCACCATAGAAGCATACTCGAAGAGGTGTTATAAGTTTGACCGCTATATGTATGTGTATCTGTGTGTCGGTCTGTGGCACCATACGTACCTAGCTCTTAAACGGGTACACCGATTTGGATGCGGATTTTTTAATTTAAAGCAGGTTTTTCAGCGAGTGTTCTTAGATAGCTGAGATAGCTCAGCAGTTTAAGAGATACGTATGCTTATACTATTTTGAAGCTAGAATGTAGGAGATATAAAAAAAAATAGAAAGTTTAACCTCATAATAAATCTTTAAACCTTCGACATTAGGTACAGGTCGCGTCACGAGTTATGAGCGCTGACCTTGAATGCGCAGAAGCAGAACTCATTTTTTCGGTCTGTTTGGTGGGGTACGCGGGGGGCGACGGAGAGGCGCGGTCGCCGGCGAGCGCAGGCGCGTGATTGGTAGATCAGTCGCTCCAGCCTCGGGGTACAGTCGCACACAACGTTTTTTTATTTCCTCGCAGAAAGAATGCCGAAACAAAATGTTTTCAAAAGACGGTTCAGAAAGATTCAAAAAATTATTGAGTACAATAATATTGGATTGAGATTATTTTTCATTGAACGAGTACACCCGTTTTATCGTAATGTCAGGATTATTGTATAGAAAACCATTTAAAATATAACGTCCGCAAAGAATACTTTAAATCGTTAAGTTTAGTCAGTTTCTCCGATTTTTATAGTATCTCACTCAACTATAGTTCAGCTCAGCGTCAGTCTTAGATCCCGCGTGGATATTAGACATTTTCAGAAATCCCCACCAGTTTCGTCGAGCGCTCATAACTCGTGACGATACCTGTACCTACTGAGAAATTGTATTTCAAACTTACCACTAGGCACTGCAGTAAGGGATACATTGCGATGACTTTTCAGCTCGTCCTGTCGACTGCGACTGGAGTGTGTAGCCTCGCAAGAAAATATACCTTGTTGGAAATTTGAGACACGTACCCAATTATACGAAATGGCTTGTTAGTTTTCATTTAATTGATTTGGATTTGATAAAAATAACTATGTAGGTGGGTTAACTTATTTTTTTGCGATATTCAGACCTTTTATTTTTAAGGTCAGCTATTTATTTTACTACCTACCTCATAATCATCATTCATCATCATCATCAATCAGCCTGTTAACACCCTGCATGAAGAGGCCTTTACACACTGCTGAGTAAAGGATATTTCAGTTATTTATCGGCCCCTCTACCCTTGACGCATGTTTCCAATGCGGCCGCAATATGGCGCAATTTACAAAATTTAATATTTTACAAATTAAGACGCATTTTGTGTTTTTATTGAATAAAACAGCCTTACCTTTGAATAAACATTACAAAGTATTTAAAATCAAAGCATTACTATGCGAATTCAAAGAGAAATTAATTTTTAAACTTTTTCAATTGGATCGCAATAGCGTCAAGGGTAACCCCCCCAGGTTTGATCGGAAGGGTAAGGTACACAAGACAGCACTTTGACCCTTTTAGCTCTCTGTTCGGTTACGATATACAAGGTGTTACAAAAGTACCTAACTCTTTTTACAGGGATAGGGTGATAGGGATCACAACCTAAATATTTTTTTTGCTCTAGGACGTTCCGTTAATTTTTAAATTAATAAAATGTGAACGATGGGGCGGGAGCAAAGTATTTTTTAAATATTGTTTTCATTGACTTTCACAATGTTTTAACAACTCAGAGCTATGTAAATGCACCTACACGCAGAAACATATTTTTAAATTTGAGCTAATAACAAAAACAAAAAGTTATGAAAATTTTTCAATTTTGAGGTTATAAAATAAAAATTGTTTTTTTCAACTTTTTTTTACAGATTTGACATCCTGTTGACCAGTAGGTTACACCCTGTTAAAAGAGTTAGGTACTTTTGTAACACCTTGTACTCAAAGTGTACACTCTGACGTGATGTCGTGTGTACTTACCTAATTTTTGTTCTTTTCTAAAGCTGTCACCTGTGCTAGGAGTATCCCTATTCAAAGATATGAACGAATGCTTTATTTAAAAAAATTAAGGTAGGTTACACTAGCGCCGCCAGGGAAAAAAAATCGTATGTTCTTTTTGCATAAGTTTCGTTCATTAGGTATACATAACATTATAGGTACATAGCTACGCATAAATACTGGGGCTTATAATTCTGTAACGATTTGGCGTGTCGATGGCGTCCCAGTAGATGGACAAAACCGGGGTTTGCTCGTTTTTCTCTTACAACCAGCGAACTAACCCTCTAGAATCACAATATTCTTTGTTGTACATACTACAAAAACATTGAAAGGACCTACAGCATTAATAAATCGTACCTAATTCACTAATTGGTGCCGTCAACTCGGAGGCCATTTTGGCACCATTACGTGAATACAAGGTGTTACAAAAGTACCTAACTCTTTTTACAGGGTGTAACCTACTGGTCAACAAAATGTCAAATCTGTAAAAAAAAGTTGAAAAAAACAATTTTTATTCTATAACCTCAAAATTGAAAAATTTTCATAACTTTTTTGTTTTTGTTATTAGCTCAAATTTAAAAATATGTTTGTGCGTGTAGGTGCATTTACATTGCTTTGATTGTGAAAGACAATGAAAACAATATTTAAAAAAATACTTTTCTCCCGCCACAGCGTTACTTACTTTACACTTTATTGCACAAAATAAAAACTTAAATAACAATGGTCAGAAATTACATACAAGGGCGGACTTATTTCACTAGAAATTTCTTCCAGCCAGCCAAATAAATTGTGAGTTATTGTTTTGAATGACGGCGGGAGACGGCCAATAAAGTAGACGTACATGAACAAACAACACATAAATAATTTATAACATACAAATACATGCTAATATACACACAAATACTTACATTAAAGAAAAACCTAGGTATGATATAATAAACTAATGCAATATAAAAAAAATAATAAACTTACTTATACGGGATATTACTTAAACTACATAAACTTATACGCTAAAATATTGAATTATTATAATGAAAGGAAGTGCTCTTTGAGTTTGAATTTAAACGATGCCACAGAGGGAGAGTCTCTGATCGACTTTGGAAGAGAGTTCCACAGTCGGGCAGCACTCACCGTGAAAGAGTTCAAGTAGAATTCGGTGTTCCAACGTGGAACTTGTAAGCGTTCACATTTCATTGATTTAAAAATCAACAGAACGTCATAGAGCAATAAAAATATTAAATGTTGTGTGTGGATGATTCTTCAAAAAAGCGTTCTTCGTTGATATCCATGGCTTTTATTTTTTCTCGTCGTTGGTGAAAACTAAAAATACAGAGGATAAAAGGGCTTAAAACCTAGCCAATATGTCGATGAGGCACACCTGTAGGCTTTATAGGTTAATCAGAAAAAAATCTTCTATTTTGACAGGCCATGGATATCAAAAAATATGCCATGGATATCAAATAGTGTCCAAAATGAATATAAACAGTAATTTCAGTGGTACATAAATGCTTCCTATAGCTTGATTGTCACTCATGAACTGTCACAGACTTAAACAGGGCCTTAGTGAAGGAAAAGTATATAAATAAAACATCATAATAATCAAACCAAAGTAATCAAAGTTTTATTTTGAGAAAAAAACAGTAAAAATTTAGAAGTTTTTAAACTTTTTCAATTACTCATAGATTTATTTTAAGCAAACACATGCTGAGTTATTAAATAATAAAAGAAATAAATTATGCTCAACAAATTCTATAAAATTGTAACATTAATTCTTAAGTTCTCATTAATTTCAGGCCTTAAGTCTTATAAAACGTTTTGATAAACAGCTACTATTATTTAAAAGCTATAACATGAATAAACAATTACACATCCATCCCGAATGTCATCCAAAGCCATCCAGCCGTTTAGGCGTGAAGAAGTATGGTAAATACATAATATACATATTAGTAGAATATAACCCAGCAGCACCATCTAAAACAATGTCTCAGGCACTGCAGCGCCAAGTGGGTGGCCCCTTCATCCATCTAGTGTGAGTGAAGGTACCACTGGAGGCTATTTAAATAATCTCATAAAAAATTAAATAATATAGCCTTTTATTGCTTCTCAAAGTTACATATAAAAGTATTTGCAAAGGTAAAATAAATCATCTCATACGTAGATGCCTTAGGCCTTTATTTTTTTTAACCCAGCATAGTAGTACGAGTCAGACTCGCACACTCAGGGTTCCGTACCACCACAATATTTGTGTAACATATTTTAATATTATTTTTACCCCTTACTTTAGGTGGTGGTACGGTATCCCCGGTACGCGACTCCGACTAACAAGGAAAAATTTTAAGATATTGTGCACGAAGGGTGCTAAACGGGACTTTATTACTCTGCCTCAGCTAATTCTACCATTATTTTCATGTATTTGGTAGAATCCCTCTTTGTTTTTTTTAATAACTAGTAGAATGACCATTCTTTGCATGTATTTGGAAGAATCCCTCTTTGAAAGAAAGTTAGGAACCCTCGGTTCGTGAGTCCGGCTTGCACCGGTCGGTTTTTATTAATCTTGTGTACATTAATTAAGCCGTATAATTACAATGGATTTGAAAAAATGTACATAAATAGATAGATAGATTGATTCTGTGAAAAAATCAACTGCTTGCTTATTATTTAACCTATTATATTTAAAGTTAACAACAGCCCGTTAAACGTAAGGCAAACAAGCAAACAGACATGCAGATATGTACTGGATTAGTAATAGGGTCTTATTTGGCACTTTTTCGGTACGTAACCCTAAAATAAGTGAAATTTAAGAACATTTACTTGATATCCATGGCCGGTATGTGGTATCCATGGCTTAAATCCATGGATTTTAGGGCCATGGATATCAATAAAATTAAAAAATGACGTTGTTTCTCTTTAACTATAAAAGCTATCGTATTTATTTTGATGTCAATACCTACTGAGGGACATACCCAATCCTGTACTTTAGATAGTTAAGTGCAAATAGTATCACTTAACTAGCAAAACTGACCACAAGTTTCAATTACCCTCCCGAACCAAAATTAAAAAAAAGTGAAGAACTTACCTCACAGTGTTGGCGCGAAAGTTAGCGACATACCCGTCCCATCTTAGCACCGTGGTTTAATTGGCAATATTTTACACCAATCACAAGACACTTACCGCGTATTCAAGTATGTATAAAAGCATACTTTTGTCGAGCGGTTTCAACTTTGCTCGCCGCGTGACATTAGTTTAAACGTCTACAGACACAAGAGTTTTCATTCTATTAGAATGCTGGATATACGATTGGATAGAGACACTCTTTGGGCATTTAAAAAGGTATAAATTAGCACAGTAGTGGGCACATGAGTAAAACCACAAACAAAAACATACCAGGAGCACACGCGTGTGACATGCAAAATACTTGCAAAATCACCCATTTTTTGACCTTCAAAGGGATATTTAGGCAATTTCCTCTATGAAATATTGATTTTATTTGATATGCCTCAATAGACCGTTAGTTAAGTAGACGATTAAGTGCTACTTTAGTACTGTGTGATGTATAGTTTAGTAGATACTAGGGTGTGACCAAAAAAATCGACCTCTCAAAGAATGACCCGTGTGATCCCTATAACCGGGTGCTATTATCCTGTAAATGAGGTAGCATCTTTTGTAACACCTTGTATAAGTTACAGACTCAGGCCCATGAAATAACAGCTGTCGACCATGACATAATATTGAAAGAGAGTCTGCCCCTCTACTCCTGACGCAATTTTTTCAATATGGCGCAATTGTCAAAATTAAATATTTTCACAAATAAGGACGCATTTTATTTTTTTTTGTACAAAATAACCTTACATTTGAATAAACATTACGAAGTATATAAAATCAAAGCATGACTATGCGAATTCAAAGAGAAATAATTTAAAAAGTTTGTCAATATGAACGCAATAGCGTCAAGGGTAACCCCCCTGGTCTACCGTCTCTCAATCCCAAGGCTCACCGCCTGGACAGTCCTCAGCGTGAAGAAGCGAGGGTCCGTCGTCAGGTCGCTGGAGCTCTTCGGAGTGCCCGCGGTCTGGTATACCCGGAACCGGTTCAGGAAGTACGCGGCAGCCATAAGGCACTGCAAGCGGCCGAAACGCTGTCCTGGAACGATCAACGGATTCAACTCAAACTCAATTTAATCAGTACTTACTACTTATTAAAGACTCAAGAGATCAGAAGCAAATGGCAAGGGGACGCATTTCAAAAAGTCTACATTAAAAAACACTACAGTCAAAATTTTCAGGTTGGACGATAGAAACGTGGCGGAAAATTCAATATTCGGAAAATTCGTCAAAGCAGTGGCACTGCCCAAAAAACTTGTTGATGACCTGCTGGAGGTCTACCGGCTAAGACACAGACATAATATTGGCTAAGACGAAGCCGATTACCATTGGCGAAAATCGTAGTTCGATTTATGAAAAATTAACTGGGTGGCAGTAAAATTAACTGGGTGGCAGTACATCCTACTTCCTACTACTATTATAAACGCAAAAGTTTGTAAGTATGGATGGATGTATGGATGGATGGATGTTTGTTACTTTTTCACGCTGAAACGGCGTGACGGATTTGGATCAAATTTGGAATGGAGATAGCGTAGACATCAGAATAACACATAGGCTAAATATCATCACGCTAATAGGTACACTTAGGGGTAATAATAAGTCTATGACTTTAACCTGGGCAATACCGAGGACCAGCTCCGAAGGGCAGGAAGGCCAGCGCCGGTATCCTGGATCGGTTCTCGGCAGAAAACCGCTCAGGGTCGAACTTGTGCGGGTCCTCGAAGTGTTCTGGGTTCAAGTGGAGACCGTTCACAGGGATGATAATGGGCGTACCTGAAAGTAAGTATAAGTTTAAAAATAGAAGTTAAAAACTAAAACCCGACTACTAAGAGGCTTAAAACAAGACCTGCTTATTCTTAAAATAGGTCAGACTTATAGATAAATTAATCGTAGTCGGAGGCCATCGGTTTATCAAATGCGAATGTGGTGTCCTCCGACTACGATTAATTATCTATGTATGAGTCTATTTTAAGGATAAGCAGGTCTTGTTTTAAGCCTTTTAGTAGTCGGGTTTTAGTTTTTAACTTCTATTATTTTTTTGAGCTTTTTAGTTTTGGATGATCACCTAAAATAGAACCAAGAAGGGACAAAAAACACATTTTGGAATTATTTGTTCTATTTGTAATGTTGACGCTACATGTGTTATACATTTTTGAAAAGGTCTTTTAAAGTTCTTTCATTTGATACCCATGACGATGGTATCCGATAATTTGTATTTTTTGTCCACCACTTTAGGGCGCAACACATCCGCCATCTTGTTTTTTTCAAAATTAAACTATCCTATGTTACCTGGGTGATTAAGACAAATCCAACGATACCTCATTTAATTTTGTTGAAATCGGCCGAGTAGTTTAGGCTCTGCGAGGGAACAGATGAACACACAAACATACATACCCACATACATACATACATACTTACATACATACGCTGCTAAAATCATAACCCTCCTTTTTGCTTCGCGTAGTCGGGTAAAAAAGACTATCAAGCCCGCGGAGACACTGCCGCCAGGAGGACGAGAGGATTGGAGCGTGTGGAAATCCCTGAACAGCATCCGTGGTGGTGTTGCCCGCACGAGGGATATCTAATGATGCAGATGTTTCGTGCCGATGTGGAGCCGCACAGACAACGTCGCATCTTCATACCTGGGCCCTTAGCCTGTAACGCAATGGCGGGTCAATGGCATCCCGGCAGAAGGACAAAACCGGGCTCTCCTCGTTTTTCTCCTACAACCAGAGAACTAATCCTCTAGAATTAGAATCAAAATATTCTTTGCTGTACTACAAAAACATTAAAAGGACAGACAGCGTTAGCAAATCGTAATTGAAGTCGTCACCTGACAGCCCATTTTGGCACCATTGTGTTACAGGCTAAGGGCCCTGCCCTGATGCTCCACAGTGCAGCCGGCAGGATCTCCTGGAGGCGACCCCCAGCACTATTAAGTTGGCACGTATCTGGGAGCGCGACGTGTGACGCTTTCGACACGTGAGAAGAAGAAGTTAAATTCTGAAGAGTTTAAACCGCTGTACCCAAGTAATAATGTACACACGACAGCACATCGACCCTTACACGCTAGCACTCTACTCGGTTACGTTACGGGCGACTATACAACAAAAGTGTCCACTCTGACGTGCTGTCGTATAAGATCGGCCACAGTCTAGGATGCGCCCGTATTGTGTCTGTGAACCCTGGTACCCCTTGGATTTGCTCTTATGCGCGTGCGCTTTGCTCCCCCTGCCCATTAGTACAGGTAGCGTCACGCACGAGTTATGAGCGCTGACCTTGAATGCGCAGAACAAATTTTTTGGGTCTATTTGGCGGGGTACGCGGGGGGCGACGGAGAGGCGCGATCGCCGGCGAGCGCGGGCGCGTGATTGGTAGATCAGTCGCTCTAGCCTCGGGGTACAGTCGCACACATAGTTTTTTTATTTCCTCGCAGAAAGAATGCCGAAACAAAATGTTTTAAAAAGACAGTTCAGAAAGATTCAAAAAAGTTATTGAGAACAATACATATTACATTGAGATTATTTTTCATTGATTGTACACCCGTTTTATCGTAATGTCCGAATAATTGTATAGAAAACCATTTAAAATATAACGAGTGCAAAATCCGCAAAGAATACTTTCAATCGTTAAGTTTAGTCAGTTTCTCCGATTTTTAAAGTATCTCACTCAACTATAGTTCAGTCCCCGTAGCATGACTTTTATCGAGGCGGATTTATCCAACATCGCTCTCGACGATATATAACCCACTAAAGACGTCAAAAATGCTGATAAACCGCCATTTTGTTGGATAAATCCGCCTCGATAAAAGTCATGCTCCCCCCGCAGCTCATCGTCAGTCTTAGAGCCCGCGTGGATATTAGAAATTTTGCGCGCGATTGTACGGTCGGCCACAATCTCAGATACCCCATGGCAGCTCTTACCGCGCGCGGCATAAGGGCGCCAATCGAACAAAAAGGGGTATCTGAGACTGTGGCCGACTGTACACACTTGCGCAGAAATCCCCACCAGTTTCGTCGAGCGCTCATATAACTCGTGACGCTACCTGTAAAAACCCTGGTAGCAGATATATTCGTGCCCCTGCCTTACCCCAGCAGTTATGTTTGGTTTTAAATATTACGAAGTGGCTAGCGCGATTAACTTTGCGCGTTTTTTGGAGCGCGATGTTTGACGCTTTTGACACGAGAGAAAAAGAATAGGTGCAGTCGGCCATACGCAAGGATACCCATATCTGTTGGATTGGAACTCTCATGCCAATCGCGGTAAGAGCTACCATGGGGTATAATTCGCACAGAATGAGAATGGGATGCGACCTTTTGGAACTGAGACGCGCGCGGTGCAAACTCGCGTCGAAGCAACCTTGTCATAGTAAAATAAAGTATACATATTTTCGATTGACTTCGACAAGGGTCCATCCCATTCTCATCGCGCGCGATATCCATGTGGGCGACCGTACTTTTAAGGAAATAAAATCTTACCTCTTTCAATCGTCAGGCTGCCGTCGGGAAACTTGAATCGCTTTGAACACTTTCTGTTCAACGACACCGCGTATTTCCTAAAAATCTCCTCAGACACCATTTCCAAGTACTCCATCTCCTTCAAGCTCTCATACGTGAGCTTGCCATGGCATTCCTTTATAATTCCACTGATTTCTTCATACAGCCTTCGCTGTATCTCTGGCTGGAGTGCCACTTCAAATAAGAAGAAGGTAAGAAACAAAGAGGCGGGTTCGAAACCAGCGGCATAGAAAGACATAGCTTGCGCCGCTATCAAATCGTCATCTATCAGCAATTCATTGTTCCCTTTGCTAGTATCAATAGTCCCTTCCTCCTTTAATTCTATGAGCATATTCATCAGGTCGCAATTATGTTTGGGCCTCCCTTCCCTCTGGTCAACGATATTCTTGATTAAATTCAAGAAAAAGTCTTTCAAACGATGCAGGGGGCTCGCTATGTTGAACCATTCGTTGAGGAATTTTTCGAACCCTGGGTAGAGAAGCTCTAGGAATCTTCGCACGCTTAATGTTGTCGAAAGCGTGAAGATGCCTTCAGCCACCTCGGCGAAAATGTTCTTTTCTTGGCTGTAGACGTCTAGGGAGATGCCGAAGGAGCATGTTCCGTTCACGTCGCACATAACGAGCCTACAGAGTGCACTCATGTCATGTTCAGGGCCTTCCTCGGCTAACAATTTGTCGATGTGTGCGAGGAACCGCTGCAAGCATTCGTCGACCACGGGCATCATCTGTTTTACTTTCACAGCTGAGAATAGTGGACTCATCTTTTGACGCAGTGCCTTCCAGGTTTCGCCTGGAAAAATATTTCATCAGCAACAACTAGGTGATACATACATCTACATATCCGATCATTATTATTGATCCCTCTATCAATACCTACATCTAAGTGATGTAGCCCTTTAGCTCATGCTACTTCTTATCTCTGCGCGCAAAGAAAAATGCACAAAATCGATTCCGAATTCCGAAATCGAAAAAAATGGCGCCGCTATTTTTTTTTTTCAGTGAAATTATCTTCATATTTCATGAACAACTGGCTGTTTTAGATAGCTCTCACCTAATTGTAGTGTTTGATATGTAAACATTTTCGATTAGTTTAGTGTATTTGATACAGAATCGATTTTGTGCATTTTTTTTTTGCGCGCGGGCGGTTCACTATGCACGGCGGCGCCAATCAATACACGCAGCAAAACGTTTATGAATTTCAACACGAAATTAGCAGTGTGTTAGATAGCTCTCAAGTCTCACCTAATTTTAAGGTTCTGTAAGAGCACTTGATTTATGTGTGTGTACAGTCGGCCACAGTCTCAGATACCCCTTTTTGTTCGATTGTCACCCTTATGCCGCGCGCGGTAAGAGCCATGGGGTATCTGAGATTGTGGCCGACCGTACCTATCTGATTTAAGAATCGATTTTGTATGTTTTTAATTGCTAATGAGCTAAGTTGGGCTGCGGGCATTAATGGTTACTCATAGCTCATACCTTCAGCCAAGAACAGATTGTCATCGAAGCGGTCATCCCTCTGGCGTAATCCTCTCCCGTGGAAACAATCGAAGCCTTTCACGGTTACCTAACAACAAAAGTGTCTAATTTAACAATACTAAAAAGCTACAACTTGTGTTGTGTGTGTCTGTCCGTGTGTCGGTCTGTGAAATAGAAATAAACGTTTATTCATCACAAAACAACACGTAATAAAGTACAAATCTGGATAAAATCTTATAAATAATGTTTGTGATCAATTGGACCTGGCTCATCTAAATGCTGATCCAATGGTAGGTAGGGGTACATAATTAGGTAGGTACATTGCACGTCTAGCTTAATACCTACCTCCTTAATCCAGTCGGGGTCTCGCACCAGCAAGGCGGGGGTGAGCCCCTGGTAGAATCCCACGACTTTCTCGTGGGGAAAGTCGTCGTAAAGCCTTTTGGCGAAGTCGTGAACGGACTCGCGCACGAACATGATGCCGCCCGCGTTACCGACCACTGGGAAGGGCGAGGGGCCCTTGACACCCCGTTTTGACCAGTAGCTGTACCTTAAAACACAAAAAAAAAAACATTATGCCAGGTACAGGGGCCATAGCCGGTAACGCAATGGCGTGTCGATGGTGTCCCAGCAGAAGGACAAAACCGGAGTTTCCTCGTTTTTCTCCTACTAATAACTAATGTAGAATTAGAATCAGAATATTCTTTGCTGTACTACAAAAACATTAAAAGGACCGACAGCATTAATAAAGCCATCAACTGGGAGCCCATTTTGGCACCATTGCGTTACAGGCTAAGGGCCCTGGTAGAACGAGCGAGCGTTTTTATGTTTGTAGATATGTACGGTCGGCCACAATCTCAGATACCCCATGGCAGCTCTTATCGCGCGCGGCATAAGGGCGCCAATCGAACAAAAAGGGGTATCTGAGACTGTGGCCGACTGTACCTATGTATGAATGTTCGTTTAACGATAACTTGAGGGTCAGATCGTCATAAAATATGGTAGGCGGATATATGAAATCAAAATTATTTTTATTTTCGAACATGCATAAGCCAAAGCGGTCGAGGGGTTGCCGAGATATTTATGGGGTTGTAAAGATGATTCCTATGCAATGCGCGAATGGAGTTAGCATAAAGTTACACATCGTGAGTTCACAGTTCGGGACTAACTACTTACTAGCAAGTTGTAGGTATGTACAGTCGGCCACAGTCTCAGATACCCCTTTTTGTTCGATTGGCGCCCTTATGCCGCGCGCGGTAAGAGCTGCCATGGGGTATCTGAGATTGTGGCCGACCGTACCTAGTACCTACCTTTCTTTGAGCCAGATGTGGATAAGCAGGAGTAAAGTTAGGAAGGCGAATACAGTAACGAGCGACATGGTGGAGACTCGAATTAACAATAAAATAATAAAAAGCGAATGTGGAACGTATATATTTATTTTGTTGAATTTTGTGGCACAAAAAACGGGAAACAGTGTTTTTGGGTTCCGTGTTTTAAGTTTTATCTGATAAACAAGGTATTGTTTTGTAAAGTGACACTCGACTCAGGCAGGGGTGATTATTTATTTAGGGGTGATTATACAGGGTGTTAAAAGACCGCCAACAAAGCGAGAAACCACGTATTGTCCTCATCATTATGAACATTTTTGCCCGAGGAACTATGCCTGGGAAATCAACGGTTTCCGAGTTCATGAGGTTCAAAGTCGGACTTTTGAAAACTTTTTTTTTGCAGAAATGTATTCAGTATCTCTTCTCAAGAAGCCATATCAAAATTATGAATATTTCTTACAAAAAACGACGTTAAAATTGCAACCCGCAATGTATTCTAAACATCGGCACTTCAAGATTAAGTAACATAAACTTATACCTACGCTTGCGCATTATGACTTCGGTGCGTTACACGTCTATTGCGAAATAAAATATTTTTCAAAATTATAACCTAAAAATCCAAAATCATTTCCCAGCAATAATTTATCGAAAAAGTACTTTGTTTTGGTGTCTAGTACGCGTGGCTTTCGGGTCTGTTGGCGGTCTTTTAACACCCTGTATTTACAAAAAAAAGGCCCGTTAATTTTAAGCATTTTGAAATTCGGCGTTTAGAACTTCGGCGTTTCAATGATTCTGCCACAAGATCTTTCGGCTTTGAGTCTTACGGCGTTATGACCATACGATTAGGCATTTTAATTTTAGAGCTTTTGTTTGACCGAAGACTTTTGCGTCCCCGGTTTCTGAATAGGGTTTTTTCCTTTAGTTATAATAAAAATTCTAGATGGCGCTGTATTTTAGTAAGAATAAATGTCAAACTAGATCACAGATAACCAAAAAGAACGCCAGATAAGTCTGCACGCGTCGGATGGCGTACCGTGGCGTCGGGTGGTGTTTAAGTTGTGATGGAAAATAATCACCTGACCAACCGCTTAACCTGACCCCTAATAATCCTTATTTTCTTGCCATTTCTGTTGTATTATGTTACCGGCCAAACCCGATTTCATGATAAACTAGTTTCGCCTCGGCCAAACCAGTCTAACCTAAGCTCGTATGAACGAACCAGTATAGCCTAGGCCAAAGTAGTCTAGCCGAAGCTCGTATGGATAAACCGGTATTTCCTAGGCCAAACTAGTCTAGCCGAAGCTCGTATGGAGAAACCAGTTTGGCCTGGGCCGATCCAGTCTGGCCTAGCAAGAATATTGTACGCTCCAGGATAAACTAGTATGGCCTAGCCCGAGCTGATATTGACGAAATTTTAGGTATGAATGTTACCATATCTCGTAAACTAAGAGGTTTAGCGCAAAAATAACGAAATTTTCGAACCCCTTAAGAACCCCGAAACCAGGCCTTTTACTTATATAGGTGTTCTAAAAACCAACATATAGGGTGTTAAACATACAGGGTATTCCTGGAAGTGTGACAGACAGTCGAAAAAGATTTAAAACAAAGGTTAGGTCAGTAGGTTTGGTTGGCGACACACTGACATACCTACCTACCTCTTTTTGTTTTCGAGTGGTCCTTCAAACCGGACAAAATCGGATATACCGTAGACTTTTTGAATGTAGACTTTTTCAAATTCGGCCTTTAAATGCGTCCCCTACTGTTCAGATAATTACGGCGGGTTAGTACTAGGCTAGCATAAATAAGTATAATCTGCATTACCCCTACTCAAATAGGGCTAGACTGGTTTGGCCTAGGCTGAACTGGTTTCTCCATTCGACCCAAAACACAACACTTCCCATACATGACTTGTACAAGATGTACTTACATAAGCACTTATAATTTATAGGTAGGTATTATTATAATGAAAATCCGTGGACGGATACACTTGTGAATTTGTGAAACAAAAATTACGAGCAAGAGCAAGCAAGCGGCGCGCGGCGGGGTAGTTATCTGTGAAAAAACCTCAGCACAGACCAATAGACAGTCTGTGGGCAGACTTTGTCATTTTTTCTGGCTAAACTCCATTTTCTATGGTGAGAAGAATAGCGCCATCTAGAGACGTCTTCATAAACAACAAAAAAAAAAACCCGAAAAAAGCCTATTGAGAATTTTGCTAAGCGAATACTTTACTATCGTTCTGTCACGCTCTTTTGTGAGAAATCTGCAGAGACAGGACCATTTGCTTAGCGAATTTCTCAATTCAGAAACCGGCAGATACTCGTAGACACAGGCCCGGTTTCTGAGTTGAGAATGATACTAAGCACATATGATACTGATACTAAGCACATGCTCTGTCACGCTCTTTTGTGAGAAATCTGCAGAGACAGGACGATACTTACCCATTTGCTTAGCAAAATTCTCAACTCAGAAACCGGGCCACAGTCTGCTTGTGGTCGAACGGAACCCTCGATGCACGATTCCGACTCGCACTTGGCTGGTTTTTATCACTGATGCTAATTAATTGAAAAGGATCTTTTTTTAAATAATTTTATAAATTATTAGGTTCTTAGGAAAAAACATAACCATACAATACACTACAATAAGTTTATTTACCAAAAAGAAAAGTACAAGTGATCAATAATTATTTATTAATTAAGTATGTACTTAATTACCTGCCGTATTTTTTATTGATGGTAAGTAGGTATCAGCTATAGTCATCTATCTTGCTTTATTTCACCGCGTGAAGCGAGATGCCGCTACCCGATTTTTATTTTCGATGGCTAGGACAACACCGAAGGGAGTCTGTAACGCAATGGTGCCAAAATGGGCTGCCAGTTGACGGCTTCAACGTGCTTCAACTACGATTTATTAATGCTGTCGGTCCTTTTAATGCTTTTCTAGTATGGCAAAAAATAATATTCTGATTCTTATTCTAGAGTCTAGAGGATTGTAGGAGAAAAACGCGAAACGCCCGGTTTTGTCCTTCTATTGATGTTACATAGCGCTATCTAGCGGTGAAAAGCAAAACGTCAACACTGTTTTTTGGCGCAGAAGTAGTTCATCAGATTTCCTCTAGAGAGCGCTCTATGAAACTTCTAAACTAAAATAATCGGGGACTGTTCAAACGATACTGAATAATATTTACAAAAATAAAAATATTTCAGTGAAAAATACCCAAAAATCATTCAACCCCTCCCTTATTATTATACCTACTATTGCATGCGGCGGCGAGTCGGGCGCCACATATCATATAGCGCTTTGAGAAGGCGGGGGTGTCCGCACGTCGCGGTTATTATAGAACAACTTGAACAAGGCAATTTGTGCTTTTTACCCGACTACGCGAAGCAATTAAAAACTAAAACCCGACTACTAAAAGGCTTAAAACAAGACCTGCTTATCCTTAAAATAGACTCATACATAATTAATCGTAGTCGGAGGCCATCGGTTATCAAATGCGAATGTGGTCTCCTCCGACTACGATTAATTATCTATGAGTCTATTTTAAGGATAAGCAGGTCTTGTTTTAAGCCTTTTAGTAGTCGGGTTTTAGTTTTTAACTTCTATTTTTTTTTGAGCTTTTTAGTAAGTCATTTGGGCTATCACCCAGAATAGAACCAAGAAGGGCAAAAAAAACACATTTTGGAATTTTTTGTTCTATTTGTTATGTTGACGCTACATGTGTTATACATTTTTGAAAAGGTCTTTTAAAGCCCTTTCATTTGATACCCATGACGATGGTATCCGATAATTTTTATTTTTAGGCCCACCACTTTAGGGCGCAGCACAGCCGCCATCTTGGTTTTTTTCAAAATTAAACTATCCTATGTTACCTGGGTGATTAAGACGAATCCAACGACACCTCATTTGTTGAAATCGGCCGAGTAGTTTAGGCTCTGCGAGGGAACAGATGAACACACAAACATACATACCCACATACATACATACATACATACATACATACATACATACATGCATACATACATACATACATACGCTGCTAAAATCATAACCCTCCTTTTTGCTTCGCGTAGTCGGGTAAAAAGGAGGGTTATGATTTTAGCAGCGTATGTATGTAAGTATGTGGCCGGGTATGTATGTTTGTGTGTTCATCTGTTCCCTCGCAGAGCCTAAACTACTCGGCCGATTTCAACAAATGAGGTGTCGTTGGATTCGTCTTAATCACCCAGGTAACATAGGATAGTTTTATTTTGAAAAAAACCAAGATGGCGGCTGTGCTGCGCCTTAACCCTTCCGCTCGGGGAGGCTTTAACGCGACGCGGAAAACGCGGAAAATGGAGTTTCCACCGTTGACAAAATCTCTCATATCTCCGCACTTACTCAACCAAATGTTGTGAAATAAGAAGAAATCTTTTCTTTAGAAACGACATTATTTGAGGTAGGTACGGAAATATATGGTTCTACGTTAAAAAAGTCTTAATTCTCTGTGCAAAATGAAAATGTAGGCATAAATTCCAGATTTGTGGAATAAATTGTCTATTGAGGTAAAAATACAAACCTTTAGGAACTGAAATCGTTTCTAAGCCAATGTTGAATAAATGCCTAGTACACATAAGTGGTTTCTTTCATCCTACAACATCCAAATCCTAAGAAAACATTACACAACAATCGATGCAAATTCCAGGGCCCTTAGCCTGTAAGACAATGGTGCCAAAATGGGCTGTCAGGTGACGACTTCAATTACGATTTGCTAACGCTGTCTGTCCTTTTAGTGTTTTTGTAGTACAGCAAAGAATATTTTGATTCTAATTCTAGAGGATTAGTTCTCTGGTTGTAGGAGAAAAACGAGGAGAGCCCGGTTTTGTCCTACTGCCGGAACGCCATTGACCCGCCATTGCGTTACAGGCTAAGGGCCCAGCGGCCGAACGAAGTTGACGAGTGACTGTCAGTGTCAAAATCTTTTGTTTTTTTCTTCGATATTTGGTATCAAATCACAGACAATTTTATACTCTGTGATTCGTCTATACACGATCAGACATTCAGTTCACGACGTGACGCAATATCCGGTAGAAACCATAGAGCGGGCGAACATTCAGAAATCGTTACAGACTTCTATAGCATGATGAATTTATACTGTAAAATGCAAGTTTTTCTTATGAAGTAAGGACCTAAAGAACCAAAGAATAACGTAAATCAACGTAAATTTACTTACCTCTCGTAGAATTTTCAAAACAATACACTTTGTGTGTCAGCTCCGCGCGACGGCTTTTTATGATTTCTGAATGTTTTAGAATAAAAAAAACCTTTTGTTTTTTTCTTACAGTGTGACCAGTGTTTGGTATCAATAAAGAGATAATTTTATGCTCTGTATTTCGTCTATAGACGATCACGCTCTACGGTTTATGCCTGACTCAGTAACCGGCAGAAAGTAAAAGCGCGCGAAAGCGCGTGATGACCCTAGCGCCAACGTACACATGTGTACGTTTCTCGAGCGGACATGCTAAAGTGGTGGACCTAAAAATAAAAATTATCGGATACCATCGTCATGGGTATCAAATGAAAGGACTTTAAAAGACCTTTTCAACAATGTATAACACATGTAGCGTCGACATAACAAATAGAACAAAAAATTCCAAAATGTGTTTTTTTTTGCCCTTCTTGGTTCTATTTTAGGTGATCATCCAAAATAACTAACTGAAAAGCTCAAAAATAAAATTTAAGTTAAAAACTAAAACCCGACTACTAAAAGGCTTAAAACAAGACCTGCTTATCCTGAAAATAGACTCATAGATAATTAATCGTAGTCGGAGGACACCACATTCGCATTTGATAAACCGACGGCCTCCGACTACGATTAGATTCGATTCTATGAGTCTATTTTAAGGATAAGCAGGTCTTGTTTTAAGCCTTTTAGTAGTCAGGTTTTAGTTTTGAACTTCTATTTTTTTTTATAAAAAAAATTGTTTCTAGCTTTACTCAAACTATCGTCCCTGAGTCGGGTGTCACGACCAAAAAAACACCCTGTATAAACATAATTCATACTAAAGAAAAAATACATTAGGATCCTAGTCAATAATAATAATAGAGATTTTCTCCGGTTTAGGTATATTGTGATATGTAAAATTCGATTAAACGAAGTCCTAAGTGTGCGTTCTAACGTGAAGAGTTAAAAGATATTTTCTCGACGCTTTAAAGTTACACAAATCACAACGAAACCGCTTATCGCCAGTGTGTGTTGTAAGGTGTCTGTGTGTTGTAAGGTGTGTGTTGTAAGGTGACTTAATGTGATTAATTATAAAGCAATAACAAAAAGACAAGTGACTAGTTAAGTCACAACGAAACGGCTTTTCGCCAGAGTGCGTTCTAACATGACAAGTAAAATTTTCTTTTGTTGAAGTTTTAAAATTACACAAATTACAAAGAAATGGCTTTTCGCCAGTGTGAGTATGAATAACAAACATTAACTTAATTTTGATGTTTCCACTGATCCCGGGATCGGTGGATACAACTCCGTCAAATGTCTCTTTATCGAGCTTTTATACTCACAAAAATCACAATGAAACGCCTTTTCCTCCGTGTGGATTCTAATGTGACGAGCGAGTCAAATTACCTTTTATAAGCCGTGCCAATAGAGAAACGATATGAAAATGGCGGCGGGTACCTATGGTAAGGTCTGAAAAAGAGGTTACGAAAATACGATTTCGGTTCATACCTAAAACTTTCTTACATTTTTGGTTAGGAAATATCGTTTTACGATGCTTTCTTTATTGATTAGGTAATTGTTCTACGTTGGGTTTATGATTAAACAACAATCTTTATGAAAATAAGATCAAAAATATTAAAACGTAAGTACCTAGTAAATAATACAAACCTACGTTAGGTTTGTGAAATAACTCGACAAACATTAAAGAATCAATAAGAGGCGAACGTATTTTGGCGTGTTTTATTAGCCAAGCGTAGGTGACTAATAATCAGGACTGCTTATATGACTTTGCTAACGTTACGTGTGAGTATAGACAGAGATATGATTAAAGCGAGAGGGCGTCTTTAATGGCACGGGTTATACTGAGGATTTATTATCACACAAACCACAATTAAATGGCTAGGCTTTTCGCGAGTATGTATTTTAATATGACGAGTCAAATGCATCTATAACGAGCTTTTATACTCACAAAAATTACAATGAAATGGCTTTTCACCAGTGTGTGTTCTAACGTGAATAGTTAAAGAACATTTATCCGAAGTTCAATCATTGCTTTTCGCCTATGTGTTTGAATATGACGAGTCAAATATAACTTGGTCGAGCTTTTATAATCACAAAAATCACAATGGAATGGCTTTTCGCCAGTGTGCGTTCTAATGTGACGAGTTAAACTATTTTTTTTATGGCTCTATAATCACACATGTCACAATGAAATGTCTTATCGCCAGTGTGCGTTCTAATGTGAATAGCCAAATCCTTTTTAAAATTGCATTTATATTCACAAAAATTACAATGAAAGCGCTTTTCACCAGTGTTTTTCGTATTCGTGACGGTAAATGTTTCCGCACCAGTGTTTGTTTGTTTGTTTTGTTCAGTTTTTGTTTCGCCAGTGTTTGTTTGTACCTTTAAATTATTATGAAATGGAAGGAATTTCCAAAATCTGCCGTTGAATTAAGGGGGGAGGGGGTGGGGAAGGGGGGGAGGGGATCAGGACCCTCCCTGTGAAGGGCGAGGTATAATCCGTGCGGTATCAGAATGGGATACCTTTTGGAACTGAGACGCTCGCGGTCCGCCTGTCAGCTGTAGCGTCAGCATTTCGGCAAACTCTAGTTGTCTATGGCAAACTCGCGTCGAAACTTGCTTGTGTTTTCTGTGCGCGTGGGTGTCTGCTCGAGTTTTATCACGTTGTATTCAATTAATTCAATAACATTTAATCCTTTTAGATTACAACCACTAAACATTTTTGTGTATTTTCAGTTTCGTAACCTTATGATAGAACGTCGAACTAACAATTTTTTTACTGACGCTACTCGAGAACTGTCATTTTCGGTTCAGTTCCAAAAGGTATTATCCCATTGTGATCCCGCACGGATTATACGGAAACGAAAGTTTTTGAGAAAATTAAAAAACAAGTTTTGAGGTCATGTTGTCGTAGAACGACCTATACCCAACTGTTTCTGTTTTTGAGTTTTGGGACCAAAATCACTTCCGTAAAAGCTCCGGCGCTACGAACGACTCCACCGTGCACCTCGTCGCTAAGCATCCTCGCTCACCGTCGCAGCTGAGGTTTGCTGGTCGGCTGCGCCGGCCACCCTCAGCCACCACTCCCGGTTTCGCTCGTCCTGCTACTTGCTCCGCGGCGCACGCGGTCGTTCGCTACCCCTTGCGCCTCCGGCTTTTTTTATTGCTCTTTAGTTGTAGTAACCTTATGACTGTCGAGTTTCGGTGTGCCCTGAGTCGGGTTTGGTAAAGATTCGACCTATTTCTGCCTAGTTTCGGGGTGTTCTGAGTCGGTTTTGGTAAAGTTTCGACCTATTTTTGCCTAGTTTTGGTTTTTTGGTCCGTTTTGGTTCGACACTAACAAAACTTCGTCGAAACGAAATTTTAAATTTTCGCGCTATGTACCTCTTGAAATAAAGCGGGACCATAAAGGGGCAACGTTCAGTTTTACAAAATTGTAAAACCATAGTTTGTAAAATGCACTGTTTCAATTTTTGTTGGAGTTGTAGGATTCAAATAAAGATATCAAATTCATTTAGAATCAGTTGCACTCAAATTCTGAATACAGTTTCTTTGTGACCACAACATACCCATCACGTGAAACGGAACACATCGTCACACATCGTCCGTTCTGAAACTCAAAATGGCGTGATTTCGTAGGAAATTATAACTTTTCAAAAAATAATATCTCCACAACTACGCGTTTTCGTAGTATTTTGCTTAGCATTTTTACGTTTCTGCAGTATTAATTTGAAGTTCCAACTCAGCGGCAGATATTCGAAACCTGAGCCAAGAATGAACGCACTTCTCTCCATCCTTTCTACACTTGATTATGGCATAAGCACACACAGATCACCACACCAGTGCATTGCCACAACTGTCACACAATAAAAAAAACTTATTTTTTGTAATCTGTGAAAAAAACAGCTGACCGACAAACATCTTCAACATAACCTAAAAGAAAAGTTCTACTACAAAATTATTCAAGAAGTAGGGCCCGAATCTTTATCTAATCAACTATGAAACTGATGTCGCAAATATTTCAACCAATCATAAGCATACCGAAGAATGCTAAGATCAAAAATACTGAGATTACTTGCAGAAGTCAAAAGGTAAGTTGCTTCTATAATAGGAGTTTTTAGTATTTTATTTATATATCTATCTATCAGTATCAACAGCACAAGTTAAGTATTTAGGTTAATTTATAATTTTCTTCGTAGGCCAATTCATGATTAATTTTATTATACAATTTAATAAGTCTATGCAATTTAACATAAAAATTAAAAACCGGCAAAGAGTACAATTATTTCGGCTCAGGTTTCCAATATCTGCCGCAGAGTTAGAACTTCAAATTAATACTGCAGAAACATGTTATTAAAATAAGTACAAATACTAAGTGAAATGCTACGGAAACACGTAGTTTAGGAGATATGATTTTTTGAAAATTTTATTTTATACGATAATTTACGCCATTTTGAGCTTCGGAACGGACGCTTGAGTTCCGTTTCACGTGATGTTAAGGTTGCTGTCAAAGGTTAATTAGCCTAAACTGTGTTAAAACATAAGGTTTAGTACGGAATTTCAGTGAAACAGATTTTTAGAGGTTTGAAAGTACTTAATATTTTTATTTCAATAGTCTAAACGTACTTACGATTAAAATCAATACATTTTGGTAATTAATAATTTTGTGAAACGGAACGTTACTTTTTATCCCTCGCGCGCGCCATTTTGTTTGTCAGTCAGTCATCGTTTGTTATTCTCGCGGTTGAGAGCGTTTTCCGTTGTTGTTCCGCGTTGCAAGTGTTGGACTCTTTCGAGCCACTTCCTTCGACCTCTTCATCAGTGCCCCCGTGCCCAGCATCAACATCTGTTGAATCGAGCGCAGTTGGGTTGGACTCTATTGAGCCCCTGCGGGCTGCAAGCTCATCGCCGGAGCCCCCTAACCGGGACCCTGACCTGGAGGACCTTCCGGAGGCTCCACTGGAGAACCTGGATGGATTTCGGTTGCCTGCTGCCAGAACCGGCGCTTCTGGACGTAGAGTCAATTACCTATCTGAAGAGTTGAGGTGAGTCTCGCTGCAAAAACAAAATGGTTACTGATAGGTCGAATTGTGTGCACAAACTAAAGGTAACTATAGGTCAAATTGTGGGCAGAAACTATAGGTTTAGGTTAGGTTAGAACGGTGATAAAAGCAAAAAAAATAACTGGTTACCGATAGGTCGAATTGTAGGCACAAACTATAGGTAACTTTAGGTCAAATGGTGGGCAGAAACTATAGGTTTAGGTTAGGTTAGAACGTTGATAAAAGCAAAAAAAATAACTGGTTACCGATAGGTCGAATTGTAGGCACGAACAATAGGTAACTTTAGGTCAAATGGTGGGCAGAAACTATAGGTTTAGGTTAAGTTAGGACGGTGATAAAAGCAAAAACTTACCTTATTTATGTTTTGTTCTAGGTTGCTGTGGAATCCTCGACGCATTTATGCTCGGCTGGGGACGTACGAGCAGTGCATAAACTTTGCTCTGGAGCACCACCTTATAAGTGAATAAACTAGCAAAAAAAAGTGTTTATGTGTTTTATTTTAGTTGTAGTATTATTTTGTAGTATATATTTTTTATTGTATTGTATTGTGGTCTAAATTTCATTGAATAAATTGGACGTTTTGTCAACATAACCTCAAAAATCTGTTTTTTATTTTTCTCAAAAACTACTAGTTTCCGTAGCACCCCCTTCACAGGGGGGGTTCCTACCAGTAACGATAAAGAGATACGATTTTACGCTATAATTACTTTATTTACCCGATTTATTTACCCGAGGCGGTGGTGGTCTAGTGGGTAGAACAGTGGACTCTGAAGCGAAAGGTCCTAGGTTCGATTCCCCGTGCGGGCATGTATCTATGACTTTGTTTAATTTCAAAGTTACGTACCTTTGTGAATTTGTAGTAGCAATACCACTCGCTGACGGTGATGGAAAACATCGTAAGGAAACCTGAGCGTATGAGGCATTATACCCTCAACGCAAAAATCGCCAACCCGCATTGAGCACGCGTGGTGATTAAGCTCGAACTTTCTCTCTGAGAGAAGGCCTTTGCCCAGCTAGTGGGACATGTACAATTGTACAGGCTACATCTTACTTTTTTCTTTTTACCCGAGGGTTCCTTTGTAAATATGACAGACTCGTGCACAGCGCCCGGAAAATTCACCGATTTTATTAAGGAGGGTGACTACTTAAACGTACCGCACAGTTTTTGTGGTTCATGACAGAAAATATTAGTATTATGACCATTAAATAATTACACAAGTTTTTGAAGAGTTGTATTACACCCCATAACAATTGATTTTGGCATATAATTGATAGCAAGCTAGAAAAAAATATCTAAAGTTTCTAAAAAACGCGTAAAACTGCTCTTAAAGTTTGTGTCGTTGGCGAATCCACAGATAATTTTGGTAGTTGAATATTTATCCTGTAAGTTATGAGTATATATAGAATGGTGTGAACCTTGTATTTTTGCAAAAAACAAAAGGTATTTGGAGCATTAATTCGTCAAACATAACCAAATTTTGCGTGCGATTTCTCCATACGAATTAGTATGGAGTACGGAATTGTTTTCACGCAAGCGTCGACCCCGTCTCGGAGTTCAGATCGCTGCGTGCCATCGAGGAGAGAGCACGTCGCTCGGCTCCATGAGGCCCCGATGTGTAGGAATATAGCTCGCACCACGAAAAAAGACCGATGAGTTAAAGCATTTTGGTTCTTAATACAATGAATTTAAGATTCCACCGAGAGACTTGATTGGTGGCGCGACCTCGCCCCACTGTAGTGTGGGGACAAATTGTATCAAAAGTGGACTAATAAATGAAGGACTGCCGGCACGTAGGTTTACATACTATGTAAGGTTCAACGTAAGCTGGTTTGCTTGCGCGCGGGATTCGATTTTCAAAAATGGAATGCTGTCGCTTGACTCAAGAGTTGCTTCGTGGTATAGTTATTGCAATGCGCGAAGGCGTGTTCATAAGTAAATGAAAAAATGCAGACTCGTAGGACTAACTGGTCCACGCGTTTTCGTGAACTACTACACATCAAAGTTGCAAACTGATTTTTCGACGCAAGTAAAGGAGGGTAATTAATGTCACGTAATGTTCTTCGCGTGTATGTATGGAAGTATTAATTACGAAGTATTTTTTTTATGACCGTGTCGAAAGAAAATAATCGGCAAGATTTAGGGCCGAAACGCGGTAGAACGTTTTTTTTTATTGAACGAGCGAGCGAAGCGAGCGAAGTTCTCCGAGTCTACTGGAACAATCCGGCGTTTGTATGTTTGTATGTATGTATGTTTGTATGTATGTTTGTATGTATGTATGTATGAATGTTCGTTCGACGATAACTTGAGTTAATTTAGTCGGATCGGCATTGAATTTTGTAGACAGGTAAATGACCGGTGTGAAGTTAGCTGACAAAACTTGGCTGACAATATAATTATAATACTGCTAAATAAGATTGTATTTTTTTTTATGCATTTTTCAGACCTTCTAATTATCCTGAAAGCCTGTAACTGTTAAAAATATTGTTCGAACCGGAATCAAATAGTATTTTTTTTTTATATGACTGTTCTTAGTTCAACCTTTTTTAGGCGAACCGATCAAGATTCCAGGCTAGATTCGTTTTTTACCATTCTAGACGCTATCCTTTTCGTTAGCACATACTATAAGCTATCCAACAACACCAAAATCAAGCTTGTCCATTCAGAAGTACTCAAAAAAGTTAACTGACAAAAATAATTTCTCGATTTTACCAACTATTTTCAGTTTGGTCACAATTAATAGCCGCCAGAGGTTTTTACCACTCTAGACGCTACTGTTTTCTTTAGCACATACTATAAGCTATCCAACAACACCAAAATCAGGCTTGGATTTCATTCAGAAGTATCCAAAAAAGTTAGCTGACAAAAATAATTACACTATTTTTCCAAAACTATTTTCAGTTCTTTCAAAATTAAAAGCCACCAGAGTTTTTTACCACTCTATACGCTATAGTTTCCTTTAGCAAATACTAAAAGCTATCCAACAACACCAAAATCAGACTTGGATTCCATTCAGAAGTACCCAAAAAAGTTAGCTGACAAATATAATTTTACGATTTTTCCTACTATTTTCAGTTTAGTCATAATTAAAAGCCGCCAGAGTTTTTAAAAAAGTTAGCTGACAAATATAATTTTACTATTTTTCCAATTATGTTCAGTTTAGTCATAATTAAAAGCCGCCAGAGTTTATTGCCACTCTAGACGCTATGATTTCCTTTAGCACATACTATAAGCTATACAACAACACCAAAATCAGGCTTGGATTCCATTCAGAAGTACCCAAAAAATTTATTGTCAAAAATAATTTCACAATTTTACCAACTATTTTCAGTTTGGTCAAAATTAATAACCGCCAGAGGTTTTTACCACTCTAGACGCTGCTGTTTTCTTTAGCACATACTATAAGCTATCCAACAACACCAAAATCAGGCTTGGATTTCATTCAGAAGTATCCAAAAAAGTTAGCTGACAAAAATAATTACACTATTTTTCCAAAACTATTTTCAGTTCTTTCAAAATTAAAAGCCACCAGAGGATTTAACCACTCCAGACGCTATGGTTTCCTTTAGCAAATACTAAAAGCTATCCAACAACACCAAAATCAGACTTGGATTTCATTCAGAAATACCCAAAAAAGTTAGCTGACAAATATAATTTTACGATTTTTCCAACTATTTTCAGTTTAGTCACAATTAAAAGCCGCCAGAGTTTATTGCCACTCTAGACGCTATGATTTCCTTTAGCACATACTATAAGCTATACAACAACACCAAAATCAGGCTTGGATTCCATTCAGAAGTACCCAAAAAATTTAATGTCAAAAATAGTTTCACAATTTTACCAACTATTTTCAGTTTGGTCAAAATTAAAAGCCGTCAGAGTTTTTACAACTCTAGACACAATTCTGAATGGAATCCAAGCCTGATTTTGGTGTTGTTGGATAGCTTATAGTATGTGCTAAAGAAAACCATAGCGTCTAGAGTGGTAAAAAACTCTGGCGGCTTTTAATTTTGACCAAACTGAAAATAGTTGAAAAAACCGTGAAATTATTTTTGTCAGCTAATTTTTTTGAGTACTTCTGAATGGAATCCAAGCCTGAGTTTGGTGTTGTTGGACAGATTGTAGTATGTGCTAAAGAAAATCATAGCGTCAAGAGTGGTAAAAAACTAATCTTGCCTGGAATCTTAATCGGTTTGCATAAAATTAAGATTGAACTGAGAACATATTTAAGAAAAACTATTTGATTCCGGCTCGAACTTGACCGTTTTGATCTGAGCAATCATTTTTTATTAATTTTAATTATTAATTTTTTATTTAAATTAAGTAGGTTAAATTAGTATAGTTTTCTTTTTATTATTTCTTATTAGTTTAGTTTTGTATATTTAATTTCGTTTAATAAATTTTTCTTCATGTTAAGTAAGTAACAAAAAAAAAAAATCATTTTTTACAGTTACTGACTTTCAGGATACTTACAAGGCCTGAAAAATGCATTTAAAAAATTACCATCTTAATTTAGCAGTATTATAATTATTATTGTCAGCCAAGTTTTGTCCGGTAGGTAAATGAGGCAAAGAGAATTTTTAAGTGTGAACATGAGCCAAATCGATCGAGGGGTTGCTGAGATATGGGGTCGCGAGTTCATAGTTCAGGGCGAACAACTAGTTATTTTTGTTTCTTTCATCAGGTGGAGGTAGAGCTTAGACTTATCTAGCATTAGCCATTTAGGAGATATGGGCAGTTAAAGTTTTGATACTTGAATCGGGTAGATTTTGTCGAGTCCTTTTCTTAGGGTATGTACCTACCATGAACTAACATGGGTTTAGCATTAGCCGTTTAGGAGATATGGGTTATTCATAGAATTGGTAACCGGAATACAGTGGCTACGTCTGGCACAGGATCGTGAGAGGTGGAGGTGGTTCATAATTCCCATAATTTCCAGAACGTGAAAAACATAACCCTCCTTTGGACAGTCGGGTAAACAACGTGCGCAAATGCTAGTTTGAAATAAAAAGTACATTTTCGATTCTTCAATTTTACATCACTATTCGCGCAGTCGACCGTGCAAGAGTGTGCGTGAGCGGTCGGCCGCGCGTCGATTGCTGTGTGCGTGCGAATTCGAGAAAGGTGCCGGCAAGACAGGGCCCTTAACTTAAAATTATTGGGTATGTGCATTTTTTGCATATATGGAACAGAAGAGCCGAAACTTTTATCGAAAAAGCCGCATGCGGCTCCCGAGCCGCAGGTTGCCGACCCCTGCTTGGAGCTATGAAAAAATCTAACTTGTAAGTTAATGAAATCTAAGAGCCCTGCCTGTCTCACGAGACTGAAGGATGAGTTCAAGTGGCTCGACAAACCCCCCCCCCCCACTTAACAACCCCCCCGACAGACTTGCAAGGTCCACAACTCACAGAACCACGTATTAAGTTCGAACTGTTGGTTATTGAGTCACTCGCGCTTGTTTGGTTTTTATTTTGCGACAGGAAAGAGGAGCTAAAACTAGTTGTGCATTGGTTCCAGTTGCTACTGGAGTGTGGCATGGTACGACCCACCGGACCTGGGCTGTTTACACTGCTACCGCTGGCGCGCCGTGCGCTGGACAAGCTGGAGGGACAGGTGAGTGTGTTTACACTGCTACCGTTGGACAAGCTGGAGGATAAAAAGCGTTTATGTCCAAAAGAATATCAAAGAAAATCCTCCATACGAACCATAAATCCTTACTTTAAAAACTGAATCCAACAGTGTATGTCAAAGCTCTTTACGGTCACATCCTGAGATCTTTTGGATGGAACATCCGTTGAGTGCAATGCTGGTTATTCAAGGAAGAATATAATACACCAGACCTCGAAGAAAACTGAAGGTACCCAACTGAAACCTGTCTGGAAGTCCAACGTGCTCACCCGACGCATCAAGATCTCCCTCTTCGAGTCGATCGTCAAATCGGTTCTCTTGTTTGGCTGTGAGACGTGGAGAGTGACAAAGGGTCTGATGAACCAACTGCAAGTGTTCGTCAATAAGTCCTTAAGGTCGATCCTCCGCATATACTGGCCGAACACCATCCGAAATGAAGAGCTATGGGTGAAGTGCCACCAATCCCCCATAGGGCAAGAAATCTCCTTGCGAAAATGGAGATGGATCGGGCACACAATCCGAAGGGGTCAGAGCAACAGTGCAAACTTTGCTTTCGACTGGCAGCCGCGAGGGGGCAGGAGAAGACGTGGACGCCCCGTTCACACATGGCAGCGTACAGTTGAAGGCGAGCTGCGAGCCGTTGGGCTGAGCTGGAGCGAAACCAGAAGCGTTGCTGAGGACAGGAAGGCGTGGCGTGATCTTGTAAAGGCCCTTTGTACCTCTGGGGTACCATAGGACAGCAACAACAGACCTCGAAGAAAACTGAAGATACGATGTTCTGACCAAAAAACTGGCCATTCAAAGGGGCAACGCTGCCACCAGTCTGAGGACTCTCCCCAGTGGTAGCGGTCTGGACTTTTTGTAAATAATTTAGTTTTATTTGGGAAATCATAAGTCAAGCCACAAAGTTTTTTTTTTGCCACGTGATCAAACTTCTCATTTTATAAGTAAGCCACGGGAAAATATGATAGCTTCTAATAAACTAATTCGTCTTTTTTACATCGTCAACTAAATATTCCAAAGAAAGCGTCAAGTAAAGTTCAACAATTATTTTAACTTGTTTACTGATTTATCTATTGCAACCTGATTTACGAACTCAGCCACGGATTTTACAACTCATCACCATTATACGTTTTACAGCTTCAACGTAAGGTCCTCAAAAAAATATAATTCAAGCTTCAATAGACAACCTCATATATTATAATAACTTAGCATGTATGCAAATTAATACATCATATTCATTTATTGTGAAAAAAGCCACTATACGATTTGAGACTCCACAGCGACCAGCCATTTGCACCAATCAGAGAGCGCCATTTGAATCACGTACTGACGATTAGTCATGCATGTGTATTTGTGACTACGTATCATTATTAGTATTGGTGTCAACTATTGGTCTATTATAGAAGTTGGCAATGACTGCTGACTGATCAGACCAACCAGCAGCCTTCCTAATCACATCAACATTTATACCACAGCGAGAAGCATTTGAAGTTGAAGTATGACGGGTGCTATGAGCATCAAATATAGCGGTATCTATACCAATATCCTTAAGGTTCTGCTTCATCCAGCGCCCAATCGTCTGAGAAGAAGCAGCCCTATGAGGTTTCTTAAAGGTTAATAGCAGGCGGTCTTCACCTAGCATTAACGATGCATCAGTTGCGTTTTTTTTACTCAATCTACTTCCAGAAAAATGCTCCTATCGAAATGAAAAAAAATCAGGCCTTTTTTCCTCGTTCCGAATTCTTTTGTAACTTAATTTTGGCAAAAATGTCAGTTGCGTCTTTTTTTCTTATGACGGCAGTATATCTTTTTTAAATTACTATACGTAAAATGATGGTATTTCAAAGTACACGAATTGATTTTAAAAAAAGTATTTTATTTTGTTTCCCTTTAATAGTTCCAGGGTATTTTAGTGGCCATAATTATTTACAATTGACAATTTTAGGTAAATTTTGACGATCATAATGTAGGTCGATATAAATTTTAAAAGTACTGAGTAGGTACTGAGTTATAAAATTAGATGCAATTTTTTTATTTTTTTTGATGTCATATATTAATATTTTAGAAGTTTACTGCTTGAATGCATATTACAAATTTAGATGCCAAAAAAGAACCACGATGCTGAGTTGTATTTAGAGTGTCTTACATACAATCTGTGGCTAAGATAGTATTATTTAGAATCGCGTTGATTGTGGCTAACTTAGTAATTTAGAAGGCAATGTAGATTTTTAGAGGCGTATAATGCTATTAAAAAGAAGTCTGTTTAATTACAACCCGTTTAATTTTAGGTTTTTTTTTTGTAATGTAGCCTGTATTGTGTCCTGCTACTGTAAGGCAAAGGGTTATTTTAGGTTAATAAAAAAACTAGTTATACTCACAAATAAACCAATTTTCTTTCAACCCCTCAGGTGCGGCAGTGCATCGAGGCAACCGGGGCGCAGTACATGTCGCTACCGTCGCTCACCGCGGCCTCGCTGTGGCGCGACACGGGCCGCCTCGCCACCACAGGGCCGGAGCTCATGCGGCTCTCAGACAGACACCACAAGGACTATGTGCTGGCCCCAGTAAGTGCCCAGCCCCTCTACCGTCGCTCACCGCGGCCTCGCTGTGGCGCGACACGGGCCGCCTCGCCACCACAGGGCCGGAGCTCATGCGGCTCTCAGACAGACATCACAAGGACTATGTGCTGGCCCCAGTAAGTGCCCAGCCCCTCTACCGTCGCTCACCGCGGCCTCGCTGTGGCGCGACACGGGCCGCCTCGCCACCACAGCGCCGGAGCTCATGCGGCTCACAGACAGACACCACAAGGACTATGTGCTGGCCCCAGCAAGTGCCCAGCCCCTCTACCGTCGCTCACCGCGGCCTCGCTGTGGCGCGACACGGGCCGCCTCGCCACCACAGGGCCGGAGCTCATGCGGCTCACAGACAGACACCACAAGGACTATGTGATGGCCCCAGTAAGTGCCCAGCCCCTCTACCGTCGCTCATGAGGCCTCGCTGTGGCGCGACACGGGCCGCCTCGCCACCACAGGGCCGGAGCTCATGCGGCTCACAGACAGACACCACAAGGACTATGTGCTGGCCCCAGTAAGTGCCCAGCCCCTCTACCGTCGCTCACCGCGGCCTCGCTGTGGCGCGACACGGGCCGCCTCGCCACCACAGGGCCGGAGCTCATGCGGCTCACAGACAGACACCACAAGGACTATGTGCTGGCCCCAGTAAGTGCCCAGCCCCTCTACCGTCGCTCACCGCGGCCTCGCTGTGGCGCGACACGGGCCGCCTCGCCACCACAGGGCCGGAGCTCATGCGGCTCACAGACAGACACCACAAGGACTATGTGATGGCCCCAGTAAGTGCCCAGCCCCTCTACCGTCGCTCATGAGGCCTCGCTGTGGCGCGACACGGGCCGCCTCGCCACCACAGGGCCGGAGCTCATGCGGCTCACAGACAGACACCACAAGGACTATGTGATGGCCCCAGTAAGTGCCCAGCCCCTCTACCGTCGCTCATGAGGCCTCGCTGTGGCGCGACACGGGCCGCCTCGCCACCACAGGGCCGGAGCTCATGCGGCTCACAGACAGACACCACAAGGACTATGTGATGGCCCCAGTAAGTGCCCAGCCCCTCTACCGTCGCTCATGAGGCCTCGCTGTGGCGCGACACGGGCCGCCTCGCCACCACAGGGCCGGAGCTCATGCGGCTCACAGACAGACACCACAAGGACTATGTACTGGCCCCAGTAAGTGCCCAGCCCCTCTACCGTCGCTCATGAGGCCTCGCTGTGGCGCGACACGGGCCGCCTCGCCACCACAGGGCCGGAGCTCATGCGGCTCACAGACAGACACCACAAGGACTATGTGCTGGCCCCAGTAAGTGCCCAGCCCCTCTACCGTCGCTCATGAGGCCTCGCTGTGGCGCGACACGGGCCGCCTCGCCACCACAGGGCCGGAGCTCATGCGGCTCACAGACAGACACCACAAGGACTATGTGCTGGCCCCAGTAAGTGCCCAGCCCCTCTACCGTCGCTCATGAGGCCTCGCTGTGGCGCGACACGGGCCGCCTCGCCACCACAGGGCCGGAGCTCATGCGGCTCACAGACAGACACCACAAGGACTATGTGCTGGCCCCAGTAAGTGCCCAGCCCCTCTACCGTCGCTCATGAGGCCTCGCTGTGGCGCGACACGGGCCGCCTCGCCACCACAGGGCCGGAGCTCATGCGGCTCACAGACAGACACCACAAGGACTATGTGCTGGCCCCAGTAAGTGCCCAGCCCCTCTACCGTCGCTCATGAGGCCTCGCTGTGGCGCGACACGGGCCGCCTCGCCACCACAGGGCCGGAGCTCATGCGGCTCTCAGACAGACATCACAAGGACTATGTGCTGGCCCCAGTAAGTGCCCAGCCCCTCTACCGTCGCTCATGAGGCCCCGCTGAAACTACCAACAGTTATGTCGCATAACTTAGCTATTGTTGTCTATTTAAATTTCAGACGCACGAAGAAGCCATCACGGATCTTCTGGCAGATGTCGGTCCGCTGTCTTACAAACAACTGCCACTACTGTTGTACCAGGTTAGTTATTTATTTTAAAAAAATGTTTAAGTGATTAACAGTAAGTTTCAGTAAAGCTACACATCTGTAACTGTGGTCGCGAGTTCACTGTTCGGGGCGGACCACTAGTGTTAAAAAGTTGGTTAATCGGGGGTTACAGTAATGTTAAAATAGGGTTAAAAGGGTGGTATTACAGAACGCTCCTAGATCACAGTTTCCTAGTAGTTCCTAGTAAACTCACTGCTTTACCGACAGTCCGAAAACTACTATGTTTAAACTCCGACTCGGCGATAAGAGTTAGTAGCGTTCTGTAATACCACCCTAAGAGCCGTAATATTTATCAATCACAGTTTAAACTCAGATCATAGATTGAACTTCGCATTTTGTATGAAAATTAATCGACAGATAGGGTTTAAACTAGCCTTTTTGGTTTAAACTGTGAATGATATTACGGGCCTACGAGTGTCAAATCAGGGCTACAAGAGCATATTCGTCTCTGCCGGCAGATCTCGACGAAGTACCGCGACGAGCACCGTCCGAAACACGGGCTCCTGCGCGCGCGCGAGTTCCTCATGCTCGACGCGTACGGTGCGCACGCGCATACTGACTGCGCCCTCACGCACTACCGCAGGTAACGATACAGTTCCTCATGCTCGACGCGTACGGTGCGCACGCGCATACTGACTGCGCCCTCACGCACTACCGCAGGTAACGATACAGTTCCTCATGCTCGACGCGTACGGTGCGCACGCGCATACTGACTGCGCCCTCACGCACTACCGCAGGTAACGATACAGTTCCTCATGCTCGACGCGTACGGTGCGCACGCGCATACTGACTGCGCCCTCACGCACTACCGCAGGTAACGATACAGTTCCTCATGCTCGACGCGTACGGTGCGCACGCGCATACTGACTGCGCCCTCACGCACTACCGCAGGTAACGATACAGTTCCTCATGCTCGACGCGTACGGTGCGCACGCGCATACTGACTGCGCCCTCACGCACTACCGCAGGTAACGATACAGTTCCTCATGCTCGACGCGTACGGTGCGCACGCGCATACTGACTGCGCCCTCACGCACTACCGCAGGTAACGATACAGTTCCTCATGCTCGACGCGTACGGTGCGCACGCGCATACTGACTGCGCCCTCGCGCACTACCGCAGGTAACGATACAGTTCCTCATGCTCGACGCGTACGGTGCATAACGCTGAGCCAGGACCTTTTTACGGCCATTTCACACAGCGTCGATTTAAGTCTTTGTTTTGTTTCTTTGGTTTATTTCAAATTAATTTAATAGAATAAAAACTTTTGACTTTTCGACTTTTTCAGGCTTACCGGAGCATACAGGGAGCTGTTCCGCAGGCTGCGGCTTGACGTGCACAGAGGTTAGTACGGTACAGACACAGAGGTTGTACGGTACAGGCACAGAGGTTAGTACGGCTCAATACGAGCCACGAAAGAAGAGACTTCTTTCGTGACGATCTCGACAGCTTTTTACCGGGGTGGCAAGAGGTGGCCCCAGATAGAAAAGAGTGGAGGACACAAGGAGAGGCCTTTGCCCAGCAGTGGGACACAAAAGAGGCTACATTAAAAAAAGTATTTCGTAAACGGTTAAACTTACATTTATATGTCGTTGTACGCAGTTTGAGACTGGCCACGGCGTCGCGAGGGCCGTCTCAGCTCCATGATTAAGGTCTCCGAATGAGAACCGAAACTAGTCGGCTACACCGACATAATAAAAGTAAGTTTAACCGTTTTACGAAATACAAAATGTGCTGTGCTTACGAAAATTTAAGTGTAAAAAAAAAAGATGAATTATCCGGTGTCCCTGCCTGCCCCTTAGTGAGCGCGCCCGCGGGCGAGATGGGTGGCTCGGTGTCGCACGAGTGGCAGCTGCCCACGCCCGCCGGTGAAGACACCCTGCGACTGTGCGCCGCGTGCCGCCGCGCCTGCACGGAGGACGGCGCCTGCGCCTGCGCCGCTTGCGGAGGACCCATGGAGGCCGTCAACAGTGTTGAGGTAGGAAGAAGTAAGATGTAGCCTGTACAATTCGGAAGGCAACGTTTTTTGTTCGAAAGTCCGTTATTGGCTTAATCTTATCTTTAGACAATATTGAGAAACTAATTTCAATATTTTTAATTTTGGTTCAGTAGTTTGGATTTTAAAACGTTTCAAAGATACGGTTTTATGACGTCACGCGACGGTCTGCATACTGTTGGCGGTCATAGGAACAAAACATTTTAACGCATAAAAACAAAACTACTGGACCAAAATAAAAAATATTTAAATTAGTTTCTCAATATTGTCTAAAGATAAGATTAAGCCAATAACGGACTTTCGAACAAAAAACTTTGCCTTCCGAATTGTACAGTCGGCCACACGCTAATATACCCCTTTTTGTTCGATTGGCGCCCTTATGCCGCGCGTGGTAAGAGCTGCCATGGGGTATCTGTGACTGTGGCCGACCGTACATGACCCACTAGCTGGACAAAGGCCTTCTCTCAGAGAGAGAGTTCGCTGCCATTAAAAGCTAACGTGGGTCAGAGTATTAACTAAAGAGTTCGTTGGATGTGTCTCAGGTTGGACACACGTTCATCCTTGGCAGTCGCTACTCGCTGCCACTCAAAGCTAACGTGGTGTTGGCCAGCGGCGCAGCTGAGCCCCTCACTATGTCCTGCTACGGTATCGGCCTTTCAAGGTAGGTGTCTCCGTGTCTCCTAAAGTCTACAAACGAAAAAAATATGAAAGCATTTCTTCAAGCTAATCCATCCTCTAAAATCGGCACACGCATCTACTCGCGCAGACAGCTTTGTTAAAAATATTTTAAAGAAACTCCGTCATTGGTGGATAGTTTTCGCGCTATTGATGTTATTGGACGTATTATACTGACAGCGTCAAACTGACGTCTTCCCTAAGTCACGTCTATCGAACTACTAAAATCGTGAGAGGAACCATCTGTAGACTCCGCCCATACGAGAACCATATGCATTAGGTCATTTCTCAGGGCTAGTGAGATCTCCATGTTTTCTTCTGACTAAAGTATTTTTGAGATCACAAACCACAAACCCCATTTTATATTGATTTAAGGCGCCGTGCATAGTGTATAGGCCGCGCGCAAAGAAAGATGTACAAAATCGATTCCTGTATAAGATACACTAAACGAATCGAAAAAGTACACAAATAAAGAACACTAGAATTAGGTGAGAGCTATCTAACACAGCCAGAGTTTCGTGTTAACATTCATAAAAGTTTTGAAGCTATTTTCGCTGAAAATAAAAAGTGGTCTGGTTGAGATCACCCTACCCGACCCCCGTTGTTGAACGAGCGAGCGAAGCGAGCGAAGTTCTCCGAGTCTACTGGAACAATCCGGTGTTTGTATGTATGTATGTATGAATGTTCGTTCGACGATAACTTGAGTAAATTTAGTCGGATCGTCACGAAATTTGGTAGGCAGGTAAATAAGGTATAAAGAGAATTTTTAAGTTCGAACATGAGCCAAATCGGTCGAGGGGTTGATGAGATATGGGGTCGCGAGTTCAAAGTTCGGGGCGAACCACTAGTATACTAATTAGTTTTAAGAAAATTCTCTGTAAATGAATCGATTGGTGTAGGTACACAAAGCTAGACGTCCATTAGCGGCGGATCGGGCCGGGTCGGGCCGCAACAAAAAATTGTCCACTAGCGGCGGACTATTGCGCTACCGCCCGCCCCGCTCCGATCCGTCGCTAGTGGACGCTGTTTCATATAAATACAGGCAGGCGGATTTTTGCGTTGCGATGGCCCGATCCGCCTAGTGGACGCCAGGCTTAAAGAATATTCTATCTATCTGTCTGTCTGTCTGTAGGTTGTTGGCGGCCGGCGTGGACGCGCTGAGTACCGACACGGCGCTGCGCTGGCCGCACCGGACTGCGCCCTACACCGCCGCCGTCATAGGACCCAAGGTACTATAGGAGGACTGAGGAGCGGGTGATCCTGCTCCTCACTATATAGGGTGTGGCCGGCGTGGACGCGCTCAGTACCGACACGGCGCTGCGCTGGCCGCACCGGACTGCGCCCTACAACGCCGCCGTCATAGGACACCCATAGGACCCGGGAAGGCGTGGCGGCGGAAAGAGTGCGGAAGGCGCGGCCAAGACTCTTCTTTCGTGCCGCGTATTGTAAGAATCTTCGTACAATAATGTGAATGTTGGTCTGTCCCGCAGGAGGGCTCGAAGGAGTGGTCTGAGCATGGTTTTGCGCACACCGTGGCGCTGTGCGACGGTCTTGCGGCGCGCGGGCTGCGGGGGGACCTGCTGCTTGATGACAGACACCACCTCACCGTCGGCAAGAGACTGCTCCAGGCCAACAGGTAACGGACGGACGGACAGACAAACAGACAGACAGACAGACAGACGGACGGACAGACGAACGGACAACATCTCACCATATGCTTCGATTTCAAATACTTTGCAATTTCTGTCCATTGTTGTTCTCGCTAACGGTGAAGGAAAAATATCGTGAGGAAACCCGCGGCTTAGTTGGCTCCACACGTATTAACCTTGTCTTTCCTGTGGGCTCGGCCGACTAAGCTGTCAGGATGGTATAGGTGATGGGAACGCCTACTCCATCTAAAACAATGTCCCAGGCACTGCAGCGCCGAGTGGTCTCTTCATCAATCTAGTGTGAGTGAAGGTGCCACTGGACGCTACATAAATCATCTCATTACGATGGCCTATTGGAGTTTCTTTACCATGCTTCTTCTCCAAGAACGATCAGAGCTAGTGAAGCTGGAGAAAAAAAAGTACCTAGATACTTAGTATTAGATAGTAATAAGTATTTAATTAAATATTAAGATACAATCAAATATCTAGGTATTACCAAAGAGCATATAATACACTAGAGGGTCAACGCCATACAAGAAAAATTCCCAGCCTTATTCGCGCAAGTACAGCGCCAGTGGTGAGTATTGGGTACTAATACGACACTTAGCGAGGTCTATTTCTCAGATAGATCGCTAGATGGCGATATATTCGAGGGCGCTCACCGGCGCTCTAGCACAATACAGTGCCACAAACTTTTCTTGGCTGGCGGCTGAAATTGGTACTACTTGAAAAGTCATACTGTCATTGTCAGTTAGCTCTCAAATACATAGACAACAGCGACGCTCTTACCGGCCAAGAAAAGTTTGTGGCACTGTATCTTTTCCGCAGACATAACTTAATGAGAGTTTGTATGTGTGTGTTATGTAGAAGTGATTTATCTAGCTTTTGCCCGCGACTTCGTCCGCGCAGACTTTTTTTTTCTCGTGAGTTTTTCCGTTGTATTAATGGTTATTCTGCTATTCGGGGCGGAGAGAAATCCAACAAATGAAAAATCATAAAAATCGGTCCATCCGTTCTCGAGTTATAAATGGTGTAACTAACACGACTCTTTCTTTGTTTTATACTCGTATATTAATATATTTTTTGTCTTAAAATCTAACTGCAAAAGATCATTTCCGGCTTCCGGCACACGTAACCGCAGTCCGCAAGAAATGAAAGTATTTTTTCTCGAGCACAAGACTTATTTTCTCATTGCATTGCTGTCTTTATTGCTTTAAGATAAAGTTCAAGAGAATGTCTGCGAGATAGACGAGTTTGTGTGTGTGTGTGTGTGTGTGTGTGTGTGTGTGTGTGTGTCCACGCTCCACGCGACGCCAGGCTGCCCCTCTACCCTTGACGCATTTTTCCAATACGGCCGCAATATGGCGCAATTTACAAAATTTTATTATTTACAAATTAAGATTAAGACGCATTTTGTGTTTTTATTGAATAAAACAGCCTTACCTTTGAATAAACATTACAAAGTATTTAAAATCAAAGCATTACTATGCGAATTCAAAGAGAAATTAATTTCAAAACTTTTTCAATTTGATCGCAATAGCGTCAAGGGTAACCCCTCTGCTCGTATTGGCGTCTTTATTTTAATTAAGGTAACGGTCATATTTGCATGATGTCGTGTATAGTGCCGAAACGTACAGTCGGCCACAGTCTCAGATACCCCTTTTTGTTCGATTGGCGCCCTTATGCCACGCGCGGTAAGACCTGCCATGGGGTATCTGAGATTGTGGCCGACCGTACGTGAGAGTGTATGTGAAATATATGACATACGATTGTGTTGTGTGTGTGTGTGCTACGCGAGGCTTCTCTCTCGCTCTCACGTCACGCACGTCACGAGTAAACGAGTTATGAATTTACGATGACTTTAGGAGCGCTCGACGAAACTGGCGGGGATTTCTGCGCAAGTGTACAATCGCGCACAAAATGTCTAATAGCCACGCACGCGGGATCTAAGACTGACGCTGAACTAATAGTTGAGGTGATGTACGCTTGAAAACATTGCCACTCCCGGCAATGTTTCCACTGGAAACATTGCCGGAAAGTTTCCGAAGGTTTCCCAATGTTCCCATAAATTCCCAGTAGTTTTTTTGTTTATTATGCTTATTCTTGAAATATCGCGTTCGTTAATCACGTGACAATGCATTTAATAAGCGTCTTTCCTTACAGTGTTGCCATATAGAAACTGCATAAAATCGGTATTTTCTTTTAAAATTCCATGAAATCCCTACTTATTGCCAATAAAAGTGAATTATTCCTATGATTTACATATACAAGGTGTTACAAAAGATGCTAACTCTTTTTACAGGGTAATAACACCTAGTGATAGAGATCACAACCAAAATTTTTTTTTTCTCTATGACGTTCTGTTGATTTTTAAATTAATAAAATGTGAACGCTGTGGCGGGAGAAAAGTATTTTTTAAATATTGTTTTCATTGACTTTCACATTGTTTTAACAACTCAAAGCTATGCAAATGCACCTACACCTACACACATATTTTTAAATTTGAGCTAATACCAAAAACAAAAAAGTTATGAATTTTTTTCAGTTTTGAGGTTATAAAATAAAAATAGTTTTTTACAACTTTTTTTTACAGAATAGACATCCTGTTGACCAGTAGGACCCTGTAAAAAGAGTTAGGATGTTTTGTAACACGTTGTATTAGTGAAGTCAATCATGCTGATTCTTGAAATATCGCGTTCGTTGATCACGTGACAATTCATAAGCGTCTTTCCTTACAGTGTTGCCATATAGAAACTGCATAAAATCGGTATTTTCTTTAACAATTCCATGAAATCCCTACTTATTGCCAATAAAAGTGAATTATTCATATGATTTACATATATTTATAGTGAAGTCAATCTTCAATGAAACTCCGAGTTATTGTCTCTTCAACCATTGGCTACCGATGTTATGCTCCTTGACAATGGTCAACAGTGGGCTGAATTGATTGACTGATCGCGGGTTTCTATAATATTAAACGGTTTTATTTAGCTCACCCCGTTTGTTTTATTTATTCTTGGGTCAAATTTAGTAATTCAAATTTCACCCTCTTCCTGTCAACCGATTAATCTGAAATTTTGTATACACTTTGGATTTTGGTGACAATACAATTATGTTTATTCACTAGCATTATAAATTCAAGATGGCCGCCGCTACAAAATGGCGGATAATTTATGTTTTATTAATCCCATCAATATGGGTATCAAATGAAAGGGCTCAACAAGCAGAATACAATATACTATAAAAAATTGAAATCCAAGATGGCGGCCGCTACAAAATGGCGGATAACGTAGGTTTTATCAATCCCATCAATATGGGTATCAAATGAAAGGGCTCAACAAGCAGAATACAATATACTATAAAAAATTGAAATACAAGATGGCGGCCGCTACAAAATAGCGGATAACGTAGGTTTTATCGATCCCATCAATATGGGTATCAAATGAAAGTGCTCAACCAGTATAATACAATGTACTATATGAATTAAACAGAATGCGAAATAAAAACTAAAAACTAGAAAATAAAAATAGGTAAAAAAACTTTTTAAGTTAAACGGTTTTATGTCAAACATACATTGCAATGTTTAAGATAAATGTACTAAAAACCAAAAAATAATAAAATAGATACAGTCGTGGGAATTATAAACATATGCATAGACTAGACTAAAATAAAACCGTGGGGCACGTCAACTGCCTAATTATAGTGTAACATTACAAAACAAACATTTTAATCAAAGATTGTAGACAATTGACGTGCCCCACGGTTTTATTTTAGTCTAGTCTATGCATATGTTTATAATTCCCACGACTGTATCTATTTTATTATTTTTTGGTTTTTAGTACATTTATCTTAAACATTGCAATGTATGTTTGACATAAAACCGTTTAACTTAAAAAGTTTTTTTACCTATTTTTATTCGAATGCTAGTAGTTCGCCCCGAACCGTAAACTCGGGATGTATAGATACATTTCCCCAGGTAAGCCATGAAACTTGGTAGATGAATTAATTAGACGACGGGGTACTATAAGAAAAAGGCTCGACGAGATCTACCCGATAAAAGTATCAAAACTTTAACTGTCCATATCTCCTAAACGGCTAATGCTAGACCCATGTTCATGGTACTCTAAGAAAAGGGCTCCACGAGATCTACCCGATAAAAGTATCAAAACTTTAACTGCCCATATCTCCTAAACGGCCCTTGTTCATGGTACCTACTCTAAGAAAAGGGCTCGACGAGATCTACCCGATACAAGTATCAAAACTTTAACTGTCCATATCTCCTAAACGGCTAATGCTAGACCCATGTTCATGGTACTCTAAGAAAAGGGCTCGACGAGATCTATTCGATAAAAGTATCATAACTTTAACTGTCCATATCTCCTAAACGGCTAATGCTAGACCCATGTTCATGGTACTCTAAGAAAAGGGTTCGACGAGATCTACCCGATAAAAGTATCAAAACTTTAACTGCCCATATCTCCTAAACGGCTAATGCTAGACCCATGTTCATGGTACTCTAAGAAAAGGGCTTGACGAGATCTACCCAATAAATGTATCAAAACTTTAACTGTCCATATATCCTAAACGGCTAATGCTAGACCCATGTTCATGGTACTCTAAGAAAAGGGCTCGACGAGATCTACCCGATAAAAGTATCAAAACTTTAACTGCCCGTATCTCCTAAACGGCTAATGCTAGACCCATGTTCATGGTACTCTAAGAAAAGGGCTTGACGAGATCTACCCAATAAATGTATCAAAACTTTAACTGTCCATATCTCCTAAACGGCTAATGCTAGACCCATGTTCATGGTACTCTAAGAAAAAGGCTCGACGAGATCTACCCAATAAATGTATCAAAACTTTAACTGTCCATATCTCCTAAACGGCTAAGGCTAACCCATGTTCATGGTACTCTAATAAAAGGGCGCGACGAGATGTACCCGATGAAAGTAGGTAGATCTCGTCGAGCCCTTTGATTAGAGTACCATGAACATGGGTCTAGCATTAGCCGTTTAGGAGATATGAGCAATTAAAGTTTTGATACTTTTATCGGGTAGATCTCATTGAGCGAGCATCATGATCACTTTCACTGATTTGATTAGCCTAATAAAGGAATCTCTAAGATTAATGAATAAGCTCTACTAAACTGTTAGTGAGAAGAGTTTAAACCATGTTTAAACTCCGACTGTGCGAAGTTATCAATGAGCCTTCTGTAATACCACCGTGAAACCCTCATTTCTTAGAAACGACATAAAATGGCTGAACATACATGCCACCTGTATAATTTTCGATTTATGATGAAAAATAAAAAATAAAACATTTTTTTTTCTTCTTAGTTCATGTTATGCATGTATGCTATGGAACCAACGCTGTGCGAATCCGACTCGACCTTGGCAGGTTATGGTAGTGTGTGGTTGGTTAGGATTTTAAGTTTTAGCTGTTTAAATCCAGAATTTCGTACTTTATGACATATCATAAAGGGAAACTGTAACCTTTTTAGTTGTTTAAAACGTTGCGGGCGATTATCTTTATCATAAAGTTCATCACAGCACTATACAAGATCATCGATATTTGCATAAACAATGGTAAAGTTTACCAACAAATATCCCGAGAAAGATTGCTTGGAAACTTTAACGGAAATAAACTGGAAACATTGCCAGGAACATTGCCGAGAACATACCCAATGGGAAACATTGCCGGAAATAAACTGGAAACTGTTATGGGATTTTTATTGATAATTAATTGCCTGGTGTATAGAGAATCCAAAATCATGTACAATTCAGCAAACAAATATTGGAATATCTCAAGATTTGAGCAAAGTTCCCAGCAAATTCCCAGTTGGGGAACATTGCCGGCAATGTTGCCGGCAATGTTTCCAGCGATTGGCAATGTTCCCGGGAACGGTACATTGACACTGTACAAATCAGAGAAACTGACTAAACTTAAAGATTGAAAGTATTCTTTGCGAATTCTGCACTCGGTATATTTGAAATGGTTTTACAAATTATTTTAACGGACATTACAATAAAACGGGTGTGCAATTAATTAAAAATTATCTCAATCCAATATGCATTGTTCTCAATAACTTTTTCAATCTTTCTGAACTGTCCTTTTAAAACATTTTGTTTCGGCATTCTTTCTGCCACGAAACAAAAAAACGATGTGCACGACTGTACTTAGAGGCTAGAGCGACTGATCTACCAATCTTAAATCTTAGCCGGCGCTCGCCGCCTGTCGTGTGTACACGCCATTGCATTGCCGTCTTTTCTTTTTTGTAATAATAATGGCTACTTGTGGCGGGCTGTTGGTGAACTATCGACACCACGAACCCGAGATCCTCGAAGAGTCGATCAGGCCCCTCGTCTTCGGCTTACCTTTACCTGGTTGTCCGAAGCGGACTTCAAGAGGGGCCGCAAGACTCTCACCTCTGGCTTGCCTTAGCCGGCCGTCCAGAGTGGGGCGTTAGAGCTATACATGCTCGCAAGGTGGAAGTAGGTAGGTAATCGTATGAGGTAGTGGCCACCCCTGGTGTCAGAGTTTTTAGGCCACCCAAAGGGTCTCTGACATGGCTTAACGATTGTTATTAATCAACAACAACCGGGACCAACGGTTTAACGTGCCTTCCGAAGCACGGAAGCGCTCAGGTGGAAGTGAAAGATGCATAGGACGCGAGTTGGCACTGTGACTGTGGCTACCACACTACAGTCACTGGGTAGAAATCGGCGCACACCTCTCGACACCCTGATCACCTGCTTACAACCATGTTGCCGCTTTGCTGTCCAGGGCCATAAGCGTATAGGCCCATAAGCGGCGGCATATTTAGTTTAGGTGGCCCATTTAGTGAGCAGCAAGTCATACGTCTGCCAATGATGAACCCCTTGAGATATTATCCGTATCTGAGTACTTTTTAACATGGAGCGTACTGTACGTTGAAACGGAATGTAATTTCAAGCGGTTGTAGGTGCCTGAAGGTACGCCATCTATGTAAAATTCGCAGTATTAATATGTCAGTCACGTTATCACGTAGCGTCGCGGTCGAATTAAACTATATTCGTATTTTTCTAAAATATGCATGTTATTAATTTATTCCTTATAAAAGCAGAATTAATAAATGTAAAAAAAATATTTAAAATAAGCGGAAAGGACTAAATAGCATTTACTATAAGATTTATCTTTCAATCAATTCCAATGAGACTTGCAGCGACATCTGTTTTTTCATAGATTGCACTAAATCTAAAATGTATGTAGTTGACCAGACATGGTATTACTCTCGAGAGCCATTTAAAATACAAAAGTCACATTGATATACTTACAACGAGTAGCGTGTAAATTCACCCACACCAGTCATACACATACTCACACTCACACACCCACACACACACACACACACACACACACACACACACACACACAAACACACACACACACACACACACACACACACACACAAACACACACACACACACACACACACACACACACACACACACTCATACATACACATACACAGCATGTTAGACTAGTAAATATTTCATAAGTACTTACAATATTTTATCGCCTTGTCACCACTCCTGTTTCAATCTCACCTCGGACGAGGTTCGGGCCTGCGAGCCATTAATACAGGCTATTTCATAGCCTAGCTATGGCAGCAGACACCTTCATAGAGTGCCCTAAGCCAATTATTTTTCTATTTGAATTATTGATTGGGCTGACTGTACTCAGTTACTAATTGTCATCCACTTTCCTGAATAAAGATTTTTTTTTTTTTTTTTTTTTATATTTGATTTATATACTTTTTCTTACTTTTGATAATATTTTGACGTTCAATGTAAATAATTTATTTATGGCATATTGAATAAAAATCTTTGAGTTTGAGTTTTGAGTCTATGTTTTTCGACAGGAGCGGCTACCCCTTCATAGTTGTCTGCGGTCGCGCGACCTTGGAGTCACCGCCGCGGTACGAGCTACACCGCAGCGAGCCTGGAGCCGGCCCTGGGGCCCCTGGCGCCCCTGCGGCCGGCCCTGGGGCCCCTGGCGCCCCGCGGCTGCTGACTATGGATCAGCTGCTGCAGTCGGTCGGCGACGCGCTCGCCGAGCAAGACGCAGAGCGCCTGGAGCCGGCCCTGGCGCCCCTACAGCCGGCCCTGGCGCCCCGCGGTTGCTGCTGAGGAGACAATAGAGAACCTGCATGCTACAATGCGTGCCACAAAAGAACAGACTTGTGACACCACGTGGTTTGACATGCGCAGTGACGATAAAGGCTGGCGTCCACTAGAGGCGGATCGGGCCGGGGCGCATCGCAAGATCGCAATGCAAAAATCCGCTGCCTGTATTTATATGAGACAGCGTCCACTAGCGGCGGATCGGGGCGGGGCGGGCCGCAGCGCAATAGTCCCGACCCTTCATTACCGCCATTAGCGGCGGATCGGGCCCGACCCGAACCGATCCTCCGCTAATGGACGCCTAGCTACAGTGTTATAGGTCTTTTTAGCGTTATGGGGTTTGAGCGCAGGAAGGGACCGGGCGTCATCCGGGCGGCGGGAAGAGTGCGGGAGGAGCGGGCAAGTCTATTATTTCGTGGCACGAATTGTACTTAGCTTGTGCCCGCGACTTCGTTCGCGCAGACATAAATAAATAATGAGCGGTTTCCACGGCTGTCAATTTCGCTTTTTCTGAAGAAATTATTAATCTGTGAAAGCGAATTTGACAGCCACAACCGTATGGCCAAGCCTATGAGCGCCATCTAACAAGGGCTTTGAATTCAGCTTTTAACTGTCAGTTGAAAACGGGACATTCCCAATGTCGCGGGAATAAATTGTACCGTAAAACGGGGTGATTAGAAACTGGAGTATGAAGAGAAACGAGAACTTAAAATCCCTCCGGTCCGTAAGGACCGAATATCAAAACGCCCTAATTTCATTTTGACTAAATTTCAATTTGACTTTGTCCCATAATGTCCCATAATCACCTACTCATAAACATAACTCTTATCTTGCCGAATGGAACCACTCAAACATAATCACGTGTCGTGTTTCATAAGTGCCGCGCGCGCTCGGCCACTTGAGATCGCCGGGGAAGTTAATTAATGACGCTGGAAGATAGCAGTGTGGCGGAAAATTCAAAATTTTCACAGTTTTTTACATTTTGTAGCTAAATTGAGCTATTTTTGTTTAGCGATTTTTGACGCATTTTATATTTTTATTGTACAAAATAGCCATACATACATTTGAATAAACATTACTAAGTATATAAAATCCAAGCATTTCTATGCGAATTCAAAGATAAATTAATATGAACGCAATAGTTTTCTATTGTTTTCTATTCACCCCGTTTTCGTTTTACTGATAATAAATACATTCTTATAGTAAAGTTAGTTGGATTTTATTTAACATGGGATACGTACTTTAGTTGACGATCAAATAACTAACTTCTTCATAAAATTAATCTTATACAACCGGCCAAGCGCGGGAGATAAACTGCCGGTTTCTGAATTGAAAAATTCGCTAAGCAAATAGGTTAGTATCATCCTGTCTCTGCAGATTGCTCACAAAAGAGCGCGACAGAGCGATACGTAAGTATTTGCCTGCCTCCTGCAACTTATAATGATGGGAAAAGTCGCTGGCAAGAGACGCGTCGGCCGAAGGAGAAAATCCTGGCTAAGAAACCTACGGGAGTGGACTGGGATCGCGAGTGCTGCCCAGCTATTTCGCCTCGCGAAGAGGGATATGCAGAGCTGACCGCCAACCTTCGCTGAGTCGGAGAGGCACCCTAAGAAGAACAGGAAGAAGGTCAAGCGCGAGCACGGCGGGTTCCCGCCATACGAAGATGGCAAGAAAAAAAGACATAAGATCGGCTTGAAGAAGTTTAGCTTATCAGCTTATGTTCAGGAATCGTCATTTCACTCATCTGAGTATGACGCTACTCATCCTCACTCTAGTATGCTCTGAAACATTGGTATTATTTTAGTTTTGCTACTTGACAACAGATGGCGTTAAAACCGCTGCTGAGACAATATGGCAACAGCAACACCGAGCTCAGGTTGGCCAACTTTATGGAATGAATCATGGGGGGTGGTTCTGGGCCCTTAACCTGTAACACAATGGTGCCAAAATGGGCTTCTGCTGTCGGGCCTTTTAATGTTATTGTAGTACAGCAAAGAATATTATGAGTCTAATCCTAGAGGATTAGTTCGCTGGTTGTTGGAGAACAACGAAAAAATCCCGGTTTTGTCCTTCTACCTAGGACGCCATTGATAGAAGAAGAAGAAGAAGAATTTATTTACAAGAAACATGGTATTACAATAATGTAAAGATGGTATAAAAATATAAAAAGTGCAGCATCTTCTACTGTAAAGGTGCGTAAATATTGAGGTGGGTACATAAATTATTTTTTAAAGAACAAACAAATTAAAAACTACAATCAAACTTAACGATTTAAAAGATCTGCATTTTAACATTTTTTATAAATAATGAAGAATGTCCGTGGGTCTGTTAAATCACTTGAAACTTTATGGCCGTGTAGCCTAAACATTTAGAAATACACCTGTTTTTGTTTCATTCAAATCGAGCCAGTAGTTTTAAAGTTACGACGGTTTTAGTTTCCGTCCTTTTAGAGTTTTTCGCGCGGGCGCGGCAAACTCGCGTGACGTCACAACTCCACACGCACCCGACACATACATCGTAACACTCATTCAAACGGCTGTATCTTTGGAACCGTACTAGGTAGCCAGTTGAAATTTTCAGAGATTATGTTTTATTATGGTGGATTACCCAAGAAATAATAAAAACAAAAAAATATTAAAATATAAGAGGGGTCCCCATACAAAAAACGTTGTTTTATACTTTTTGCTCTATATAAAAAACGGTAAGACATACAAGCATCAAACTTGGTATGATTATAGGACTTACTCCACAGTATAACAAAAAAATATAAAAAAAGGTCAAGCACAACTCGGACTCGCGCGCCGAGGGTCCGTATAACCAGTTTTGTTTATTGTATGGTGGTACGAAACTCTCAGTGCGCGAGTTCGACTCGCACTTGGCCAATTTTTTTTGTGTGTTTAGTCAGTGTTACAGTAGTGTTTTAATATAATATTACTTATTTATAACATTAAAAATTCGCTAGGGACAGGTTTTAAAGTCGCAAGCTCTGTTTAAAATATTCCCTAGCACGGGTTGTACGGTCGGCCACAGTCACAGATACCCCATGGCAGCTCTTACCACGCGCGGCATAAGGGCGCTAATCGAACAAAAAGGGCTATCCTAGCGTGTGGCCGACTGTACTTTAAATAATATATTCTTACTTAGCTATGGATGACGGCTTTGAAAAATGAAAAATGACCTGACTAAACACACAAAAAAACTGGCCAAGTGCGAGTAGAACTCGCGCACTGAGAGTTCCCTACCGCCATACAATAAAATAAAACTGGTTATACGGACCCTCGGCGCGTGAGTCCGAGTCGCGCTTGACCGTTTTTAGGGTTTCATAACCGAAGGGTTCCACAAGAGACCCTATTACTAAGACTCCGCTATCCGTCCGTCTGTCCGTCTGTCCGTCCGTCTGTCACGGCTGTATCTCATGAACCGTGATAGTTAGATAGTTGAAATTTTCACAGATGATGTATTTCTATTGCCGCTATAAAAACAAATACTAAAAAACAGAATAAAACAAACATTTAAGGGGGCTCCCATACAACAAACGTGTTTTTTTTGCCGTTCTTACGGAACCCTTCGAGCGCGAGTCCGACTCGTACTTGGCCGGTTTTTATATTATTTTGTTATACTATGGAGTAAGCCCTATAATCATACCAAGTTTGTTGCTTGTATGTCTTACCGTTTTTTATATAGAGCTAAAAGTATAAAACAACGTTTTTTGTAAGGGGACCCCTCTTATTTTTTTATATTTTTTTATTTTTATTATGTCTTTGGTAATCAACCATAATAAAACATAATCTCTGAAAATTTCAACTGGCTACCTAGTACGGTTCCAAAGATACAGCCCTTTGAATGAGTGTTACGGTGTACGTGTCGGGTGCGTGTTGAGTTGTGACGTCACAGCAGCTGACGACCGCGCGCCCGTCGCACAGCTAGTTTAAAATTAAATATCTCGAGAACTATAAGACGTAACAAAAAAAAAATTTTCACCCAATGTTTCCATTTTTAATAGAGTGTATGGTAAGGTAAAAATCAAAAGTTGATGGTATTCTTCTTAGATGAAAACAAAAAAGGGAAGATACGGCACTCACCCATTACGCGTGGCCCTGCAAAACTGAGTCCATGGACTCACTTTCATTCAGTCGCCGGTTGGACACTGACTTGTGTGGTATCGTACACGCGCTTCTTTTAACAGAGTTTTCTCATAAAAAACAAGTTTAGAATGCCTTCTTGTGCATTTCTTCTGTATACTAAACACTCAAGGCGGACAAATAAGTCGGAAGGTGTCACTAATCATTCGTAAGTACACGTAAAACTAATATTTTTTCTAAAATACGCAATCATTCTCCATTTTGCACGGCCATTTTAGAGAGAGTGAGATACAACATACAAAACATGAGCGAGCGACACGATACGGCTAACCTCGCGATTTATGAATGGAAACTCGAGTTGAGGATGGTCAGCATAATAAAGTTTTTAGAAATTCTATTGACAACGACGTGCGTGGAGCCAGTCAAGTTAGGGATTCCATATGCTGTTTTCCGTTACAATCAGCGAGCTTGGTTTAAATAAACTGGGTTGTGGGGGAGTTTTTAAGTAATAAAATATGTATATTATGTTACCGGCCAAACCCGATTAAAAAATAAACTAGTTTCGCCTAGGCCAAACCAGTCTAACTTAAGCACCAACCAGTTTAGCCTAGGCCAATCTAGTCTGGCCTAGCAAGAATATGTACGCTCCAGGATAAACTAGTATGGCCTACCTAGCTCGAGCTGATATTGACGAATTATTAGGTATGTATGAATGCTACCATATCTCGTAAACTAAGAGGTTTAGAGCAAAAATAATGAAATTTTCGAACCCCTTAATAACCCCGGAACCAGGCCTTTTACTTCTATAGGTGTTCTAAAAACTGTCATACAGGGTGTTCAACATACAGGATATTCCTGAAAGTGTGACAGACAGTCGAACAATATTTAAAATAAAGGTTAGGTCAGTAGGTTCGGTTGGCGACACGCTGACATACCTCTTTTTGTTTACGAGTGGTCCTTCAAACCGGACAAAACCGGACATACCGTAGACTTTTTCAAATTCGGCGTTTAAATGCGTCCCCTACTGTTCAGATAATTACGGCAGCTTTCTTAGTTTTAAGAAAAAGTACTAGGCTAGCATAAATAAGTAGAATCTGTATTACCCCTACTCAAATAGGGCTAGACTAGTTTGGCCTAGGCCAAACTGGTTTCTCCATACGAGCTTCGGCTAGACTAGTTTGGCCTAGGACAAACCGGTTCATCCATACGAGCTTAGGTTAGACTGGTTTGGCCTAGGCGAAACTAGTTTATCCTTAAATCGGGTTTGGCCGGTAACATATACAAAAATAAAAAAGTTATAAACCTATAAATAATTAGATGGCGCTGAATAAACATAATATTCTCAATTCTTTAATGTTAGGGTTCCGTACCACCAAATTGTGGTAAGAAAACCAAGGTGCGCGAGTCCGATTCGCTCTTGCCCGGTTTTTCTTTTAGTTTTTTGCAAAATATTTAACAAATGATTTCTCAGCTACAGTAGGTAATAAATATTTTTAGAGCCTACAGACTAGAATCTAGGGTAAAAATCTAGGCTAGACTTCTAGATAGCCCTCAAGTTGCATCTTAGCCCGTCGCTCATTATAATGTGCAACTTCAGGGCTATCTAGAAGTTTGGACCGTGCTGTAACATATTATCATTATTTAAAAGTGCATTTAATGTTTACCATTAGGGAAATGTTTTCTAATAAGAAATAATAAAAATTTATTTTTATTATTTCTTAAATTGTTTGCTGACGCTACCTGCAATATTAGCTTGGAGTCCGCGCCGCGCGCGACTCATGACCATTGAGATAAAGAATTTTGACTCTTATTTCAACTAGGATAAAGATCCTGCCAGTGGGTGCGAGCTATGATTGGGCGGACAGAATTAGATGCATCGGCGCGCAATAGCGAAACATGTTCTTGTCTCGCTTGGGCTTGTTGGTTTAGCGTATCGCTTATTCACATAATTGTAAATATGATTTGAATGAGTTAAAGCTGTGTGAGTTTATGTGCATGAGTGCGTGCGAGCCCATTTTTTCACGGCTGCTAGTAAGAATGTGCCGTATCTTCCCTTTTTTGTTTTCATCTAAGGTATTCTTCATTGTATTATGGCACCTAAGATAAGAATTTAAAGTTGAGATGCTATTATTTAAAGTCATTCAAAAAGTCATTAATTGTGTAATACATTTTTTCTATTAGGATTTTGAATAATGAAGTTTTAAATTTGGTTAGAGGTAGGTTTCTGATCTCTTCTGGCAAGGAGTTAAAAAGTTGTATTGCCTTACAGTAGGAATACGCCATTGTGTTACAGGCTAAGGGCCCTGTTTGTGTTTTTCTGCTCTGTCTCTCTTTGTGTCTGTGTGTCTGTGATGTGATCTTGTTTGTGTTTTGCATTTTTGCTCCATGTTTTTATTTTTGTTCATGTTTGGTAAAACAAATAAACCAATGTTCAACGTGTTCAACCCACAAAAATTCAACGCCAAAGATAAACCACTAATTTGTTCTGAGAACCATTACGTTTATTCAACAAAGCAACGCCATATTTCACACGATAAATCTGCGATTTCAATGTAAAATATGTGGGTGTTTTAACTTTGACGTAGTTTTATCACGGCTAACCGCACCAGTGATCCGTAGCGATGCGCGATTATGAATGATTTGGAAAGTCGAATGATCTTAAAACACTAATGTTCATAATCGACTTCAAAATTAGCGATACACTAATCCTGATAATCGAATGAAACCACTAATTAGTAGTCGCTAATATCAAAACACTTTTTGTACTGGCTGCATAGAAGTGTCGCTAATTTACGGGCTGCCAGCCTAAGAGGCTACGACGGATAACCATACTGACAACATAACAAATATAATGGGAAATTAGGTTCTTTCTTTTTGAGGTATTGCACACATAAAAAAATAATTGTAAAATAACGGTAAATAAATTAAGCCAATTAAAGTAGTAATTAAACTTACATAATCTAATACTTAGCTAAAAACCAAATCGGTACTTTTTACGGAAGTTGCCAACCTAAACCTATCCACGGATGACAGTACTGACAACTTGACAGAAATAAGCGAATGAAATTAGCTAATAAAAACCGAATCGTTCCGATTCGCGGCGGAAATGCCCGAGTTGGCCAAATCATTCATCGGCATTGAATGATTCCCGAGTTGACCCGAGTCGAGACGGAAACGAACGACCGACTCGACAACTAATAGTAGTGGTTGGTTAGAATGTTAGTTTTACCTACTAATCTAAACGTATCATTCGACCGAGTCGAATGATTGCCCGAGTCGAATGACTTCATTAGTATCATTCATAATCGCGCATCGCTAGTGATCCGTGATCCTCCTAGAAATCAAATTGTAAAGGTGAGTACAGACAGAGCCTCTGTAACACAGTTGTGTGAAGTTGTGAACTTGTGTGTGTCTTTTATAGTACCCAAGTGTTATATTCTCTTTGATTTGATAGTACCTACACAAGACAGCACGTAGAAGCTTACACGCGTGCACTTACGTTATGGGCGACTTAGCAATGAAAGTGTTAGCGTCTACGTGCTGTCGTGGGTACATTCAAGAACAACCTAATAGAATAGGTATTAATAAAAAATTAGCTCTGTAGTTGTAGGACAAAAACGAGGAAACCCCGATTTTATCCTAACAACTTTGATCCTATCAAAACACCATTGCGTTACAGACTTGGGGCCCATGAAACCAATATCTCGCTCTTTTTCCCCTTTGGATATTATTTAATAATAATAATAATACCATTGCTTTGATTTATAAAAGTCCTAATAGTACATGGGCTTGGACGTCCTAGTAAGTAAATAATTATCTGTGTCAGGAAACCATCTTGCTGGTAAAGTTCATTGATTCCTCAACGGGCAACTTGTGTTTTGGTGAAGATAAGTGCGTAAAATTTTGACTAAAATGCACTTCAAGAAGTAGCAAAGCAAGGAACAAGGTGATATTTCATGAGACCCCCTATCTACCATCCGGGGCCAGTACCGTTGTCCCCATGTCTGATTATGTAGGAAATCTATACTATAACTACAAGAATGCCGTTTTCTTAATTATTAGTAATTGGCCAAGTCCGCCCTTGTATGTAATTAATTTCTCACCTTTGTTATTTAAGTTTTTATTTTGCGCAATAAAGTGTAACTAGGTACCTATGTTTTCAAAGCACAAAACTTTCAAAAAGGAATCTTTTTACAAAAAAACTACTTTTCAGCTGATAACAAAGACAAATGGATATGCAGCGAGATGAAGAAAAGGATGTGACGCCTCTCAAGAATGAACTGCATTCAAAGATCAAAGAAGAAGAACTGCATTCAAAGATCAAAGAAGAACTACATTCAAAGATCAAAGAAGAAGAACTGCATTCAAAGATCAAAGATGAAGAACTGCATCCAAAGATCAAAGAAGAACTGCATTCAAAGATCAAAGAAGAAGAAGAAACTATCTATTTTACAGCACCTCCATCCATGGAAAGAACTTACCAATGCGGAGACACACAAGTGGATCAACAAAAAGATTATCTTCATGAAGATGAAGTGGAGAGTATAAATGACGCTAATATATGCGACCTCTGTTTTGGGGAGTTTACTGATGAGTTGACACTGAAACATCACATTACCAGCGTTCACAACGCTGCAGCCGCAGCAAGTGAGTTTGTTATTCTGGACGCTTTGTCCTTAAAGTGCACCAAATGCAAATTTGAAGGAATGTCAAAAAAACACTTGGAAAAGCATGCAGTATTGCACAATGAGGAGAGAAAATTTGCATGTGATGAGTGTGGATGTAGATTTATTACAAAGTCCAGTTTACAAACGCACAAAAAAGTTCATGTCGATGAAGAACATAAATGTGACTTTTGTGATTATAAAAGCAATGTTAGTAGATATCTGAAGCGTCATATTAAAAGCAAACACACAGACGAGAAGCATAGTAAGACAAAAAACAAAATACTTCACATAAAAAAATATAATGCTTTAAAAGAAGAAAATCCTTTTCATTGTGATTTATGTGATTTTAAAAGTAAGTCTAGAAGTAAACTTACTATTCACATCAGAACACACACTGGCGAAAAGCCATATAATTGTGATCTTTGTAATTATAAATGTAAGGCTAAAAATCATCTAACTACTCACATCAAAACACACACTGGCGAAAAACCATTTCATTGTGATTTTTGTAACTATAAATGTAAAACTAAAAATCATCTAACTACTCACATCAAAACACACACTGGCGAAAAGCCATTTCATTGTGATTTCTGTAACTATAAATGTAAAAATAAAACTTATCTAACTCATCATCACATCAGGAAACACACTGGCGAAAAGCGATTTCATTGTGATTCTTGTGATTTTAAATGTAAAAAAAAAAGTTCTCTAACTGTTCACATCAGAAAACACACTGGCGAAAAGCCATTTCATTGTGATTTTTGTCAATATAAAACTAGTTATAAAGGTAATTTAACTAGTCACACCATACGACAACACAGCGACAAAAAGCCATTTCGTTGTGATTTTTGCGATTTTGAAGCAAGAAGAAAAACTCGACTTAGTATTCATGTTCAAGCCTGCTACAATCGTCTGAGCAAACTGTTCCGCGGGTGATTCTCTGTCGACACCTTTTGATTTGTGTCGCTCTCGCGCTTTTGAACACTGTATTATACATATTTCTAAAATGCAAAAGCATTTTCATTCCTGAGTTAAACAAGAAAACATCCATCACCGCGTGAAAGTCGCGGCGATGAAGACAAATGAGCAGCCAGCGTAGCATAAGAATGGGTTAGGTTAGGCAATAAACGGGGGCGTTATCTCAATCTTTAGTTTGACGTACACACGACAGCACGTCGACACTACTCGGTTACGTTACGGGCGACTTTACAACAAAAGTGTACAGTCTGACGTGCCGTCGTGTGTACAGTGGGATAGATAGAGCTAGAAAGAAACCCAAAGATACCCATTCTTAGGCCTTGTTCACATGACAGGCGCTTATTTTTGGAAACGCGCGTTTACAGCTACACACATAAAACGCGCGTTAGCATGTGTACGGCCTGAATAAAATGTATGCAGTTGTAAACGCGCGTCGAGAACCGGGCCTAAGCCTGTAACCATTTAAGGCCTGGTTGTACAGTAGAAGGACAAATATTCCTCGTTTTTCTCCTAAAACCAGCGAACTAATAATCTAGAGTTAGAATAATATTTGCTGTACATAGTAGAAAAACTTTAAAAGGACAGTTCGCACAAATAAATGGTAATTGAAGCCTACAAATGGGAGCCTATCGAGGTACCATTGCGTTACAGACTCAGGCCCCTGTATTCTCTAAAATATCCACCGTAAAAATAACAGTTTTTAAATACGTAAAAAAGATTATTCATTTCAATAAGGGCTATTTTCCCGTGTTTTGACGCTCGACGGTTGAGTGTTTTTTTTTTAATAGAGGCGCTGCGGTTAGGAGATAAATGAAACTACTCAGTTTAACTTACAAATCAAAATAATATTTATTTCATCCAACATTTAGTAAGGTCTTGTCATTGTCATGAATGCCGAATCCCGCGCTATCGAGCTCGCGTCATGCTAGACATATAATCAATGTGTTCAAAACATACCTATCGATCCCTTTGCATAGAAACGGTCTTGGTAGCGGGAGTGTTGTCGCTGCCGCGGTCTTGGTAGCGGGAGTGTGGTCGGTGTCACGGTCTAGAGCACGCGGTCTTGGTAGCCGGGGTGTTGTCGGTGCCGTGGTCTAGAGCACACGGTCTTGGTAGCCGGGGTGTTGTCGGTGCCGCGGTCTTGGTAGCCGGAGTGATGTCGGTGCCGCGGTCTAGAGCACGCGGTCTTGGTAGCCGGCGTGTTGTCGGTGCTGCGGTCTAAAACACGCGGTCTTGGTAGCCGGAGTCTTGCAGCGGCTGCGCGGGCTTGGGTTGCCCCCCCACGTGGTGGTTGTGCCTGAAATTAAATTAGATTAGATTAGAACATTAAGGCTTTAATAGGCGCTAACTAGCGCCACCAATAAAAAAAATATCATGGCTTTTTTTATAACCCCCTTTTTGAAAAAGTTAAACGGCAGAGTTTTCTATATTACTAATAGCAATTTTTAGAACCATCAGCTCAGAGCCGAGACCCAGGAATCTAGGCTACAATTTAACTTTTGGCAGAAACGGCCGTTTTTGGCATAAACGAAATTGTAGCCTAGGTTGTTGTTCCTAGATTGCAGGTTGTAGGTTCTAAAAATAGCTATTATTAATATAGAAAACTCTGCCGTTTAACTTTTTCAAAAAGGGGGTTATAAAAAAAGCCATGATTTTTTTATCATTGGTGGCGCTAGTTAGCACCTATTAAAGCCTTAACTGCCGGTTTCTGAATTGAGAAATTCGCTAAGCAAATGGGTAAGTATCGTCCTGCCTCTGCAGATTTCTCACAAAAGAGCGTGACAGAACGACAAAGTATTTGCTTAGCAAAATTCTCAATTCAGAAACCGGGCCTAAGGGTTCCGTACTTGTACTAAAACGGGGCCGACATTATTAATACAGTGATATTTTAGTGGTTTTAAAGCCGAAGGTATTTTGTTGCACTGGTGATTGCTGAGCCAAATTACAAAATTTCATTGCAAAACGCGCGAAAAAAAAATCACTTCTCCATACAAATGGTGTTAATTGGCGATAGACATTTGTATTGGGGAGTGTTTTTTTTTTTTGCTCATTTTGGAGTCATATTTTGGAATTTGGCTCAGAATCACCAGTGCAACTAAATACCTCAGGCTTTAAAACATAGTGACCTTTTTTCTCTCCTTTTAGCTGTTAGGATAGTGTAGATGCTGGGCACACCTACTCCATCTAAAACGATGGCAAGACTAAAACGATGTCCCAGGCACTGCAGCGCCGAGTGGTCTATTCACCTATCTAGCGTGAGTGAAGGTGCCACTGGACGGTGCATAAATCATCTCATTATGTGGATGCAAAGGCCTTAGGTCTTAGTTTTTTTATCGACAGCCTACTAGATAATGAAAAAGGCACACAACGTCCAGCAAACGATCAAAACAGAGTGCCGGACACAAAACACACCTGGGGGCTAATTCTCGGGAATCTCGCATTCGACACATCTCGAAGGAGAAATCTCATGTCATTTCGATCTCGACTGCTCCCGACCACTCGAGTCATGTCGAGCGAAAAAGGCAAACACCTCGCAGAAATCTCGTGCCTTATTTATTTATTTTTTAAACATTAACATCGATTTAGTGACATTTGCCGCAAACTGATTTTTTTTCTCTTATTCTTCTATTCCCGAGAATTAGCTCCCTGAACTATATTTTTTTAAAACGAAAAGGGAATTTACCTAAATTTTATCTAGGGAGACTTTACTTTACACCTGAGATGGCCCGGCCGTCGCGGCGCAGCTAGGTACTCGAACATGCTCTGCGTGTGTTACGCCAGCATGTTGGCGGTCTTACCTGAGATGGCCCGGCCGGCGCGGCGGCGCTAGGTACTCGAACATGCTCTGCGTGTGTTACGCCAGCATGTTGGCGGTCTTACCCGAGATGGCCCGGCCGGCGCGGCGGCATGTTGGCGGCCTTACCTGAGATGGCCCGGCCGGCGCGGCGGCGCTAGGTACTCGAACATGCTCTGCGTGTGTTACGCCAGCATGTTGGCGGTCTTACCCGAGATGGCCCGGCCGGCGCGGCGGCATGTTGGCGGCCTTACCTGAGATGGCCCGGCCGGCGCGGCGGCGCTAGGTACTCGAACATGCTCTGCGTGTGTTACGCCAGCATGTTGGCGGTCTTACCCGAGATGGCCCGGCCGGCGCGGCGGCATGTTGGCGGTCTTACCTGAGATGACCCGGCCGGCGCGGCGGCGCTAGGTACTCGAACATGCTCTGCGTGTGTTGCGCCAGCATGTTGGCGGTCTTACCCGAGATGGCGCGGCGGCATGTTGGCGGTCTTACCTGAGATGGCCCGGCCGGCGCGGCGGCGCTAGGTACTCGAACATGCTCTGCGTGTGTTGCGCCAGCATGTTGGCGAGGTCGCAAGGCATCGGGTCCGTCCAGAAGAAGTCGTGGTTCAGCGCCGTGTCCGCGTCGAATCTGCGGACACAAACTGCTAAAAAAAACCCAATCCTAGGCACAACTAACGCCGCCAATGGAAAAAAAAATCTTTTTGGATGTGTTTTTTTTTGCTAAAAACTCCATTAGGTTGTCAACGCGAGGCTTAACAATTTTTAGTAAAACCGGCCACTTTTGGCGCAATGTACAAAATTCTATATTTTACGAATTAAGACTTATTTTTATTGTGGAATAAAGCCTTACCTTTGAATAAACATTACGAAGAATATAAAATCAAAGCATGACTATGCGAATCAAGGAGAAATAATATTAAAACTTTTTCAATATGACCACAATGCCGGGTAACCCCCCTGTCCCGAGTGAATTTTTTCAACTTATTATAAATGTTTAAAATGACCCCTCTTTTTTGGTCGGGGGTAAAAAAAACGTACCGCTTGGCCGGATCCAGCTGAAGCAGCTTGTCCAGCAGGTCGCAGCCGTAGGGGTCCTTGACGTAGGGCTTGAGGCGCTCCTGAGACACACAAACAAACAAACATATCATCAACACCAGATAAAGATAAAACATTATATATTGCCAAGACCAAAACATCACATACAAGAAAAAAGCGGCGGCGGCAAGGCAGAAATGTTTAAAGTACAGCCCGACAGCCCGCTTTTAGGGAAATTCATTTTGGTTCCGTTCGCCATTGAAACGTTGGGAGTTTGGGGTGTACAGGCGAAGATGTTTATTACGGAGTCAGCGTGTTAGGGATCTTTGGGTCGGATATGGTCTGGGGTGGGTTGTTTGGTTAGTTATAGCTTTTGACATTCCGTAAAAAAAATACACTCAACATTTTAGAGGTCGTCGGTTCCGAATTTTATATCTAACTAAATAGCCCTTATTGAAATGAACAATCTTCTTATTAACATTTAAAAGGGGTTATTTTTTCGGTGGATATTTTATAGTATACAGGGGCTGTACACACGACAGCACGTCGACCTTTACACGCTAGCACTCTACTCAGTTACGTTACGGGCGACTTTACAACAAAAGTGTACAGTCTGACGTGCTGTCGTGTGTACACGTGTGTGTTGGCGTTGGCCTCTATTGGCCCTTGTTGCAATGTGTAGCGGGGCCTTTAAATCTCACCTTGACCTTCCTCTTCTGTCCTTTGGGCAGCTCCATCTTGGTGTAGAGGTCGAGGCTCTCGACGCCGGGCCACACGTCCGGCGTGCACGAGCCGCACAGCTGCCGGGACACAAACAAGCAACACCTTTACATTTACCATTTTGATTTACATTTAGTATCATCTCGAACCACACTCACCACCCATGTTGGTGGGTGAAGTGATCACTCGAACGCTGCTGTGCCTGGGACATATTCAGGTGGAGAAAGTCAGCTAAAAACGCATCCAAAAAGAAGATATGATTTTTTTTCCATTGCCGGCGCACCTTAAGAATGCCCTGGACAAGTGCAGCCCTCTCGCCTCTCGGAAGACTGCTCTCAATGGAAGCGAGTATGACATGGTCGCGATCCTCAGCCATGAGGAATCTGTTAAGAAAAAGATTGTGTTTGTATCACCGCAGTGCTGTGAGGGTCACCTGTGAGATCAGCAGTAGCTGTTGTTGCTCTGTGGCCCCCTGCATGATGGGCGAGCGAGTCCACATCTCGGCCATGATGCAGCCCGCACCCCACATGTCCACTGGGGGGCCGTAGTTGCGGTCGCCTACGGGACAAACAGACAGACACTTGAAAACAATCCATTCTTTCACCGTGCATAGTGAATTAGCACGCGCAGTCGCAAAGAAAAATGAACAAAACTGATTCATGTATCAGATACACAAAACGAACAGAATAGAATAGTTTATTTGTCAAACGTAGGTGATAGAAACAAGATGATCATAAATAGATTGAGCTCTGTCTTGCCAAAAAGACAATTTATTTTTAAAACACCGTACACAGTTATTTTGTCACTCAAATGACTGACTAGACACTGGCAGAAATAATTGTCAGGCTTGACTGCTTTCATTGCCATTTGATAATAAAAACAGATGTTAACAAACCATGAACTCCAGCAAGCCAGACAATGATCACCCTTAAAAAAGAAAGAGCCTAACAGGCAGGGCCAAGGAAATGTTAGCTTCAGGTAACAAAAGAGAAACACAAACCTAAAAGTAGTTCAGGCGGTCGGTACCAGAGTGTGACCACTCTGTTAGTGTACTTATTGACCTGCCCCGCCTTGGCCACGCTGAACGCTCTCGCCAGGCCGAAGTCGGCCAGTTTCAGTATCCCGTTCTTTGTAATGAGGACATTGGCAGCTTTCATGTCACGGTGTAGGATCTTGTTGCTGTGGATGTAGTAGAGGCCGTTCAGAAGCTGCTGCATCACCTTCTTGATCTCCCCGAGGCTGAACTTGACATTCACGTTGGAGAGGAGGCCGGCCAAGTCGTGCTCGCAAAAGTCGAACACGAGGTAAAACGTCGATCTGTATTTGTTGTGCGATGTGGCCTTCGTGCGACATATTTCTATTAAATTAACCACGTTCTCGTGCTTCAGGAGCTGCAGGATCTTGATCTCGCGCAGCGCGGTGATGGGGAAGCCCTCTTTCTCATTGTCCATGAGAACTTTCTTCATCGCGACAAACTTTTTACTGCTATTACGGGCGCGCGCTTTGAACACCTCCCCGAAGGTTCCCTGCCCGATTTTGGCCACTTTCTCGTACTTGGAAGACTCGTCGCAGAAGGGGAAGTCGAAATCTTCGATGTATTTCTCCTTTTCCCTCATATTCAGGATGGTAGAGGAGGTGCTGAGGACCTGTGGCGCGGGCTCGCGAGGAGCGCTCGCGCTCTGCATCTTGGACGCTATTTTGGCGGTTTTAACGAACGCACGCACGCGATGCAAGTTTCGGTTGGATTCGCTTGTGTTAATGACAACATCGGAGACACCAATCCGCTAGAAATCACGATAATTTCACGAAAAGAAAGAATGGTGACAAGACAACACAAGGCAAAACACGAAATAAAAAAAAGAGCGGAATTTTTTTAAACTTCACTTCACAGAACAATTATGTCAGTGCCACCACAAAAGTTTTTTTAATTTTGCTAATCTCCAATAGAAAGCGCTACATCAGAATTTAGTTCTACAAATTAACCGACAGAGAGCAGTAAAAGCACTGAGATTGTTTTAGTTTTCCTACTTGATACTTGATGGCGCTCTATCAGACTTTAGTTTAGTTCGATAAGTTTTTTGGGCAGTGCCACTGCTTCGTTGACGAACACATAATCGGCTGAATTATTTTTGTTCTGTTGTTTACAATAATGAACAAAAAACGCTCAGTTTAGCTACAAAATGTAAAAAACTGTGAAAATTTTGAATTTCCCGCCACGTTGCTATCGTCTACCCTTAAAGGAAGGACAGAAGAACGGATAGCTTGGGTGGGCTTAGCAGAGAAAGAATGGAGCATCTACTTCCCTGATTCCTCCCGTTATCCCGTAGCGTTGCCGGATACAAAAAAAAGGAGATCGAAAGTTAATAATGTAAGCATCCTAGCCAATCTTTCCATTTCAAGCGTGAAGTTAAATTATCTACACAATAAATAATAAACCTTGTTTCCTCTTTGCATTGTATTTTTTTCGACCATCAAATTCTATTTCAGCTAAAGTACGGTTACATAGAAAGCTAAACTATACCTACATACATACTGTGCCAATTTCTACCTTAAGCGGGTATCATCTAGTTCCAAAATTCTTTAGCAGTAGCATGATTTTAAAAATAAACAATAGAAAAGAGAACTGCGACGAACAAACTTAAGGCAACGGAAACAGTCAAATATAAACCTTATTTCCTTGTGATAAGAAATAAAAGAGTACAGAGTTAATTTGGCGTGTTCATTATGTACATTTTAGTATTCAGAACAGTGAGATCGCTTTCACAAACAGAAAGAAAGGCGGTGCAATTTGTTCAACCAACTCTTGTGCTGTCAGAGGTACGGTAGGTAGTTACACATACTGGGTAGTTTCAAAAGACGTCAGTTAGTATTATAAAAATAACTTATGGGTTTATCTTTTCTTTTGCTGGCCGCTTATATCAATCAAAAAGGGGTTTATTGTGATACCTACCTACCTAATAGGTAGGTACCTACTTACCTCAGCGCAAAATCACATACAAACCTCATGTTGAATTTTTTGCCTATTTTACCTAGGTTTTCACCCAGAAGTACGTCATCATCATCATCAGCCTGTTAACATAACACCCACTGCTGAGTAAAGGCCTCTTCATGCTCACGCCACCTCTCACGATCCTGTGCCAGGCGCAACCACTGTTTACCTAGGTACCTACAAACTTGTTGTTTCTAACACCTATTTTATTTAACCCTCAATCTCAATTACCTACCTACCGCCCCTGTACCCTTGACGCATTTTTTCAATACGGCCGCAATATGGCGCAATTTACAAAATTTAATATTATCTTACAAATTAAGACGCATTTAGTGTTTTTTTTAAATAAAACAGCCTTACCTTTGAATAAACATTACAAAGTATTTAAAATCAAAGCATTACTATGCGAATTCAAAGAGAAATTAATTCTTAAACTTTTTTCAATTTGATCGCAATAGCGTCAAGGGTAACCCCCCCGGTGTGTAAATGATATCTCTCCTATTATTGCACGTGCGTGTGACGTGTGGCCTAGGGACTTACCGTCCAGTTTTTGCGGTCATCTGACAGCACCCGACTAAGTTCAGAAGCTGTAAGCTCCGAAGCCGTTGCTGGTAGAACTTGGCAGTGCATCTCGGTCGGTTTGCAGCGTATTGCAAGTGGTTAACGACTCACTAACAGACAAACACAGAAAGACCAATTTGTTTTGTTAGGGTTCCGTACCCGGATCGGGCCTTTTTACGAGCGAGCGGGTTTCGGTGATAAATGTCTCAAATCTCGAAAAAAGCCCTTTTACTGTGCTTAGGTGTACCTAACACACGACAGCACGTCAGACTCTACACTTTTGATGTAAAGTCGCCCGTAACGTAACCGAGTAGAGTGCTAGCGTGTACGGTCGGCCACAAACTCAGATACCCCATGGCAGCTCTTACCGCGCGCGGCATAAGGGCGCCAATCGAACAAAAAAGGGTATCTGAGACTGTGGCCGACTGTACCTAAGGGACTGTACGTGCTGTCGGTACACACTAAAGCAAGTCCGAGTGGACAATATGTTCGTACACTTTTGTTTTAAAGTCGCCTGTGACATAACTGAATAGAGTGCACGCGTGTAAGGGTCGACGTGCCTAGCCTAAGTATTTGTAGCGTTTTTCTTTGGATTGTTGTAGCTTTCTGTGGGGCTTCTGTGGTTTATAATTCTGTGCTAGCTCCGTACACTGTACCAGTTTACTTGTTTGTTTTTGCACCGAAAGCAGTCAGTCGTTGGCTGGAAGCAGTCGAGCCTAGAGTGTTGTGCTTTAAAAAACAAACTAACAAAACAGTGACAAACTTTTTGTTCGTTTTACGCGCGATACTCCTTTGTTTGCGGGCTTCTTGACTGCCAGTTTTTTTTTCGTCTCGCTGTCGGTAAGTTTTTAGAAAAAAAATATAACTTTACTATCGTGAAAAAAAAAAAATAAATAAATTGTATCAAACTGTAGCTTTTTTTGTTTCCAGATATATCTGGAAACAAATAAAGCTACAGTTTGATACAATATTTTTTTCATCACGTTAGTAAATATAGGTAGGTAGCCCTATACGTTACGCACTTACGCACAAACAAAGCAAAATGTTTCCAAGTTTCCATAATAATTTTGTGATTTGTTTTGTTTAAGTACCTACGCGCAATGTAGGAATGTAGGGTAGGTATGCTATTAATCCGCTGGAGGAACCTTTTTTTAAACAACTACCTATCCTACATTACTACCTCCCAAAATGTCATTCTTCGAATATGCACAAAAGGGTTGAGTAGTAGAAAGCTACAATGTTTTTTTACTCCTAAAAAAAACCGACTCACACTGAAAAGGGTATTGTATGAAAATTAACGCGTTTGAGATGGGAACGTACGTAGACTTATTATTACCGTAAGTACGGCCAGCGATACGCTAGGATACCCCATTTTAGGATTTCGTACCTACCCGAAGGATGCCAAACCCTATTAGGTACCGCAGTCTGCCTACACTGTCCTGTCTGTCTTTCCTAACCTAACTTTTAAACCAGTTGAAACTTTCACAGATTATGATGTGTTAAGTGTTATTATGGCGGATTATCAAAAACAAAATTTATAATAATAATTAGGGGGGTCCTCGCAAAAACGGTAATACAAACAAACATCAAACTGGTATGGTTCTGCAATAATTATTATTAGGGCTTATTTTATAATATGTACAAATAACAAATAATAAATAACGGTCAAGCGCGAGTCAGACTCGCACCGAGGGTCCGTATAAACAGATTTTTTTTAATTGTGCAGTGTGACATAAAAGAGTAGAAATTAAATGGCAACAATTTTTCATAGTAAAGCCGACCACTTTTCGGATTTAGTATGAAAAATTGTTGCCAATAGGGATTTTTCCAAGTGTCAAATTTGACAGCGATTCGCGAATTATCGCGCAACAAAATCTGTGGTTTGTATGGAAACCACAGATTAATATACTGATTTTGACAGTTATTCGGGCTATTTTTGATGCCTGGAAATAACCCCATTAATTTCTACTCTTTTATGTCGCACTGTACTGAGGTACGATACCCTCAGTGCGCGAGTCAGACTCGCTTTGGCCCATTTTTTATTTGATTAGATCAAAGAGCATATAATACAAATTCGATTGAACTATTGAATACACGGGTCTTTAATTTCGTTGGGCTAAGGTATTTTTATCTCTAGCTATTATTATTGTATCTTAGTAATATAATACCCAAGCAACACACGGTCAAAGGTAAATAATAACAACATAGGTTACGGGCAGGCAAGTGTTTCTCAACCTTGCTACTTAGATATTACTTTATTTGTTACTTCCTTAACTATAAATACCTAACTATACAAATAATCAAATTTAAAACAACGACTTCAACGTCTTATAAATAACAGAGATGCAAGCAGCACTTAAGTATAGTTCTGTCTGTCTCTCTCTGCAGATTTCTCACAAAAGAACGTGACAGACAGAACACAGAACGATACCTAAGTATTTACTTAGTAAAATTCTCAATTCAGAAACCGGACAAGGGTGGACTTATTTCTATAGAAATTTCTTCCGGTCAGCCCAGCCCAGAATATTTGTTAAACATTTTAGAGTCTCGCTCACGAATACACGATGCATATCTATTGAGCCCCAAAGCAACAGGTTATCATCGAGTCTAGATAACTTTTAAACTTTGGCGTCCAGTGGTCGAACAACAATATAATAATCGCTTCTTCTATAAGTGGAATGAGTATTGTAGATAGATATTTCAAAACACTTTGATCAGTAACTTTTGGCATTGGCAAACGATCGCTTGTCAATCTTGTCATGGTCAACTCACGACATTTTATTATTATTGTTTTATTGTATTTACCTATTTAGTGAATTCTACATTATTTAGTGACGTGTTATGCTTATCAAACTGACGTTGAAGAGAATACTATCGGCTATCCGAAATGTAAGTACCTACACTCACAAACCACAAACCACAAACAGTAGAGTATGTAGGTATAAATGCTCAAATTTTACAATCACTATCAAAGTATCGTGATCGTGTTTCGTACCCATAAATTTCACCCCATCAAACGTCAAACGTATGTGTTTGACAAGTGAAATCGGCGTTTAATCGTCGAATTGTCAGGAGTCAGGACTCTCAAGTTTTAAATCACAACCAATCGCTAACAAACCAAAACGCCAATCAAATTAAAGGATATCGAGTGAATGAATTTGGGATTACGTTCACTCAATATCCTTAAAAAAACAAAACAAGTCCTGCCTGTGGGCTCATTATGTAAAAAACCATACAGTCGTGAATCGTGATCGTAAACCGTCAAAACCGGTATTGTATAGTTTAAGTTTTAAGGTTGTCTGGAAGAAATCGCTTTTAGCGATAAGACCGCCATTTGTACTTTTATTCTACAACTCCCAGTGCTGGATTTACCAATAGGCTGAGTAGGCTGAAGCCTAGGGCGGCAGATTTTAGGGGCGGCAGATTTGGGGCATATTTAGAGATAAAAGAAGCTGTGCTTGACGCCTCCTGCCCCCTTTTCGACGCCGCTTGCCAACTTTTGGTCCCTTTTGAGGTGTCTAAACTAATCAGCTTTTCTTGAAGCTCAAAGAGGTGACTAGAGTGGTTAGGAATTGGTCGAATTGGTCGGTCGATAGGGGCGGCAAAATTGAAAAGCCTACGGCGGCTAATATGTGAATCCGCCACTGACAACTCCAATATCGTCGCCCTAATTCTAATATGAAGTAAGTCAAAAATGACAAGTTTTCAGGAGGCTCAAATAACCGTTTTTCTAGGACTTCTTTAAAGAAAACCTTATTTAACATGTACTAGACTTTTTATCAAAATTTAACGTACTGTAATATAATGTGCGGAATTTTAATGATATATTTCTTATTCCCTGTGATTTCTGACTTACGCTTTATTAGTTTCCTTAATTCTCTGACATACGACTTATTCGAACAAACAATTTGTATTGTTTTAGGTTTTACCTGTATATAGTTTGAGTCTTCTGATGAAGATGACCACGTATTTATTAGAAATCTACGTGAAAATGGTTCAAATATACCCAATTCCTAAATGAAACGGCATAACCGCATAAAATTTTTAGAAAAAAAACTAATATTTGGGCCAAACATCGTGGTCCAAGTATCGCAAACAGTTAAATAGATAAAAGAGAAAGTATCTCTTGGAGTTCTACTGGGGATTAAATAGTAGCAGATGCAGTCTCATGTTACAATAATCACAAATTACCTGAAATACTTGACAGCTTCATAACATATCAGCAAGATGACGAACTATTAGAAGCTATAAAATGCGATTTAATCTCCTTCAATAATGATAAATCAAAACGAAAATGAAATGGAATCGCTAAGTTAGGTAGGTTCTTCATGAAACACAGGAGCTGGAACTGCGCAGAAGCCATAAATACTATTCAGTCTCCTTCAAAACTGATGCTCCAAGCCGAAAATGGAAATACTAAGTGATGTACTTACTGAAACACAGGATTTGGATCTGGATGCAAGAACGGATACAATAGCTACCTCTGTGGTTGAAGATATCTCAGATGTACAGCTCGTCTGTGAAATTGTTACAACTAAATGCATGTATTTTTCTTCCATAGTTCAGGCGCTCTCTTACTTCGTTTCTTGTTATTTTCATCGACTTTAACAGTTCCAGTTTCGTAGTTTCCAACCCCAAAGTCAACCGCACTGTCCAGGATTATTATTTTTAGATGTTGCAGTTACTGTGGGTGTACTGCTAGGGCAAGATGGCAATGGTGTTCATGGCGTTTCTTCAGTTCCAGCTCGACTTAAAGGTAAGTACATGCATTTAGTCGTATCAATTTCACAGACAAGCTGTACATCTGATGTATCTTCAACCACAGTGGTAGCTATTGTGTAACGTGAGCGTTACAACAGCGCGCCGCCCGACAGTCGCCGCGCACCCACCAGCCAGGCAGCGTACACGCCGCATATAAACAAGCAACCGCCGCTAACCGCCGCCACTCAGCGAGCAAGCACGCAGCGATCACCCGCGAAGCACGGACCGGTTACTCTGCGGGGCGCGGCGCGGCGCGAGGGACGAGGCACTCGGCCGGCTATATAAGCCGGTACAAGCGCTCAGACAGGCAGCTCTCTCCGGGCTGTCAACAGGGCATTCTAGGGCGAACCGTAACACGGTTGCTGCTTCGGAAACCCTGAGGTCGCCTGGATTTAGCTCCCTATAGCTTAGGCGTGGGTCTGACGGAAGTTTCCGCCGCGACGCCGTAACACTGGCGAAGTGGAGTTCATCGTCAGCCCCACTACCCCTTGTAGGACCGCAGATGGGCGTGAGCCAGGGTTGATACCTTTGTTCACCACCCGCGGCAACCGCCACCTAGTTTGGCTTTCACAGTACAGACAGGAGTCTCCCAGAGTTATGAGACTGTATAGGGGACAGTTAGGGATAGGGAGCGTGTAGGGATTTGAGGCATAAAGCCACGTACTTAGGGACCATGTAAATAACAGAGTAGGTTAGTGATAAGAACAGCTCGATCCTAAATGTGTCAGGTTTAGGTTATGTTAAATAAATAGTAATCAGTTAGTTATCCTTATCGTGCGTTTAATTTAATAACACTCCCCGAGCAATCAAAGACGCATCTCCCGTAGGATAAATCCTTGAGATAGTAGCATAAGGTGACCGCCCTCAGCGGAATACCCTTACATTGGCGCCCAACGAAAAACTCACAGCTCGGAGTGTTCAAGTTTAAATTTCGCAAAAAAAAAAAAACAGTCAGCCAATCAGTCAATCAGTAAAACAGCTGAATATTTCGCGAACAAATAAAATATGATAAGGATACAATCAGTCAGTCAGTAAAACAGCAGAATATTTCGCGAACGAATAAAATATGATAAGGATACAATCAGTCAGTCAGTAAAACAGCGGAATATTTCGCGAACGAATAAAATAAGATAAGGATACAATCAGTCAGTTAGTAAAACAGAAATGACACGCAGGTAGTCCCGAATATTTCGCGCTAAAAATATAATACAGTCAGTCGGTCTCTCTCATAGATAGGGAAGAAACAGAAGGTCGATAATACCAAGATAAATGCCTACGTCGTGGATTTATAAGTAACGGAAGCAGGAACTAATACCGTTAGTCAGTTAGTCTCATAGATAGGAATAGAAACAGAAGGTCTGTCAGACGACGAGTCCAAGCGCGTCTCAGCAGAGACTTGAAGATAACAAGAACAGTTGGGAGTTCGGGACAGCAATCTAGTCAAGAAGAAAAAACAACAGAAGCCACAATACAAGGAAAAATCAGAGACTGCTTCGCAGACGCAATGGCGACCCCAGATGGAAAGGAGCTAGCACAGGCACCAACAGTACCGAGTTGGGATATAACCTACGACACAGATGATGACCCCGTGGAATTTCTGGAGAGACTCGAGCAGTGGAGAACGTTCAATGGAAAATTAGAAAATCCCTTGGCAATACTACCGAGAATATTCAGAGGCAGAGCCCTTCAGTGGCATAATAATAACAGCTCAGGTTGGAAATCATGGTCAGACTTCTCCGAAGATTTTAAGTTGTTTAATTTCCCTAAGAATTTCGAGCGAAATTTATTAGACGAGATTATTTTGAGAAAGCAGCAGTCCGAAGAAAAGTTCTTTGACTACCTTACAGACCTGCAAACATTGATGAGACGGTACGGGAAACTGAGCAAGACAGACAGCCTAGACAGAATATATCAGAACATGCACGTCGACTATAGATGCTACGTTAAGAGGCAGGATTTCAAAGAGTTGAGAGAACTCGTAATCCTAGCAACCGATTTCGAGGACATACAGCGAGAGAGAACCATGTATACGACTAACCGACAGCAACGGGTAAACACAGTACAGAACAGAAAACAACACGATGGTCAAGCCTGTACCATAACAGATAATCAGCGTAAAGATCGCAGAATGTTCCTGGACATGAAGGTGAAGGCAAAAAGTTATAAAGTCCTTGTAGACACGGGTTCCACACAGTCGTACATAACAGAGAAGGTATACAGATACTGCGTTGAAGTAGGCTGCCCCGAAATACAAACAGATCACAGAATAACTTTAGCAGATGGAAGTACTCGAGTAGTGACAAAAACCGTGGTAGCTGAAGTCGAGATAGAAGGAACGCGAATTAAACACATGTTACATGTTTTACAGAATTCGGATACGTGTATTATGGGGATAGACGTTATCAGGAGGTTAGGAGGACAGATAGTTTGGCAGAAGCCAGCAGGAGGTAGACAGATTAAACAGACAGAAGAACCAGTGAACATAGTCCCAGGAAAGCAGACACAGATAGAAAGAAAAGAGTTAAATAAACGGTTAGAACAAAAGTTCTCAGAAACCGACAGTGGCCCAAAGGGTAACACCTGGCCAAGGCATGGTACAACCAAGCGTATAACCAACAACTGGTACTCGAAGAAGAAAATAGAAATAGAAGGAAAAGGGAATACAGCTGATTACCGTGTCAGTGAACATCAGATGTACAGGAACGTTAGTAGCAAAAAAGGTTATGTGGCAAACCTGGATCAGCGAATGGAGTGGAGATTATGCGTACCGGAAAACGACAGACAACCCATAATACGAGAAAAGCACGTCCCTCAGAACGCGGCACACCTAGGTACAGGAAAGACTCTCAGTATAATTTCGCAAGAATATTATTGGCCAGGGATGTTCAGAGACGTGAGAGCCTACGTACGCAATTGCCAAGCTTGTCGGTTGGGTAGACCGCAACAAGCGAAGGTAACAGTTACAGAACCAAGAAAGAAACAGAAGTATGACTCAGTCAGACGAGGTCAGAAGAGAGAAGTTGTGGATCAGACAGAATTTTATAATGGGGGCCGGGAACACTGGGAACGGCAAATAGGGCTTGAACAGGAACGCTTAATAAAATACCCAATTTCTTTCAATAGAATGTCCCACCGCAGCCACAGCACTCCACCCTGCGGGACGTCGTTCCCGCGCCCAGCATCGCCAAGGCAGCATCCTGCGAGGGGCACACATTCAACCGGGTGTTCTCAACCACGAGACAGACACCAAGACGGAACGAATTGTGTCAGGGGAGTATCATTTTACTCACAATCAAGAGTATAGACAGTAAAACAGTCAGAGAGCAGAAGTTCAGCGTATGTTTGTGTTGTAGAAATAGTAAGTTATTTTCCCTAGCAGCAGTTTATTGTTGTACAGATTCAGATATACACTGTAAGTAACCAAAGCTCGGTCAATCAGTCTCAACAGTAATGATCAGTCTAGCGATAGGCCAGATTCAGTGGCAAAGATTCTCACATGTGATTTTTACAGGTAAAAATCCTCTGACGGGGGGGGAGAATGTAACGTGAGCGTTACAACAGCGCGCCGCCCGACAGTCGCCGCGCACCCACCAGCCAGGCAGCGTACACGCCGCATATAAACAAGCAACCGCCGCTAACCGCCGCCACTCAGCGAGCAAGCACGCAGCGATCACCCGCGAAGCACGGACCGGTTACTCTGCGGGGCGCGGCGCGGCGCGAGGGACGAGGCACTCGGCCGGCTATATAAGCCGGTACAAGCGCTCAGACAGGCAGCTCTCTCCGGGCTGTCAACAGGGCATTCTAGGGCGAACCGTAACACGGTTGCTGCTTCGGAAACCCTGAGGTCGCCTGGATTTAGCTCCCTATAGCTTAGGCGTGGGTCTGACGGAAGTTTCCGCCGCGACGCCGTAACACTGGCGAAGTGGAGTTCATCGTCAGCCCCACTACCCCTTGTAGGACCGCAGATGGGCGTGAGCCAGGGTTGATACCTTTGTTCACCACCCGCGGCAACCGCCACCTAGTTTGGCTTTCACAGTACAGACAGGAGTCTCCCAGAGTTATGAGACTGTATAGGGGACAGTTAGGGATAGGGAGCGTGTAGGGATTTGAGGCATAAAGCCACGTACTTAGGGACCATGTAAATAACAGAGTAGGTTAGTGATAAGAACAGCTCGATCCTAAATGTGTCAGGTTTAGGTTATGTTAAATAAATAGTAATCAGTTAGTTATCCTTATCGTGCGTTTAATTTAATAACACTCCCGGAGCAATCAAAGACGCATCTCCCGTAGGATAAATCCTTGAGATAGTAGCATAAGGTGACCGCCCTCAGCGGAATACCCTTACAATTGTATCCGTTCCTGCGTCTAGATCCAGGTCCTGTGTTTTAGTAAGTACATCAATAAGCATCTCCATTACACTTCCAGCTTGGGGCATCAGTATTGAAGGAGATGGAAACGTATTTATAGCTTCTGCGTCCAGTTCCAGTTCCTGTGTTCAGTAAGTACCTACAAAACTTAGCATTTCCATTTTCGGCTTGGAGCATCAGTATTGAAGGAGATTGAATAGTATTTATGGCTTCTGCGTTCAGTTCCAGCTCATGTGTTGTCATGTGTCATGTGTGTCATGAAGTACATAACTTAGCATTTCCATTTCATTTTAGTTTTGATGCATCATTATTGAAGGAGATTGAATCGCATCTATAGCTTCTAATAGTTCCTCATCTGGCTGATAACTTATGAAAGCTGTCAAGTAGGTATTTCAGTTAAGTTGTGATTATCGTTACATGAGTCTGCATCTGCTACTATTTCAAGCCCAGAGCGGTACTCCCAGAGATACATTGCTCTTTTATCTGTTTATCGGTTTGCGATACTTGGACCACGCTGTTTGGCCGAAACATTAGTGTGTTTTCTAAAATTTGTATGTGGTTATTCGGTTTCTTTTTAGAATTGGGTATATTTAAACGATTTTCACGTAGATTTCTAATTAATGCGTGGTCATCTTCATCAGATGACTCAAACTCTATACTGGTAAAACCTAAAACAATACAAATTGTTTGTTCGAATAAGTCGTATCTCAAATTAAATCAAGATTTTTAAATTTTCTAATAAATCGTAACTCATTTGCCGTTTTTAACTAATCATTTCTATGGATTGAAATATAATAAGTAACATAAAAAATACGTCTATCCATTTATATGACCTTACACTAAAGATAACAAACAATTGCATATCTTTTAACCGTAGGAATCCAACTAAATCACCCCTTAAAACACGCAGCGACCGGCTCTCTTTATTTTTCCATGTAAAAGGATGAGTTACGCTTTATTCGAATGGAAAATTGATGCTTTGAGAAACGACTTATTGTTTTGAGTCAATTATCTCTTTTTTTTCCATACAAAGTTTGTAAAGTAAAGACAGAGATAGGTGTATTTTTGTCCCCTTTACCTAAAAATGTCAAAATGTCAATTTCGTTAAAAAATGACTTACGCTATATTAGAATTAGGGCGACGATATGTAAAATGATTTATTTTGTACAATTAAGAGTAGGTACATACTTACTTTATAACTGGAAAATAACCCTAATATAAGTGAACTATCCTTTTTTGAAAATTAATAATGGGAGATTCACGTTGTTTTTTTGTTTAGAGTAAGTAGGTAGGTATACAGGGGTAATCACAACAACACTAAATTGTAATAACAGCTCACGTCAAATAATTGCGGTCTGAAGTTTGTCGAAGTCTTTCTTTGTTTAACACCTTGTCAAAATAGGTCATCGTTCCGTCTGATCCTTTACCGGACGAGAATCGACCCATAACTGGATGGGCCCAAATTCAACCTAACTGGGATAGGGTCAGAGCCTCAGGTCACTGCTCAGGCTGGTCAATAGGATAATACAGCCCTCTGGGCACGCGGAGGTCATAATTTAAGGTCGCAAATTGACAGTAATTGGTGGTCCGTTTGTAAACTAGTGGCGACCAGTGGGAATGCACCAGATTTTGCCTGCTAGGTACAGTCGGCCACACGCTAGGCCTTTTTGTTCGATTGGCGCCCTTATACCGTGCGCGGTGAGAGCTGCCCTGGGGTATCTGTGACTGTGGCCGACCGTACCTAGGTACCTCTGTACATCCTTATTGCTCAGCCATCCATAACACACATCAATCAAAATGATGAGTTAATATTTTCCAATAGTTTGTTTGACTTTTTGAGTAATAATAATAAATAGTAATAATAATTAGGTAACTAACAGGTTATATGAGTGAAACTGGAAGATAGGCAAGCTTTACGACACCATCACTAGTGAGTGCCTGATCTGTCGGAAAATGCAGGATAGGTACACCTGCATTTCGAGACTTTCCGAGATTCGAGGCACGCAGGTATACTGGTACCGTAACTTTAGAAAACTTGAAGATAATTTAAGCGAACTTTCCTCCGTAGTAAAGCTGTTGTTATGTGTAATGTAATGTGTGCGATAGGTAGGTAGGTAGTTACAAATAATTGCTATTCTAAGCATGCCGGGGAAATCGAAGGAGAGAGTGAGTGAGTGTGTGAACCTAACCTTGCCAAACGCTGATATGACATCACTAGAAGATCCATTTCTGAGAGCTGTGAAAAAATCCACATGCGTCACTTGACCTGTCAAAAAACCGATTTTGATAGTTCATGACCACCTAATCGTAGGTATCCAAAATCGTTAATGATCAATCTTTTTTTGACATTTAAAAACGGTATTATTTACTTTAAATTAATTGAGAGAATAGGGGTGGATGTCATAGAGGACCTAGCTGCCCCTCTACCCTTGACGCATTCTTTTCAATATGGCGGAATTTACAAAAATCTATATTTCACGAATTGAGACTCATTTTATATTGGTAGGTATTGTAAAAAATAGTATTACATTTGAATAAACATTACGAAGTACCTACATAAAATCAAAGGATGACTAGGTACAGTCGGCCACAGTCTCAGATACCCCTTTTTGTTCGATTGGCGCCCTTATGCCGCGCGAGATAAGAGCTGCCATGGGGTATCTGAGATTGTGGCCGACCGTACCTATGCGATGTAAACATAGAATTAGGACACCTAGAATCGCAATCAGTGCTCGCAAAGTGAAGCAAATAAATGCATACCAAATTGGTACGCTTTCTAAAACGGCATGTCAGTGTTCAAGGTCACTTTCTAGCGAACGGAGCTCCTGCAATTTTATTCAAAATGACGGGTTTTTGCTGTGTTTGGCTGCAGAAACAGCACGGATAAGAAAGATGAAGGCACGAGGATCACTTTACACCAGTAATAACAACGATTCCACTTTATATTATGTCGAAAAAGATCGTATTTAGATTCAAAATTTTTCTTCCGTATGACATTCAACATGTTTTATGGGGTTGCCAGTAGGTAGAATGTCAAAAATCACAATACACAAAAAAACAATTTTAGAAATATCAATCTAGAGAGCTTTGTTTTAGTTTTCCTTTAACAATGAACGACTTATGAACCGACTTCAAAAAAGTAGGAGGTTTCCAATTTGTGTAGCTTTTTTATAACAATAACTTTTTACCTTTCGGACAGATTTTGTTTTTTTTTTAACCACTGATCCAAAAAGAGGGGTGTTATAAGTATGAACGCTGTGTCTGTGTGAATGTGTGTGTGACTGTGGCAGCGTAACTCTTAAGCGGGTGAACCGATTTGGATGAGATTTTTTTTATATGAACGAAGGTTTCCTAGCAATGGTTCAGCAACATATTTCATCAAAATCGGTTCAGCCGTTTATGAGATATTTAGGAGATATCTGCACCTAAATAAATTCCCCCTAAAGCAAAGTTGAGTAGCATTTCTCATTTCAAATTACATTTAAACATAAGTTGTACCTATATATTTTTGTAAGCCATTGTAAAACCCTTCATTTTGATTCTCCACTCGATAGGTTTAAAAAAATAAAAAATACCTTTGTTTGGGGCTAAAAATCGGCTATTTTTGTTTTTTTGATCTAGCCAGTGTCACTCTTACAATCAAGATGAATCTAACGACACTTCGCATCCATCAAGTCGCTTATGCTGCAGAGCGTGTCAAAGAAGTGTACATACATACATGCATATACTCAAAAAACATAAACCTCCTTCTAGGGCAGTCGGGTACAACCGTACAACAGATAACTTTTCTTGTTTAGATTGCAGATTTAAAGTTCATACGCACAAATATTGAGAAATGTTACTGTAAATAACATGGACTTCTTGTCCGCAAACATAATTTAATATGTTTATCACCTTACCAACCAGAAGAAAAGTCACAATATTGTGAAAAGCTTATTACGCTGGCAGCATTATTAGGGTGCATGTGTTGTGTAGGCGATTGTCACAGTCAGCAGCTTTACGCACACATACAAAGCGAGGCGCCTCAATTTCGGGCGGCGTTTTGAATGGACGGACTCCGTCTAGGTGTAGTAAGTCTATGGATGTAAAAGAGAAAGAAATTTTCAAACTTTGTAAATATGAACGCAATGGCGTCAAGGGTTTTGAATTCACTAGTTTTTAGCGTCGATGCTTATTAATTCATTATTAACGGGATTTATACCTAATTGTTATCGTATGCTTGGTCAATTAGTGACTTGATCCATCCTATAAGAAACGAAATCGAATCATAATGAAAATTGTTTGTGAAAATCAGAAATTAATGTTCTCGCACCCTGTATATTTTTCCAAATCTAAGGCGTTGCCCTTGAAGCTATTGCGTCCATAGTGACAAAGTTTTTAAATTATTTTTATTTATCTTTGGATTTGCATAGTCATGCTTTGATTTAAATAGGCATGTACGGTCGGCCACAATCTCAGATACCCCATGGCAGCTCTTACCGCGCGCGGCATAAGGGCGCCAATCGAACAAAAAGGGGTATCTGAGACTGTGGCCAACTGTACAATTGTTATTTTCGGCTAAAAACGGATATGAGCATCAGCCCGAAAAAATCTCCTATGTGAGACGGTTCTTCTGGCACGTACGACTATTAGTCTACCTTACTGGTTACTGTAGGTAAAGTTAATGTATGGTTGTGTACACTTCGACCTCTTGACCCCGCCGTATTGAGTTAAGTTACGTCTGACTGGTTGCACACGGCAAGCTTATGATGGTCAGTCTGCCTGTCTTTGTGCCGCCCCTCTAACTTTGACGTATTTTTTCAATATGGCGCGATTTTTATAAAATTCAATACTTCACTACAAATTAAGACGCATTTTATATTTTTTTATGTACAAAATAACCACTCAGTTTATTTTTTGTTTAGTACGTTATATTTTGTTTTTGTGTTTCTTTTTAGTATTTTAAACAGTATTTTTTTTTTCTAAATTTAAGGTGTGTTTGAGTGCAATAAATGTTCTTTCTTTCTTCTTCTTTCTTTCACTCGTGGGAAGTAAATTAAAAACTTAAAAAAAACGAGATTAGTACATTACTGCCGCGGTCTTTAATGGGTGCGTTTCTGGCGCGCTTTTGATGGCCGATAGAGCGCAGCGTAGCGCAGCTCAAGGCCTTCACAGCGTGGTCAGCATTGCAGCCCTTGATGGACAAGCTGGAATGAAGGCCGAGACCGAAGGTCGAGGCCTTTATAGCGCGGACAGCAAGGGCTGCAAAGATGACCAAGCTTGAGGGCCGAGAGCGTAGCTAAGCTAAGCTCGAGGCCATCATAGCGTGGCCAGAAGCGCACTCATTGCAGACCAAGGCTTGTATAGTGCTTTACTCAAACAATGCGAGTAATTTAAATAGAACCAGCTTACCTTTTGTCTTAGTTTATTTTCTGTTGATTTTTCATTCCGCAAACTTTTCGTAGATAAACTTGTATTTTTCCTTTGACTTCGGTGGCAATAGGTACCTTTAAATATCTTATTTGGCTTCCTTTTTATGTTCGGCGTTGTTAAACACATTGAATCGGAGGATTCGTTGCTTGAAGAGTTCACTTTTATTAACAACAAAAACAGCACGCACAGAAAAAATCACTTCGAACAACGCGCGAAGCGGCGAAAACAATATGGCCGCGCTTTTTTTTTCTATGCAATTTGTAGACTGCCAGCACCCAAACAGCCAAATTCTAAATAAATACTTTTTGTGCCTGACTTTTGAGTTCTATTTATGAAACAAAACTCGACATTAATGGATTTTCATACAGTTTTTCTGGCCGCAAAACACGACATTAATGAAATTCCATACAACTTTTCTGGCGCCTAATCAAAGTAGCCCGCAAGTCCTCCTTTGCTCAAAGAAGGTTGTCGAATTAATGACCACATTACGAGCTTTTTTGAGTAAATATTATTACAATAATTATTATATCTTGTGTGTGTGACATATCAAATGAAAGGGCTCGTGGTGATAATCTCGAAAGAAATGATCTTTATGATTACTATTGATTACAGGAAAACATATTATAAGATGTCCGTGATGTACACGCGACAGCATGTCAGACTGTACACTTTTGTTGTAAAGTCGCCCCTAACGTAAACGAGTAGAGTGATATAGCGTGTAAGGGTCGACGTGCTGTCGTGTGTACCTATAAAAAAACGGGCTCCACCGATCCCTGGATTAGTGGAAACATACAATAGGTATAGGAAAGGACAATTTATAATAATATTAATTTGGTAATTTTTTTCCCAAATCAGCCAAGCTCTGCAGTTCTACATTGCGGTTTGGTATGGTTTCTCAACATTTGTGCGTAAATGAACTTCGGATGTAGGTACGGAACCCTCTCCACGCGAGATTAACTCGCACCTGTCCCCTTTTTTACGGCGAACAATCTCAGTCTAGTTTCGCATAAAACTAACTGCCGATTTCTGAATTGAGAGAAATTCACTACCCAAGCAAATACGTAAGTATCGTTGTTTCTGCAGATTTCTCACAAAAGGGTCAATTTCATCAGAGAAATTATTACCTTTTCTGTGGCACTTTTTATTTGTGAGTTTTCAGATAAAGTACTACACTACATAACTGTAGGTAGGTACATAGTAAGAAGCTCCACTTAGCTAAAAACCATAAAAAAAGGGCCACCAAAATGATGAAATTTACCCAAAAGAGCGTGACAGAACTAGGTATACTTAATTATTTTACTTTGTAAAACTCTCAATTCAGAAACCGGGCGGGCCTTGGTAGTTTTATGTTGAACCTTCAGCATTATGTTTTGCCGGTGCTAATGCTGGAGGTCATAGTTAATTATAAAAAGGCAAGCCACGATTTTCATAATGTGGTCACAGTTCACACACACAACACTGTTTTACTGCAGTTGCAAAGTACCATAATAATCAACAACCTACCTAACTAGCATTACTTACCTACCTAACTCTGTTTGAACATACAATATAGGTACACACGACAGCACGTAGACGCTTACGCGCATGCACTCTACTCGGTTACGTTACTGGTGACTTTACAACAAAAGTGTACACTCTGACGTGCTGTCGTGTGTACCTACCTTACCTACCTACAGTCGACAGCAGCGGGTATGTATTTTTTAACCCCCCGGCCCCAGACCAAATATGTGTGTGTGTGTGTGTGTGTGTGTGTGTGTGTGTGTGTGTGTGTGTGTGTGTGTGTGTGTGTATGTGTGTGTGTGTGTGTGTGTGTGTGTGTGTGTGTGTGTGAGTGTGTGTGTGTGTGTGAGTGTATGTATCTATGTTATGTCTGTGGCACCATTGGATGCGCTTTTATTTTATTTGAAAGCAGGTTTTCTAGCGAGCGTTCTTTCTTAGATTTTCATCAAAATCGGTTTCGCCGTTTTTATGAGGTATCCTAGCGTGTGGCCGACTGTACCTACCTCCTCCGTTTTTGAAGTCGGTTAACCAAAAAGGTTTATCCCCGCGTGTGGCTGACTGTACAACGTGTTTACCTTGAAACAGCGGATTTTCTGTCCATCTGTTTGTCGTTCGTGGTGTAGGTTACACTTTTACAAACCGCCTGCGGTTTAGTTGTCCGATGAAGGACAAGGTACGTACGGTCGGCCACAATCTCAGATACCTCATGGCAGCTCTTACCGCGCGCGGCATAAGGGCGCCAATCGTACAAAAAGGGGTATCTGAGTATGTGGCCGACTGTACCTACCCATAGCATAGTGATTGGTGTTGCAAAAAAATATCCCTTTAGTGTGGTTTTTGCTTGTACAGTCGGCCACAAGCTAGGATATCCCTTTTTGTTCGATTGGCGCCCTTATGCCGCGCGCGGTAAGAGCTACCATGGGATATCCTAGACTGTAGCCGACCGTACCAAGCTACATAATTAGTTTTAGCATAAAAAAAAGAGTTAAGGGTGGATAATAGCAGCGTGGCGGGAAATTTTTTTTTTATAGTTTTTTAAATTTTTAAGCTAAACTGGAGCTATTTTTGTTCAGCGATTTTTCGTTAACGGCAATAAAGTATTATTTTCATTATTGTAAACAACAAAACAACAATAATTTTAATTAGCCGATTATGTGTGTTCTGGTCGACGAAGCAGTGGCACTGCCCAAAAAACTTGTTGATGACCTTGTTGTTGTTCGCTGGTTGTAGGAGAACCCTGTTTTGTCCTTCTATAGTAATCTATGGTCCTTCTACTGGGAATCTATCGACACGCCCCATCGGCACAGATAAAGCCATCGCCATTGCGTTAGATGCATGTTGGATTGTGGTTTGTGGTTGGCTTGCTATTTATTATTAGTAAGGGTTTCGTTTTTCGGCTTGTTTGATGCCTTTTGATTTTGAACTAAACAATAAATGCATCCATCACACAAGAAATTATTATGCATAATAACGCACTTGTGCTGCTTTACTTATTGTTAGATTCCCCATTAAAAGCTTATGAATTTATTGTGAAGCAAAAACACAGAACAACAAACAATGGTTCATAAAGTTAGAGAACGTGTGAAAATCCCACGCGCTTACAAAGAAAACGTTTCATTTGATTCATTAGTACAATAAAGCCATGTAAAGCTTTTTAATAACTTGGTTTTTATTACGTTAGAAACTTAGAAAATAACGGCTAGCTAGGTACGGTACTACCTACCTAATTCATTGTTTTATTGTTTCAGAACAAAATGAAGATTATACTAGTGCTGTGTTTGGTCGCAGTCTTCTGCGGATCGTCTTGGGCAGCAAAAAATGACACCAAGGTAGGAATTTACTGCCCCATGTTAGTAAGTAATTTTTCAAACTTAACGTAGCGTCATCTATTGTCAAGTAGCGTAACTAAATAAAACATAATTGTGTTTTTACCGCCCTCTGTTGCGCAATTTCCGAACTAGAACTAAAATTTGCATAGCGCCATCTATTATCGAGTAGAAAAACTAACTTTCTTTTTGCTTTTTACCGCTCCCTGTCGACAAATTGTGGAACTAACCTCTTTGATAGCGCTATCTAGTGACGCAAAGCGAACCTAAAATAATTTCTTAGATTTTTAATTTTTTACCGTCTAGACTAGAAGTTGTATTATATGCTCTTTGCTAGAAGTAACTTAGAAATCTTATCGTCCCCCTGCCCAGGTGAAAATCGCCGTGTACTACGAAGCCCTCTGTCCCGACAGCAAGAGGTTCATAACGTCCCAGCTCGCACCGGTGTGGAGGGACTTCCGCGGCGCCGTCAAGGTCAAGCTGGTGCCCTATGGGAAGGCCACGGTGAGACTCACTACACGCTTTTACCTTTGTAAGGTTTTGATTTGTTTGTATGGTTTTAGGATATAAAAGTTGTTTAACACACAACCACTAGCGCCATCGTGCGGAGCTCGCCGAAGTCTAGTAATTTTCTTTAATGGCGTATGGCGGATAAAAAGGAGCTAAAAAGTGTGCGCGTAGGGATATAGGCAGGGAGTTTCAGTATGTACTTTCAGTCAGTAAATTGTTAAAAACAAAGTAGAGCGTATTATTTTTATGCTTTGTTCTACTTTATACGAACTGTTTTTTTTCTTATTGTACACACGACAGCACGTCACAGTGTACACTTTTGTTTTAAAGTCGCCCGTAACGTAACCGAGTAGAGTGCTAGCGTGTAAGCATCCTACGTGCTGTCTTGTGTACCTAATGAGCCGTTTTCAGCACAAGTTCACAAAGCATTTCATAGATGGCGTTTACAGGCGTGGTTTATAGAAGAACCTGAATACAGCTGTCAAATTTCGCTTAGCATCGATTAATTTTGACAGCCGTATTCCGGTTCTTCTATGGCCACGCCTGTAAACGCCATCTATGACATGCTTTGTGAATTTGTGCTGAAAAAGGGTCATTCACCCCGTGAAGCGCAGTGAAAGAACCCGAAAACGTGTGTGTGAATGAGAGTCGCCCGGCATAGAAGTTCATGGCGTGAGTATACAGCATTAATAAGGTAAATAAGTAACTATAGTTTCTTACTTAGGTATAGTTTCTTATTACTTAGGATTATGGGATTTCCCCAGTCTCTTCAAAGTAGGCAACTCACACATTTTCCTCACCATGTTTGTTTGATTTTGAATAGTGTTGTGTTGGTGCAAATTAGCACGGCACTTAGCATGCACTTAGCACTTCGAGTTATACCGGTCTTGAGTTGATTTAACTTGTGGTGTAGCGACGGCAAAAACACTACACACATCTATTGGGTAAAAAATTAACATGATTGAAACTCTTTGTTTTTTATAAAGTAGGTAGTGTTTTTTCTAAAGTAGGTACACACGACAGTACGTCGACCCTTACACGCTAGCACTCTACTCGGTTACGTTACGGGCGACTTTAAAACAAAAGTGTAAACTATACGTGCGCTGACGTGTGTAGGTACTTACTAATTGTTGCTGGGCAAGCCTAGGTACCTACTCCATCAATATCCCAAGTACTGCAGCGCCGAGTGGTCTCTTCACCCGTCTAGTGTGAGTGAAGGTGCCACTGGACGCTATAAATCTTCTAATTTGGTACGTAAATATGTAGAAGAACAGGTCTTAGTTTCAGTACCTGCCCTATCTACCATTAATAAACTGACTAATTGACCATTACTAATTATTTCTTTGTTTTAGGTATAAAGAACGATAAGTAAGCTTAGGAAAACCTCTTTCTTAATTGATTTCTCATTCATGGCTGAGGATTGCGAGGATTCAATATACGTACAGGGTGTTTCAAAACAAGCAACTTTACTTCGTCATTAAGGCCCGGTTTCTGAGTTGAGAATTTTGCTAAGCAAATGGGTAAGTATCGTCCTGTCTCTGCAGATTTCTCACAAAAGAGCGTGACAGAGCGATAAGTAAGTATGTGCTTAATAAAATTCTCAACTCAGAAACCGGGCCTTTATCTATGGGTCTACTTATTAGGTACTCATTGGACTACTCATAACAATGACTTGGAATGTCGTCACGTGTCAACGGGTCACAAGGTCGAAAACTCACGTGTGACTCACACGCGAGTTTTCGACCTAATTAATATAATAATAATAAAATTCGTTTATTTCACAATAAAACAATCAAGAAGAACGACACAAACTGAGACAACATTTTTCACTTCAGACGAACGACACAAACTAAGACAACATTTTTCACTTCCGCAGCACGACAAAGTGAACGGCAAATGGCAGTTCACGTGCCACCACGGACCCGACGAGTGCTACGGCAATAAGGTAAATATACTGAGCAACCAGCTAACGAAGACCCCTGCTCCAGTTGATCAAGCGATCGACAGTGAGCCGTTTTCAAAGAAAAAATTCAAAGCAATTCATAGATGGCGTTTACAGGCTTGGCCATAAGATCCGGAATACGGCTGTCAAATTTCGATTAGCACAGATTAATTTGACACCCGTATTCCGGTTCTCTTAAGGCCACTCTTGTAAAGTTGTAAGCACCATCTATGAACTGCTTTGAATTTGTTCTTTGAAATATTTTCAACTGACAGTTAAAAGCTGAATTCAAAGCCCTTGGTAGATGGCGCTCATAGGCTTGGCCATACAAGAACCGGCATGTTGCTGTCAAATTTCGGCTACATCGCTTACACAGATTAATAATGTTTTCAGAAAAAGCAAAATTTGAAAGCCGTGAAAACGGCTAAGTAGGTTAGTAAGTACTGGGGGGTTACCCTTGACGCTATTGCGATCAAATTTAAAATATTTAAAAATAAATTTCTCTTTGAATTCACATAGTAATGCTTTGATTTTAAATACTGTGTAATGATTATTCAAAGGTAAGGCTGTTTTATTCAATAAAAATACAAAATGCGTCTTAATTAGTTAAATATTAAATTTTGTAAATTGCGCCATATTGCGGCTGTATTGGAAACATGCGTCAAGGGTAGAGGGGCTGTACGGTCGGCCAGTCACAGATACCCCATGGCAGCTCTTACTGCGCGCGGCATACTTAAGGGCGCCAATCGATCAAAAAGGGGTATCTTTGGGTGAGGCCATACCTAAAGGTTGTGCTTAAGTATCTTATGGTTTTCTTTCTTCCCACTTTCCCACCAGATGCAAGCGTGCATCCTGAAGGACAAGAAGGGGCTCGCTGACACAGAGAAAATGGAGCTCGTGATCTGCCTCATGAACCAGCCCAACCCCGACAAGGCTCTGGACACCGTAAGTACCTCATCATTTTCAGCCCACATTTGCCCACTGCTGGGTATAGGCCTTTTCCCCTTCACGCCAACCTCTTCGGTCTCTAGCTGCACGCATCCACGGACCCTCCGTCGCCTTAGAGATGTCGTCCGTCCACCGACCGACTGCTGGTCTGCCCACTGACCGTCGTCCCGTTCTTGGCCGCCACTCCGTCACTGCCGGTCCACCTGCCTGGTGGCGTAAGTACCTACGACGTGTCAATCGTTCCCGAGACCTCATGCTGACCATAAAAAGGAAGAAGATTAGCTACCTAGGACTTGTGCTTCGCCACGACAGGTACCGACTTCTTCAATTGATCATGATGGGCAAGATTGAGGGGAATTAAAGCTCGGTATAAGGCTAACTAGCGCCACCAATGTAAAAAAAATCACATCTTCCTTCAGAAGAAGTTTCTGAAAAAATCCTAAGATGAGCTCATGCGCCATGCTTTTCTAGATTTTTAAGTGTAGGTACCCAACACTAAAAAAAAATCGATAACCGCCAAAAACGGCCGCTTTTGGCGGTTATCGAAAATATTTTAGCTTAAAAGTAAATTTCGAAGACGGTATCTACACTTAAAAATGTAGAAAAGCATGGCGCATAGCTCATCTTAGGATTTTTTCAGAAACTTCTTCTAAAGGAAGATGTGATTTTTTTAACATTGGTGGCGCTAGTTAGCCTTATACCGAGCCTTAAGCGGCGTGCTGGTAGAAGAAAGTCGTGGCTCAGAAACATCAGGGAATGGACGGAGAGCCAGCGTTGAACAACTGTTTCGCTTGGCAAGGAATAGAAAAGAATAAGAGGCACGCCAAGAAGAAGAAGTACCTACCCAAGACAGTACATCGACCCTTTCGTATTCGTAACCTTGACGTTTTCCGAACAGCCAGCCGCTCTGTTGAGCCTATTTTGCGTGAAAGCTGAGGCCCGGTTTCTGAGTTGAGAATTTTCTTCTATTCTGTTTTCTATTCACCCCGTTTTACTGTTATTAAAATAAGAGAGAAGATAATAAATACATTCATAGTAAAGTTACTTTGATTTTATTTAACATGGGATACGTACTTTAGTTATAATTATTGTAAGAAAACGGGATTCTTACCACGATTTATTTTCTTTTTTGAAACCCATCTTCGCAATTGAAATTTAAAAAAAAAATGTCAATCGCGAAGATGGGTTTCAACTGTCGAGAACGTGGAACCCAGTGGTTAATATTTGCGTTGCGCAAAATAAGCGACGTGCGACTTCTGTGTCTACCACATCAGACACCGTTAGCATCGTGAGTCGGGCCGGGCCATCGAACAACTTGGAACGCAGCCGTCGAAATAGAAAGAGGGTAGATAGATTTATCTACGCCTAGGTGTTTGACACTCAAAAAACCGTCTTCAGTCTACCCGTGACCATGGTGCCTGCAACGGTACCGAAATATCGGGAACTCAAAAGAAAATAAATCGTGGTAAGAATCCCGTTTTCTTACAATAATTATGTCTAAAAACCACGAAAGTTTCAAAAAGCGTACTTTAGTTGACGATCAAATAACTTCTTGATAAAATTAATCATAAACAACCGGCCAAGCGCGGGAGATAAAGGCCCGGTTTCTGAGTTGAGAATTTTTCTAAGCAAATGGGTAAGTATCGTCCTGTCTCTGCAGATTAAAAAAAATACTGTGACGACACTACGTAACAACGGTGTAACGTTCTCCCACCGCTCTATCTAACCAATCTATCCAATCTAATTCTACCAATCTAATTTCAGTGCTTGGTCGAAGTGAAGAAGGAGAGCGAATCGAACAAGATCAAGAAGTGCGCGTCTTCCGAGCAGGGTGACAACTTGTTGGCGTCCTACGGAGATAAGGTTAGTACACCCTGAATGAGAACCGAGACTAGTCGGCTATCGCGACATCATTATAAGAGGGTAGGTAATCGTAGAGGTAGTGGCCCCCCTGCCCGCCCACAGGGCCTCTGACATGGCTTAAAGATTGTTAATAATCAACAACAACCGGGACCAACGGTTCAACGTGCCTTCCGAAGCACGGAAGCGCTCAGATATTGAGATAAAGATATTGCCATTAGCGGTTACCCATCCATGGACTGACCTCGGCCGTTGTTGCTTAACTTTGTCAAGTCCAACTAGGCTGCGAAAAAATACAAAAAGTTTTGGAGAGGTGTTATAAGTTCGACCGCTATGTGTGTATATCCGTCTGTGGCATCGTAGCGGGTAGTCTTAAACGGGTGAACCGATTTGGATGCGGTTTTTATTTGATTTGAAAGCGGGTTTTTAGCGAGTGTTCTTCGACATGTTTCATCAAAATCGGTTCAACCGTTTATGAAATACCTATTCTCATTTGAAATTAAAATGTCAGGGGCTTTTTGAATTTTGTAGTTGAAGCGTTTTTTTTTTTAAATAGTTTTTTAAGTTTTTTTTTATAGTCGGATAAAATTAATTTGCAGTTGTTAGTGCAGCTTATGATTCTTATTTTATGTTTTTCAGACTGACTCGGTGCAGCGACCTCTCGGGTTCGTCCCCACCATTGTTATCAACGAGGTGAGTGGTCAGGAAGCATTTCTTTCTGTATAAAAGTGTCACGAGATTCATGAAAAGTGGTCATATTTCTCCCACATTTATCATCGATATACAACGTGTTACAAAAGATACTAACTCTTTTTACAGGGTGTAACCTGCTGGTCAACATAATGACAAATCTGCAAAAAAAAAGTTGAAAAAGCCAACTTTTTTATAACCTCAAAATTGTAAAATTTTCAAAACTTTTTTGTTTTTGGATTTAGCTCCAATAAAAAATATGGTTGTTTGCTTTGCTGTATTTTAATAGCTTCAGGCTATTAAAACATAGTGAAAGTCTATGGAAACAGTATTTTAAAAATACTTTTCTCCCGTCACAGCGCTTACATTTTAATTATTTAAAAATCAACGAAACGTCATAGAGCTAAAAAAATATTTTGGTTGTGATCCCTACCATCAGGTACCATGACCCTGTAAAAAGAGTTAGCATCTTTTGTAACACCTTGTAATGTCCCTCTACCATTGACGCATTTTTTTATACTATTCAAACAGATGGGTAAACCCCCCCCCCCACTATTACATACACACTACCCTTGACGCTATTGCAATCAAATTGAAAATGTTTAAAAATTAATTTCACTTTGGATTCGCATAGTAATGCTTTGATTTTAAATACTTTGTAATGTTTATTCAAAGGTAAGGCTGTTTTATTCAATAAAAACACAAAATGCGTCTTAATTTGTAAAATATTAAATTTTGTAAATTGCGCCATATTGCGGCCGTATTGGAAAAATGCGTCAAGGGTAGAGGGGCAGGCTTGAAAAGGTCTACCGCCATCTAGCGTTGAGTAACAGAACTAAGTTTTTCAGGAGCCATTTTTGCCTCAGTTCCACACGGCAACAACATAGAACCTAAAATTCCACTTTGTTTTCCAGAACTACAACTCTGATACCCAGAACGAGGCGTTCGAGAACCTGAAGTCAGTGGTCTGCCGCGTCGCCGAGAAGAAACCGTCCGTTTGCGTATAAGTTATCTCTCACTTCACACTTTAAATGATAAGTGTGACATCTGTACGTGCAGCATGGTAAGCCCGAGATAGGCCCTTCTCTATGCAAAACTGTCAACTTGTCGGTGGGGCTCGAGTTGGCTCTACGCCAACATGGCGATGGAGTCAAAAATACAACATTTTTATAAAAAATGGCAATATCTACTTTCTGCTCGACATGACCCCAATCTATTGCCATCTCGAGTCCCGCCTGCCATGCTCGCACAATAGACATGGCACGTCTGTCACTCGAGTTCGAGAGAGTGTCAAAACGACCATGCTAAGCATACTGTAGGAGTGAATCTTCTAGCGTTCTAATCAGTGAAGAGTTTTGCAACTTTTTACGGACTAGCTAACAGCTTCCTATTTCTGATCTATTTCTGAATTGAGAAGTTCACTAAGCAAGCTCTTAAGAACATGTAGGATGAACTTCAAAACTAGCGTTGTCTCGCTTTGATTGTAAACGATTAGAGCGAGAGGGCGCGTGTTTTGTAGTTCTAAATGTTTTCTTTATTGGCACAGGTTATAGTGAAAGCCTTTTTCAGAAATATGGAGTCTTTAACATTGAGGGGCTAAGGCCCGGTTTCTGAGTTGAGAAATTCACTAAGAAAATGGGTAAGTATCGTTCTGTCACGCTCTTTTATGAGAAATCTGCTGAGACAGGACGATACTTCCCCATTTGCTTAGTGAATTTCCCAACTCAGAAACCGGGCCTAAACTAGGTATGTCATACTTATCATACTTCCCATTCCATAATTAAGTTAGTTCTAATTTATGACTTGCATTAATAAAATTTGTACCTAAGTTTTTTTTAAAGTCTACCCATTAACTTAGTACACATGACAGCACGTCGACCCTTACACGCTAGCATTCTACTCATAGTACTCATAGAGTACCTTTTTATACTCTACTCCGTTACGTTACACGGGCGACTACTTTACTATAAAAGTGTACACTCTGACGTGCTGTCGTGTGTACAATGTTCTTACTACAACTTAGTATACAGGGTGTTAAAAGACCGCCAACAGACCCGAAAGCCATGCATACTAGACACCAAAACAAAGTACTTTTTCGATAATTATTGCTGGGAAATGATTTTAGTTTTTTAGGTTATAATTTTGAAAAATATTTTATCACGCAATGGAAGTGTAACGCACAGAAGTCATATTGCGCAAGCGTAGGTATAAGTTTATGTTACTTAAGCTTGAAGTGCCGATGTTTAGAATACATTGCGGGTTGCAATATTAACGTCGTTTTTTGTAGGATATATTCATAATTTTGATATGGCTTCTTGAGAAGGTATGTTAAAAACTAGATACTGAATACGATTCTGCAAAAAAAAAGTTTTGCAAAGTCCGACTTTGAACCTCATTATCTCGGAAACCATTGATTTCCCAGGCATAGTTCCTTGGGCAAAAATGTTCCTTATGATGAGGACAATACGTGGTTTCCCGCTTTGTTGGCGGTCTTTTAACACCCTGTATACATACAATGTCCAAATAAATTCTCGATAGGTAGAATCACCAAAAGGCTAATGATAAATGAAAGTTGAACAGGATGTTATTCCGTCACGACAACTTGAATTTCAAATCACAAGTGAAGCTGACTACTGTAGTGTAAAAAAAAAGCATGACAATAATGTAATTAAATATGTAAGTTAAGTACCCACTACACAAGAAACAAGGATATGCACAAAAGTAGACTATTTTTGACGAATAAAATAATTTCTTAGCAAAATGTTTAGTTGTTTAATTTTTCCTTATTTTGTTTTTTAACCCCCGATACAAAAATAGGGGTGTTATAAGTTTAACCGCTATGTGTGTGTGTATGACTGTCTGAAGGTATGGAAAAAAAATCACTTTTACCAAAGTCGCAGAACAAAAGTTGCTGTAAATCACATTTAGAAGTTAGGGTGTCTGAGGAATAGGCTATTTAAAAATTGCCCTGTCGTTTCAAAACTTACAAAGTAGTCAAACATTCGCGGTACGCATGACTATCTATAGCGGTACATTATCTAGAATAAAGTTTTTAAGTTAAACAAAGGAAATCAATTTCACAGTTTATTTACATGCATGATCATTTTAGTTTTATTTTATTTACATTTTATTACCTATATATTTTTGCTGGCTCAGCCCAAAAACAGGTCTTAACCCACAAAAAACCATTCATCACACTTCATTGTTTTTATAAATAGGGACAAGCTGAGGCCATAATTATTTGGATTTCACTGGAAATAATATTTTCATTTCGCAGGCCCGGAAAGTATACGATGCGGCAAGTCATTTTTGCGCGCTTTGAAATTTGAACGCGATATAAAAAGAAATAAAGGAAATCACTTGACTCATCTGTCACTTGCAAAGAAGGAAACTCATTTCACTAACCTTTACATGTACCTAGTTGTCTTTTTTTCGGGTGCATATAACATGATCATTTCCTCGCTCTGTGAGATGAAAAGTTGTGTTTCGCACGGATGCAATATTATTTGCGACTTAAGCTTCTGAAAACCTCGCTACACTACCCTTAACGCAATTTTTTCAATATGGCGAAATTTACTAAATCAACATTTTCACGAATTAAGAAGCATTTTATGCTTTTATTGAAAAAAACAGCGTTACCTTTGAATAAACATTATAAAGTATTTAAAATCAAAGCATTACTATGCGAATACAAAGAGAAATTAATTTTAAAACTTAATTGTCAATATGATCGCAATACAGTCAAGGTAACCCCCCAGGTTTCTTTTTTTGAGCCACGAGCGTAGCGAATTTTAGAAACATTCGCTGGCTCGGTATTCAATACAAGCACTCGCTGCTGACAATAGTTTTGCATCCTTGCCTAACAAATAACTATTAATTACTCTTTTAGACATTTTACTACTAAACAATGAGTACAAACGACAGCACGTCACCCCTTACACGCTAGCACTCTATTCGGTTACGTTACGGGTACAAAAGTGTACAGTCTGACGTGCTGTCGTGTGTACATAATAAGTCCGGTCAAAAGTGTATTTCCACTGGAAATTTCCTGGCAATAATGGCATAGGTTCCTCTACCTCAAAATTATACAGCGTACCATTTCATAATAATATGATTTTCAAGATCATTTATAACTTAGTTATTAAACTATAAGTAAAGACAATTCCGTACACAAAAATAATAATATATACAACTTGTAAATGAAAACTGATTGCATGTGTCTAAGTCCATAAATGCAATGCATGTTTTTTAAAAGTATTTACATTTTCAAAGTTTATGCCTAACGTTAAGGTTTCAACGATTTTTCATTCACGGCAATAAAACAGTATTATTTTCATTATTGTAAACAACAGTACAACAATTATTCAGCCGATTATGTGTTCTGGTCGACGAAGCAGTGGCACTGCCCAAAAAACTTCTTTGTTTCCGTGGGGGCAAGTTTTTATTGTGATTTTATACGTAATGCGGATTCTATGGGATTTAGCTCGGTGCGTTCAATGTGACGATCAAAATCACTATTTATTGACAGCCCGTGTCAATAAATGTGGTCTGAAGTTTAGTAAAGTAAAAAAAAACATCACTAAGCAGACATAGGCATCGTGATAGATGCTGCTAAGGGAGGAGTTAAGAGGAAACGCGGGTAGCCGCTGCTCCATACAAAAAGGGAGACCTGTTTCCTCCCTGGATAATTATTTTAGAAAAAATATGTTAATGCCATTCAACCCCATCTAAAACAATGTCCCAGGCACTGCAACGCCGAGTGGTCTCTTCACCCATCTAGCGTGAGTGAAGGTGCCACAGGGCGCTGTATAAATCATCTCACTACGTAGATGCAAAGGCCTTAGTTTACTACAAAAACATTAAAAGGACCCACAGTATTATTAAATCGTAATTGAAGCCGTCAACGGAGAGCCCATTTTGGCACCATGGTGTTACAGGCCCCTGCTCTAGTGCCACTATTCAATATTATTCAGAGGAAATCGGGGACTACGTTTGTATGGAGAAAACACTAATGTGATATCCTCTCAACTCCTCCTTTAGGCGATACCCCCCCCCCCGTTTAGGGTTACCAGATCCTGAAATTTGATTTCCTGAAATAGTTCCTGATTTTCCAATAAAATTCCTGACATTCCTCCTGTTTTTGCAATTCAAGCGCAAAACGTAAACGTTGAGCGAGCGTTCTCATTAATGTGTGCTCAGTGGACGAAAGAGCGAAATCGTCTAACGGTAGCATCTGTTAGAGCTCTACTTTTAGTACAGTTTAATTTCAAAACCACTACTTGGGAAGAATTTCATAAAATTATACTAAATGATCAACAGTTATTAAAAGCAGTATCCGTTAACAACAAATATGAAAATCATCACATGTAATGGTTTATGAAAGGTTGATTTATTCACTTTTTTTGTAATACTTCCAATAAATATGTAATAGTACTTGTACTTGTGTATTTTTGTCTTTCCTTTAAAAAATCCTGACATTGTATAACTTTCCCTGTTTCCCTGACAATTCGGAAGGCAAAGTTTTTTGTTCGAAAGTCCGTTATTGGCTTAATCTTATCTTTAGACAATATTGAGAAACTAATTTTAAATATTTTTTATTTTGGTCCAGTAGTTTTGTTTTTATGCGCTAAAATGTTTTGTTCCTATGACCGCCAACAGTATGCAGACCGTCGCGTGACGTCATAAAACCGTATCTTTGAAACGTTGTAAAATCCAAACTACTGAACCAAAATAAAAAATATTTAAATTAGTTTCTCAATATTGTCTAAAGATAAGATTAAGCCAATAACGGACTTTCGAACAAAAAACTTTGCCTTCCGAATTGGCTGAAATTCCGGACATGTCAGGAAAATTCCTGACATCTGGTAACCCTACCCCCGTTCCTACACCTCTGACCCGGGTACGTAGTCGTCGTCGTCGCGTCTGCTTCTCCGCGTGCTCCGTCGCGGCCGCTTGCTCTTCGTCTTGCCGCCGTTGCCGCCACGTCCGCCGTCGCCGCCGCCGTCGCCGTCGTCGTCGGAGTCACGCTCGCGCGACGTTGCCGCCGCGTCCGCCCGCAGCTCCTGTGAACCGCAACGGATAATGGGTATAAGAACTGACTGTTAAATAACTTGTTACTCTCTACTTATTTATTTAACTTGTTCTAACTTTAATAAGTCAAAAACCACATTGTGTCACCGTATTATTAATCTGTAGGTACTCGTGTTTACATTTACTATCTAAAACGATTGCGCCCAACTCTCTAAATCTGTTAAATCTAAATATCTAGGCCTCCACAACACAGATTCCCGTCTACTGTGGAGACCGCTGGATAAATGTTATGTAGCTCCACTGTCGAAACCATACTTTATTTACCTGTTGTAAATTGTTATTTATGGTTTTTAATAAATAAAAAATTATCTTAAATTATCCTATCTGTCTCAAAACTTAAACTTGCGCAAGCACTGCACATTTTTATATCGATTTGAAATAATAGTAAGTGAAACCGTTAAATCGATATAAAGAACTGACTGCTCTGATTTTATCGTTCTTACAGCGCAGTATAGGCGTGCGCCTGTAGAGCTGTCAATTTAAAAAAATCATATCTACAGGGTGCACTCCAAGTCGATAGCGGAACTTTAAGTAGGCTGTCTACTGATCAATACAAACAACTTGTACCAGGTGGCGACCAAAATTGAGCGAAAAAAATATCAGCTTTTCCATACAAAAGGCCGACTCAGTACTGCGCCAAAGGTATGAAACAGCTGATATTTTTTTCACAGACAGCCTACTTAAAGTTCCGCTATCGACTTAGAGTGCACTTTTGGATACATTATTAGCCAAAATTGGACCGTCAAGTTCTAAACCATAGTCTCAACAATTTTCTTACCCCCTTACTAATAAACGTGGATTAAAAGTTATAACGAGGTTTAACCATATATTTATCCTCGGTATAAAGTTTATTGCACGTTTATTAGTAAGGGGGTTAGTGTTAGAGTCCTAGCCCACGGCGACTTTTTGTAGGGATGCAGTAGCGATGCTGTCGCACGTTCGAATCGATACAGATTCGATGCGGTCGCTAGCTGTGTGCCCTCGCCCAGAGTAACCACGATTCAGTCGCGATGCAGATGAAGATGAAGATGCAGATGTTTTGTGCCGATGTGGAGCCGCACAGACAACTTCGCATCTTCATACCTACCCTGATGCTCCATAGTGTAGCTGGCAGGATCTCCTGGAGGCGAACCCCAGCGCGATCCAGTTGGCACGCTTTTGGGAGCGCGACGAGTGACGCTTTCGACACGAGAGAAGAAGAAGTCGCCATGCAAACGCGATACCGTTGCGCTTTTGTCGCGATGCAAACGCGATTCGCGCGCCACCCTTCCTCCGTTCTCTCCCCGATGTCGTCCGATACGGTCGCGCGTTTGCATCGATACAGTCGCGATGCTGTCCACTCACCCCCATGGCCAGTGTTTCGAGGTGCGCTGACTTGACGTGGTAGAGTAGCGACATCTTGTGTCGCGCCTTGTAGTCGCACAGACTGCAGTGGAACTTCTTGTCCTCCTTGTGCTTCCGTTTGTGTCGCTCGAACCTGCGACCAGGGAAATAAATAAATAAAATTATTTCTTTCAATAACAGCAGATATTACAAGAGGTCGGCCACAGTTTAAGACACCCTTAAGTCGATAGCCGAACCCTAGTAGGCTGTCTACTGTTCAATATAAACACCGCATTTTTTCGCCGCCTAGTACAAGTTGTTTGTATTGATCAGTAGACAGCCTAATTAAAGTTCCGCTATCGACTTAGAGTGCACCCTGTAAACTCTAATTTAAAAACCGAGTCCACGCAATGACAGCTGTTAGTTTGCTACTGACAAATAAAGCCTTTGTAGCAAATGTCATTTCGTAGACTCGGTTTTTAAATTAGAGTTTAACACCGGACACAGTTATTTTGTCACTCCCATGACTGACTTGACACTGGCAGAAATAATCGTCGGACAAGACTGATTGCGTTGCCATTAAGGAAAACAAAAATAGAGTTTAGTGATAGCAAAAGTAGCCGGAAAACAGTGGTTGCGCCTGGCACAGGATCGTGAGAGGTGGCGTGAGCATGAAGAGGCCTTTACTCAGCAGTGGGTGCTAACAGGCTGATGATGATGATGATAGCAAGACTCACTGGTTCTTGGTGGGTGTCTGGAAGGAGCACACGCCGCATACGTAGAACGAAATGTCTCCGCGCTTGGTGCGGCGCGGCGGCGGCACCGCGAGGGGCAGCAAGGGGCGCGGGTTTGGCATCACGAGGGGCGCGGGTTTGGCATCGCGAGGGGCGGCGAGGGGCGCGAGTTCGGCAGCACGAGGGGCGGCGAGGGGCGTGGGTTTAGCATCACGAGGGGCGCGGGTTTGGCATTACGAGCATGCTTGCGCGGCGCGGGTTGGCATTATTAAATCTGAGCGCGGTAGCCCTCATTATAATCAGCGTCACTCACTGGCTCTTGGTGGGTGTCTGGAAGGAGCACACGCCGCACACGTAGAAGGATATGTCTCCGCGCTTGGTGCGTCGCGGGGGCGGCACCGCGAGGGGCGGCGAGGGGCGCGGGGGCGGGATGTGCGTGTGCGTCGCCGCGTGCTCCGCCAGCGCCTGCTTGCTTTTGCACGTGAACGCGCACATGTAGCAGTACAACTCGTGACCTGGAGAGAAATGAACGAATAAATGGCTGTTTTAAGAATCACCTGGAGTCAGAACTAGTTCTATTACCAACCTATTAAGTCAACTGTCAGGCAGGGGGCAAACTGAAAACCAGCGCTGAGTTTGTCACCCTTTATCATTGTATCAACATATTTCTAATTTTTATTTGAATAATCGAATATCTTATTGAATATTTTGTATGTGTTGTTCAATGATAATAAACGTTTTTCTATTCTATTCTACGAGACGCAGTCGATGTGCGGCTCCTGCACTATCACGTCGTCCTCGTCGCTCGACGTGGGAAGGCTCACCGGCTCCGCTGGTCATATTTATATGGAGCGCAACCCATGTATATGGAGTGCAACATATTTATATGGAGCGCAACCTATTTATATGGAGCGCAACCTATTTATATGGAGCGCAACCTATTTGTATGGAGCGCAACCTATTTATATGGAGCGCGACCTATTTATTTGGAGCGCAACCTATTTATATGGAGCGCGACCTATTAATATGGAGCGCGACCTAATCATGTGGAGCGCAACGTATTAATATGGACCGCGACGTGTTAATAAGGAGCTCAACCGATGCTGAAATGCTTCCATTTTGTCATAAACTGTATTTTACCTAGTATGTAATCTACTTTTTCTTGCATATATTTTTTTTTGCCAAATAAATATTTTTCTATTCTATTTATATGGAGCGCGACCTATTAATATGGAGCGCAACGTATTTATATGGAGCGCGACCTGTTTATATGTAGCTCACCTTTTCCCCAGAGGATGTCGTGCAGCCGCCGCTCCAGCACCGCGGCGACCTGCTTGACCTGCGCCTTCTTCTTGTGCGCGTCGCGCAGCAGCCGGGTGAGCGGCCGGTCGTCCTCGTCGGTCTCGTCGGAGACGGAGACGCAGTCGATGTGCGGCTCCTGCACTATGACGTCGTCCTCGTCGCTCGACGTGAGAAGGCTCACCGGCTCCGCTGGTCATATTTATATGGAGCGCGACCTATTTATTTGGAGCGCGACCTATTTATATGGAGCGCGACCTATTTATATGGAGCGCGACCTATTAATATAGAATGCGACACATTTATATGGAGCGCGACCTATTTACATGGAGCGCGAGCTATTTATATGGAGCGCGACCTAATTATATGGAGCGCGACCTATTAATGTAGGGCGCAACGTATTTATATGAAGAGCAACCCATTTATATGGAGCACGACCTATTAATATGGAGCGCGACCTATTAATATGGACCGCGACCTGTTAATAAGGAGCGCAACCTATTTATATGGAGCGCGACCTATTAATATGGAGCGCAACGTATTTATATGGAGCGCGACCTATTTATATGTAGCTCACCTTTTCCCCAGAAGATGTCATGCAGCCGCCGCTCCAGCACCGCGGTGACCTGCTTGACCTGCGCCTTCTTCTTGCGCGCGTCGCGCAGCAGCCGGGTGAGCGGCCGGTCGTCCTCGTCCGTCTCGTCGGAGACGGAGACGCAGTCGATGTGCGGCTCCTGCACTATGACGTCGTCCTCGTCGCTCGACGTGAGGAGGCTCACCGGCTCCGCTGGTCTGGGGGGGAAGGGGGGGTTAGCTGTACTCCACATTGCAGTGTTAAGGTGATAACCTACTAGGCACAACTAGCGCCGCCAATAGAAAAACAATCATATCTTCTTTTTGGATCCGTTTTTTGCTAAAAACGAAACGACAGGTACTCAACGCGAGGCTTAACTATTTATAGGACCTAAGGTTTCGATTCCAGATTCTAGAACCTACGAAAAATCTTTTATCGCCAAAAGTGGGCACTTTTAGCGATAAAAAAAATTATTCGGATCTGCCCCTCTACCCTTGACGCATTTTTCCAATACGGCCGCAATATGGCGCTATTTACAAAGTTTTATATTTTAGGAATTAAGACGCATTTTGTGTTTTTATTGAATAAAACACCCTTACCTTTGAATAAACATTTCAAAGTATTTAAAATCAAAGCATTATTATGCGAATTCAAAGAGAAATTAATTTTAAAACTTTTTCAATTTGATCGCAATAGCGTCAAGGGTAACCCCCCTGGAACGATCTGGAATCTACCTCGACGATGTCGACCGGCACGTTCTAAGTACCTCGACCATCTGCACGTCGTCGTCAGTGTCGCCCTTGCCGCCGCACTCGTCGCCCCGCTCGTCGCTCTGCTCGTCGTCCTGCTCCATGGTCTGCAGCAGCAGCGACGGGTCGATGTCGACCTGCACGTTCTATGTGTGTACTAACTTGTCCTCGACCATCTACACGTCGTCCTTAGTGTCGCCCTTGCCCTCGCGCCCGTCGCTCTGCTCGTCGCCCTGCTCATCGCCCCACTCATCGCTCTGCTCGTCGCCCTGCTCGTCGCCTCGCTCGTCGCTCTGCTCATCGTCCTGCTCCATGGTCTGCAGCAGCAGCGACGGGTCGATGTCGACCTGCACGTTCTATGTGTGTACTAACTTGTTCTCGACCATCTGCACGTCGTCGTCAGTGTCGCCCTTGCCGCCGCACTCGTCGCCCCGCTCGTCGCTCTGCGCGCAGCCCTGCTCATCGCCCCGCTCATCGCTCTGCTCGTCGCTCTGCTCGTCGCTCTGCTCGTCGCTCTGCTCGTCGTCCTGCTCCATGGTCTGCAGCAGCAGCGACGGGTGGATGTCGACCTGCACGTTGTATGTGTGTACTAACTTGTTCTCGACCATCTGCACGTCGTCGTCAGTGTCGCCCTTGCCGCCGCACTCGTCGCCCCGCTCGTCGCTCTGCTCGTCGTCCTGCTCCATGGTCTGCAGCAGCAGCGACGGGTCGATGTCGACCTGCACGTTCTCGACGATCATCATGCAGTCGGTCGGACTGTCAGGCGGCGACGGCGTGCCTGCGGGCGAACGAACAACCTGGGGCTTAAGTCTGTAACACAATGGCGTGTCGATGGCCAAGCAGTTCACTTTCCACGCTTGTGAGTTGAGTTCGTATTGGTCCTTCATCATGACCACTAACTAGACTTGCGAGGTGCAGAAATTTTTCGTTAAGAACGCCCTGAATCCTGAAGCAGCGTTTTCCCATACAAACGTTGTTCCGGTTTAATTTCTAAACTACAAGCTGGATTTTGCTGAAACTTGGTTTATATCAGTAGATGACCAATACGGAGGTTTGCAAATGGTTTTTATTCTAAAAAAAAATAGCCTGAAAGAAATTAGAGCGATGCGTTTTAGCGCCGAAAAATGTGTTACTTTCAGCTGTTATTTACTTACATTATTACACTGTCTATTGGAGTCGAACTACCTTGGGAACATCAATAACGTATTGTACTTGTCAAAAAAAAATATTTTTTTTTGACATAGCTAATAAAATGTAGAAATGGCAGCGGAACTACAAAAAAATTTGGGAAAATAGATCTATTACGTTATAACTACAACTACATACTCGAGAAAGGACACGAACACACGTAGATGCAATGCCTCTCACTTTTCCCGCGCCCCGTCTCGCTCTGGGTGAAACAGCTATACAAAACAGTGTTTCACGCGCTTGCCCATCGCCGAGTTCCCACGGTCCTGAAAGGGCCTCTTAAAAGGTCTTTTAAAATTAGGGTCGGTTGGTGAAAACGTGCATCAGACGGCTCTCGCCTCTCACCTATGTTGTCGGGGTCGACGGAGATCTCGACGAAGACAGGCTCGGCGAGTCGCAGGCCCTCCTCGGTGGACTCGCCGAGGGACTCGCACGAGTCCGCTATCGACTCGACCGACTCCTGCCTGCAAGAGAAAAAACAAATAAACAAATTACATAAACATTTTTTGAACGTGCGAGCGAAGCGAGAGAAGTTCTCCGAGTCTACTGGTACAATCCGGCGTTTGTATGTATAAATGTTCGTTCGACGATCACTAGAGTAAATTTGGTTGTATCGTTATGAGTATTTGGTAGGCGGGAAAATGAAAATGGACGAGACCTGGAAGACCCAAGATATCATGGCTTGAGAACTTACGCCATTGATACCAACAATCTACGAGCTCCTTGTTCCGTTTGGCAGCCTCAAAGGAAGAAGAAAATAGCCAAGATTGCTAACCTCCGATAGGAGACGGCACTACAAGAAGAAGAAGAAGGGAAAATGAAATTAAATTAAATAAGGTCGAGAGGTTGCCGAGATATGGGGTTATACAATTTATATGCAAAGCCCGCGTCTGCGCGAATGGGGTTGGCAAAAAGTTACACATCTGTAACTTGGATCACGAGTTCACAGTTCGGGTAGAACTACTAGTTACATACAGAGTAATTTTTAAATACATTTACTCCTCAGACACCCCGACTTCTAAATGTGATTTATTTGTGATGGCAGAAGTGGCTGTTTTACAAATTCACAAATGTAAGTAAAGAAAGATACTAGCATAAAAATTCGTCCTCAACAATGTTTAGAAAAATATATTTATAGGCTTCTATTTGACGAAATCTGCGCTAAGTCGCGGGCAAAAGCTTCTACGAGGGTAGAATTTTCCACATGAATTGAGCGTAAATACCTGTCCTTCCTCATGAGGCCAGTCCTGGGGTCCAAGACCTGCTCCCGGTCCTCAGACCGGTCCAGCCCCTCAGAACGGTCCAACCCCTCAGACCGGTCCAGCCCCTCAGACCGGTCCAACCCCTCAGACCGGTCCAACTCCTCAGACCGGTCCAGGCCCGTAGCAGGGTCCTGGTCCGAAGACCTGTGCAGGTCGGCAGGCTTCTCCAGGACAGCTGGTGGCTGCTCCAGGTCTAACAGGGACTCGATGTCCGGCTGCGATTTGTCGGGAGCCAGCGCTGGCTCCGTACATTCTGGAGCAGATAAATACTTCTTTTGAGAAAAATAAACGGGAGATTCTAAATTTTCAGTTTCTTGCCCGATGTTGCTTAACTTCGCCAATCGATTAAGAATGGCTACTCCAACTAGGCTGTGAGCGCTTCAGAGTTACGGTGCCACAGACAGACACACACACAAACACGCACCCACACACATACAGCGGTCAAACTTACAACACCCCCGTTTTTGCATCGGCGGTTACAAAAACAATATAGCTTCTCGCTAACCTGCGTCTCGCGGCGCCTTGTCAGGAATGACTGGTGGGTCTGACCCCGGGGCAGGTGGCTCAGGGGCAGGGGTCAGAGTGCCCCGGTCAGGGCTGGGGGGGTCCGCGACTCCGTTGAGGCACGAGAGGGGGTCCGTCGGGGGGTCACAACCGTTGGTCTCTGCGTGCGGCGAGCTGTCAAACAAATCCAAACAAACATTAACTAAAGGCCTTCACTGGTGAAAAGGTACACTGTTTCAGTGGTACCAAAAATTAAAAAAAAATATGGGTCGAATTGAGTGCCTGCTCCTTTTATGAAGTCGGTTTAAAAGAAGAAATCTTGTTTTTTTTCCTCATCATCATCAGCCTGTTAACACCCACTGCTGAGTAAAGGCCTCTTCATGCTCACGCCACCTCTCACGATCCTGTGCCAGATGCAACTACTGTTTTTTTTTTGTTTAACCGCTTGATTGGCGTAAAAAAAAATCCAGTACCCTCAGGGCGACTATGAGCCGAATTGGATGAAACCAAACAGAATGAAATAAATATTTAAGGGGGCTCCCATACAACAAGCGTGATTTTTCTGCCGTTTTTATAGATAATGGTACAGACTCGCACTTGGCCGGTTTTTTCCTTACCTTTCACAATTTCTGCTCAAGTCATTGTCCAATTCGTTTCTTCTACTATTATCTTGTGTTTTACAATAGTCTTTAGATACTTTTTCACAAATTTTCACACTTTCATCCGCTTCTTTTGTGACACTCTTTTCACTGGTACCATCCGCATTCTCCGGATTATCAGGTTGTGTATCACTTTGCGCACAATTTTCACCACTAGCTAACCTACTATCGCCACTAAGTAATACTTGGGTAGGGCTAGTATCACAGGCGAGGCGCGCTTCAATCTCATTCGTGACACTTTCACTGTCTTCTCTGCTGCTTGTGGATTCATCGGAGTCTGATTCCTCAGCCGAATCCTGATTTGTTTCTGGAGGTTTTGAGGTCTTGTCTGGTAATATTGCCTGTAAAATAAATAAAGAAATGTCAGACGTAATATAATAAACACAAAAGTTTTTAAGGCGCGGGGCATAGTCTTAGCCCGCGCGCAAAGAAAAATGCACATAATCGATTCCTGTATCAAATACACTAAAAAAATCGAAAATGTTTACATATCAAACCTTACAATTAGTTGAGACTTATCTAACACAGCCAGTTTCATGTTGATATTCATAACAGATTGCAAGATATTTTGCTTGAAAAAAAGTGCGCCGCCTATTTTTTTCAAGCAAAATATCTTCAAAACGTTTATGAATGTCAACACGAAACTGGCTGTTTTAGATAGGTCTCACCTAATTATAGGGTTTGATATGTGAACATTTTCAATTTGTTTCGTGTATTTCATACAGGAATCGATTTTGTGCATTTTTCTTTGCGCGCGGGCGATTCACTATGCACGGCGCCTTAAGTATAGATGTTTGGATGGATGAATGTGTGTTGCGGTGGTGGTCTAATGGGTAGGACAGTGGACTCTGAAGCAAGAGGTCCCAGGTTCGATTCCTGGTGCGGGCATGTAACTATGCCTTGTTTATTTTGAAAGTTACGTACTTTTGTGAATTTTTAGTAGCAATACCACTCGCTAACCGTGAAGGAAAACATCGTGAGGAAACTCGCAGCTTAGTTGGCTCCACACGTATTGACTTGTCTTTTCTGTGGGCTAGGCTGACTAAGCTGTCTGGATCGTATAGGTGCTGGCCAAGCCTACTCCATCTAAAAAACAATGTCCCAGGCACTGCAGCGCCGAGAGGTCTCTTCACCCATCTAGTGTGAGTGAAGGTGCCACTGGACGCTGTATAAAATCATCTCGTTACGTAGATGCAAAGACCTTAGTAGTGTGTGTTAGGTACTCTATCACGCAAAAACTACTGAATGGATTGGGATGAAAATTGGTATGGATTTATGTTATAATAACTTTCACACTGCACACCACACTGCATTGGCATCGATAAGGGGAGAAAATATAGGTCACCTTTAACCTAAGTCTGCGCGGAGGAAATTGCGGGTAAAAGCTAGCAATGAATGTTAACCCCTTCGCTCGTCGATTAGGACCACTAGCAGGGATATATCATTCATTAGGTAGGACAGATCTATTAAGAAAATTTGTCTCGTGCACGCTTAGCTTGTGCTGTATATTCTATCCTTCCTTTTGTCCTTTCGTCTGTTCGTTCGTCAGTACATCTGTCCGTCTGTCGCCTGTCCCTCCGTCCGTCTGCTAGTCAAATGTACCTCTCTATCCGTCGTCCGTCGTCCATTGCACGTGGTGTAGTTGCAGCCTGTCTGTCTGTCCATTCGTCCGTCTGTCTGTCTGTCCGACCGTGTCACGTGGTGTAGTCGCAGTCTGTCTGTCTGTCTGTCCTCTCCATCTTCCAGTACCAGCTTGGGCACAGAGCCCTTCTTGAGGGTCCGTCGTCCATTGCACGTGGTGTAGTCGCAGTCTGTCTGTCTGTCCTCTCCTCACCTCTTCATACTTCAGTACCAACTTGGGCACAGAGCCCTTCTTGAGGGTCAGTCGTCCATTGCACGTGGTGTAGTCGCAGTCTGTCTGTCTGTCTATATTATGTCTGTCTGTCTATCTGTCCTCTTCTCACCTCTACATCCTCCAGTACCAGCTTGGGCATAGAACCCTTCTTGAGGGCCCGTCGTCCATTGCACGTGGTGTAGTCGCAGTCTGTCTGTCTATCTGTCTGTCTGTCTACCTGTCTGTCTGTCTATCTGTCTGTCTGTCTATCTGCCTGTCTGTCTGTCCTCTCCTCACCTCTACATCCTCCAGTACCAGCTTGGGCACAGAACCCTTCTTGAGGGTCCGTCGTCCATTGCACGTGGTGTAGTCGCAGTCTGTCTGTCTGTCTATATTATGTCTGTCTGTCTATCTGTCCTCTCCTCACCTCTACATCCTCCAGTACCAGCTTGGGCACAGAACCCTTCTTGAGGGTCCGTCGTCCATTGCACGTGGTGTAGTCGCAGTCTGTCTGTCTATCTGTCTGTCTGTCTACCTGTCTGTCTGTCTATCTGTCTGTCAGTCTATCTGCCTGTCTGTCTGTCCTCTCCTCACCTCTACATCCTCCAGTACCAGCTTGGGCATAGAACCCTTCTTGAGGGTCCGTCGTCCATTGCACGTGGTGTAGTCGCAGTCTGTCTGTCTATCTGTCTGTCTGTCTACCTGTCTGTCTGTCTATCTGTCTGTCTGTCTATCTGCCTGTCTGTCTGTCCTCTCCTCACCTCTACATCCTCCAGTACCAGCTTGGGCACAGAACCCTTCTTGAGGGTCCGTCGTCCATTGCACGTGGTGTAGTCGCAGTCTGTCTGTCTGTCTATATTATGTCTGTCTGTCTATCTGTCCTCTCCTCACCTCTACATCCTCCAGTACCAGCTTGGGCACAGAACCCTTCTTGAGGGTCCGTCGTCCATTGCACGTGGTGTAGTCGCAGTCTGTCTGTCTATCTGTCTGTCTGTCTACCTGTCTGTCTATCTGTCTGTCTGTCTATCTGCCTGTCTGTCTGTCCTCTCCTCACCTCTACATCCTCCAGTACCAGCTTGGGCACAGAACCCTTCTTGAGGGTCCGTCGTCCATTGCACGTGGTGTAGTCACACTCGACGAAGTGCGAGCTGCACACCAGCGAGTTACTGGTCCACTTCACATCTCTATGGGCCACCTTCAGCCAAGCCGCCTTCAGGGTTCGATTCTTAGGGAATCTGTAGAAATGTGGACATTAAGATAAGATAAGATAACTCTTTATTGCACAACAGAAATAATATGACAGATGTCTTCTTACAAAAAAACGAACGAATTATTGAACGAGCGAGCGAACCGAGTCTACTGAAACAATCCGGCGTTTCTATGTTTGTATGTATGAATGTTGGTTCGACGATAACTTGAGTAAATATAGTCGGATCGTAGCGAAATTTTGTAGGCAGGTAAATTAAATTAAAACAATTTTTAAGTTCAAACATGAGCCAAATCGGTCGAGGGGTTGACGAGATATGGGGTTGTACACTGTACAGTTTATATGCAAAGCGCGCGCGCCTGCGCGAATGGTGTTAGCAAAAAGTTACACATCTGTAGCTGTGGTCGCGAGTTCAAAGTTCGGGGCGAATTACTAGTTGAACGAGCACGAGCGAGCGAAACGAGAGAAGTTCTCCGAGTCTACTTGAACAATCCGGCGTCTGTATATTCGTTTGTCAATAACTTGAGTAGGTTGATCGGACTGTCATGAAAATTTTAGAGATCTAGTGCACAGTGTGTCAGTTTTATAATGTTATGCCAATAGATTTTTTGTTATGTCCAGTGAATGTCTTGTAGTAATTTTTTTTTTCCAAAGATATTTAATAAAATAGAAAGTTAATATTGAAATCATACAGACAGTTACAAAAACATTAAAATAAAATGGGACAGCCTATGAATACATGCAAGTTTGGGACATAGCAAACTAGCTAGGCCACTAAGCTACCAATATGCCAAATTTTATTAGAATAGATCAAATAGTTTTGGTGGATTTTGTGGCCAAAGTTGGCAAAATACACAAAACTTACTACAAAAAATCATAGCTCCTAAACTATACATTTTGCTAAAACATAAGTTTCCTTTACAAGATCAGTAAGAAGCAAAAAAAAAATTAACCACCCTGTATAGTTATACCCTCTTATGTACTGCCTAACCCAATCTTATACAATGACCCAGGCACTGTGGTCGCCGAGTGGTCTCTTCACCCATCTAGTGTGAGTGAAGGATAGATCATCTCACTACGTTTTAGATGCCAAGGCCTTACTTTAAAACCAGTCTTATGCTACGCTTGCTGGATTTATTGGTTTGGGTGGATTGGGTGGGAGATACTCACTTAAAGTATTTGAGCTCGACTCCCTGCTTCTTGCTGGCAATACACCCCTCCACACAACACACTCGCACCATCGTGACGCTCTGGACTGCAGGCGGTTACATTTCCTGAAAATAACAGAAAAACATAGGTGTACTTAGACTGCATATTATAACACTCAAGTAATAGTAAAACTACTAAATAAAAGATATGAACGGCTGAACCGATTTTGATAAAACATGTCTAAGAACACTCGGTAGAAAACTGGCTTTCATAAAAAAAAATATGTTGATGAAAATCAGACTTCTTTTCGTGTCGATGGCTCTCGCCTTGGACCAGCCTTAGCCTGTAACGCAATGGCGACTCGATGGCGTCCCAGCAGAAAGACAAAACCGGGATATCCTCGTTTTTCTCCTACAACCAGAGAACTACCTAATCCTAGAATTAGAATATTCTTTGCTGTACTACAAAAACATTGACCGCTTGATTGGCGTAAAAAAAAAACCAGTACCCTCAGGGCGTCTATGAGCCGAAGTAATACCAATTGGTTAAAAGACCGACAGCATTCATAAATCATAATTGAAGCCATCAACTTGGAGCCCATTTTGGCACCATTGTGTTGAAGGCTATGGCCTCTGTTGTCTGCGAGGTGCATCAAGTGCGATAAATACTTATGGGCAAGATAATAGTTTAACACACAGTGCCAGGAATAAAAAATGTTACACCAAGTCATGAAATGGTCAAATTTTGCACAAATTGTGGCAAAAATATCTCAGTTGTTGTTTCAAGTAAGCAGTAAAGGGCCAACAAAAGTAAAATTTGACCAATTATTATAATATCTATTCAGTAAATGATGTTTTTGCCTGAACACTTTGTGACAAAATGCAAAACAGATACGATGAACACCGAATGAACCTTATTGCTAGAGCCTTAGAGCTCAAAATTGATTATCATTAAACTTGGTGGAACAAGACGATTAATTAAGCAATGTAAGAGATTTAAATTGCGTCGATTCTAGGTAAAAATCATTTCTGAAACTGTTGTAATACCCAAACACCGGTTTCTAGTTCTGTTTACAAGCTAAATGTACTAAAAATAAGGTTACTTAGGTGTGAACAAAAATCACTACTTTATACCCCTAAATCTACGTAAATACTTGAAATGAATATTAAGCCATGTAAAATAGTAGGTGTTCTTTGTATACTTACAATAAATACAGCGATATTTTGGCTAAATCATGAGGAATTCAATGAAAAATGTTTATCCACAAACGCGCTTGTCTTTTTTGTTTGACGTTTACGTTTAATCTGTGGTTTTGTCAGTGTTGCCAGTGCGAGATGCAGTTTGTTTACTTTTGCTAACCGACAACAGATGGCGTTACTACATTACTAAAAAGAGCATTGTAGTTGGTTATGCTATTCAATAATAGATGGCGCTGTAATAGAGCATAGTTCTACACAAGGGGGAATTTTGTGTATTATTGGCGGACATTGATTGGCCCATTGCATTGTTAATTTTGTCACCCACTACTGACTGAAAGGCACCTTGTTTTAGCTCCACATTGAAATAATAAAACTGGCCAAGTGCGGGTCAGACTTGGCGAAACGGCGAAAAATCACGTTTGTTGTATGGGAACCCCCTTAAATATTTATTTTATTCTGTTTTTAGTATTTGTTGTTATAGCGGCAACCGAAATACATTATCTGTGGAATTTTCAACTGTCTAACTATCACGGTTCGTCATATCCTGGGCCCTTAGCCTGTAACGCAATGGCGGGTCAATGGCGTCCCGGCAGAAGGACAAAACCGGGCTCTCCTCGTTTTTTTCCTACAACCAGAGAACTAATCCTCTAGAATTAGAATCAAAATATTCTTTGCTGTACTACAAAAACATTAAAAGGACAGACAGCGTTAGCAAATCGTAATTGAAGTCTTCATCTGACAGCCCATTTTGGCACCATTGTGTTACAGGCTAAGGGCCCTGGTGACAGGCGGACAGACGGACGGACAGCGGCGTCTTAGTAATAGACCTTTACCCTTTGGGTACGGAACTCTAAAAATAGCGTCACGTGAGACTCTTGACTTGACTCTATTTTGCGGACGGGTGCTAGCTATGTGAGTCGTATTCAACGCACAAATTCAAATCAGTCCATAGATGGCGCTTACAGGCGTGTCCATAGAATAACCGGAACGCGACTGTCAAAATGAATGTGCTAAGCGAAATTTTACAGTTGTGTCCCGGTTCTTGGGCACGCCTATAAGCGCCATCTATGAAGTGCTTTGAATTTTATTTTGTGCTTTGAAAACAGGCCATTACCCTGTAAAAGAGTTATGAAGGATCTTTTATATCACGTTGTATACTAACCACCCCAAACTCGGATAATGAGCTATTTGTTCAGCCACAGGAGCGTCAAAAGGCTATAAATTCGTGTAGTCATCGCTGCTCCTATCTCTTCACACGCCATTTAACTCTGTGGCCATTTAACGCGGGCTTCAGAGGGTATAGGCACACTAGCGCCGCTAATGCAAAAGATATCAACTTTCTTTTTGGAGTCATTTTGGGGTTTTAGTAGGGGTGGGTGGTAATCGTATGTGGTAAGTAGTGGATGTGGTAGTGGCCACCCCTAGTGTCAGAGTTTTTGGGCCGCCAAAGGGCCTCTGACATGGCTTATCTATGAACAACAACCGGGACCCCGACCAAATGTTTAACGTGCCTTCCGAAGCACGGAACCGCTCAGTGGGTCTATTATGTAAAAAAAACACCGAACCTTTGAGCATTAAAACACTCGAAAATAGCCCTTATTGAAATCTTACTTTTGACATTTAAAAACAGTTATTTTTACGGTGGATATTCTAGAGAATACGAGCAGGCTAAGGGCCCTGATATTATAGCCACTAGCCACTGACCACGGCCGTTGTTGCTTAACTTTGCCAATCGATTAAGAACGGCTAGTATAGTCCAATTAGTCCAACGTTACTTGGCTGTGAGCGCATCTCTGGGGTTTTAGTAAAATCGGATCTTAGTTCATTATTAACCATTAGAAAAAAAGAACTATTAAGTACTTAGGTACCACGACAGTACGTCGACCCCTACACGCTAGCACTCTACTCGGTTACGTTACGGGCGACTTTACAACAAAAGCATTCACTCTGACGTGCTGTCGTGTGTACAAGTAATTTTTGAAAAAAAGTGAGGTGTACCCTGTACAAAATTTTAGGTACGGTCGGCCACAGTCACAGATACCCCATGGCAGCTCTTACCGCGTGCAGCATAAGGGCACCAATCGAAAAAAAAGGGGTATCCTAGCGTATGGCCGACTGTACACACGACAGCACGTCAGAGTGTACACTTTTGTTGTAAAGTCGCCCGTAACGTAACCGAGTAAAGTGCTGGCGTGTAAGGGTCGACGTGCTGTCATGTCCCACTAGCTGGGGCAAAGGCCTTCTCTCAGAGAGAGAACGCGTGCTCAATGCGATGTTTTCCTTCACGGTCAGTGAGTGGTATTTGCTACTACAAATTCACAAATATACGTAACTTTTAAATAAATTAAAGTCGTAGGTACAGTCGGCCACACGCTAGGATACCCCTTTTTGTTCGATTGGCACACTTAGGCCGCACGCGGTAAGAGCTGCCATGGGGTATCTGTGACTGTGGCTGACCGTACATGCTGGGTCTCTCGCTTCCGAGTCCATTGTTCTACCCACTAGACCTTTTTTTAATTTTTAAAGCTTAACTTAATTTCAATCTTACATACGAGTACTTTTATTCACTAGACATGGCTTTAGGAAAAACACATTAGGTAGGTATACAAATCATCTTTATTTACGTTGCAATATTATTTAGATATTTATTTATTTACCAAACAAAGTTATGTCTTGGAGGCCTAGCATGAAATCCACAGCTTTTACAGCTTGATCCACCTAATGTCTGGGGGGTAACCTTGACGCTATTATGTTCATATTGACGAAGTATTTTAATTAATTTATCATTGAATTCTTTATTCAAATGTTTATTCAAGGCTATTTTGTACGATAAAAATATAAAGTGTGTCTTAAATTCTTAATGAATTCGAGAAAATATTGATTTTTGCAAATGGCACACCATTGAAAAAATTGCGTCAAGGGTCAAGGGTAGAGACCTTGACCTTGGGCCCTAAGTAAGTAACTCTTTAATGCACAATAGAAAGCATTTTACAGAAAAAATCTTAAAAATAAAAGTACAAATGGCGGTCTTATTGGTAAAAGCGATTTCTTCCAGACTACCTTTGGATGGACAGGACAGGATATGATCGGATAAAAAAATCAAAAACACAGTTGCCCAGCAAGCGTAGCATAAGGCTATCTGGGTTAGGCAGTAGGTACATTACATAGGTTATGTCTAGAATACCACCCTAAGAGCGTATCCATGGGTTTGTAACTCTAGCCATCCTCTACATCAAAGAAAAGAGTAAGATAGACAGAGTGATAAACCCATGGATACGCTCTAACCCAACCTTATGCTAACCCAGCTGGGTACAGTTGCCGAGGCCCCAGTTGCCCAGGCCACAGTTGCCTAGGCAACTAGGCGGTGGCGATCGCCAGGGCGCTCCCGACCGCGTCCCCTGCGTCCGCCACTGTATCTGCTACCGCCAGCGTGGCCCCGTCTGGAACAATAATAAAAAAAAACTTAAGACGACGTACGTCACACAACTAGCGCCGCGAATGGAAAAAAAATCATATCTTTTTTTTGGATGCGTTTTTAGCAAAAAACGCTCCTGCGATTTCTCAACGCGAGGCTTAACTATTTTTAGGACCTAAGGTTTGGATTCCAGATCCTAGAACTTAAGAATGCAATCGATTCTCGCCAAAAGTGGCCACTTTTGGCGAGAATCGATTGCATTCGTAGGAAATCCAATCCTGGAATCCAAACCTTAGGTCCTAAAAATAGTTAAGCCTCGCGTTGAGAAATCGCAGGAGCGTTTTTTGCTAAAAATGCATCCAAAAAAAAGATATGATTTTTTTTTTCCATTGGCGGCGCTAGTTGTGAGACGTACGTCGTCTTAAGGTACACTTCCCTCTCCAGACTACCTTTTTTTTTATTATAGTGGCCCTTTTACCGACAGCACCCTTAAGGTACAGTCGGCCACACGCTAGGATACCCCTTTCGATTGACGCCCTTATGCTGCGCGCGGTAAGAGCTGCCATGGGGTATCTGCGACTGTGGCCGACCGTACCTAGGCCTTTGTATATTACAATACCTACGTCCTACGTGCCATGATAGAAGAGTCTTGACCGCGCCTCCCGCACCTCTTTCCGCCGACCCGATGACGCCTTCAATCGTAGCATAAGACTGGATATTTATGGGTTTATAACTCTAGCTATCCAACTCATTTATTTGATGTAGAGGATGGCTAGAGTTATAAACCCATGGATACGCTCTAACAGTCTATGCTGCGCTTGCTTAGCCTGTAACGCAATGGCGTGTCGATGGCATCCCAGCAGAAGCACAAAACCGGGGTTTCCTCGTTTTTCTTCTACAACCAGCAAACAAATCCTCTAGAGTTAGAATCAGAATATTCTTTTCAGTACTACAAAAATTTTAAAAGGACCGATTAACAAATCGTAATTGAAGCCGTCAACTGGGAGCCCATTTTGGCACCATTGCGTTACAGGCAAAGGCCCCAGCTGCATATCTACGGACATAGACTCACCGTACACTGCAGCGGAAAGTGGTCTCTTCATCTATCTAGTGTGAGTGAAGGTGCCACTGGACGCTGTATAAATCATCTCATTACCTACGCCTAGATGCAAAGGCCTAAGACTCACCTGCCAATTCTGCTTGTTGGAGACTCTGAAAGGAAAAAAAATAATACTTAAGTAAAACGCGATAAAAAATACGATAAGTACACACAGCACGCCGACGTTAACACTCTAGCACTCTACTCGCTTAGGTACGTTAGGGGCGACTTTACAACAAAAAGTGTACAGTCTGACGTGCTGTCGTGTGTACCTAAGTACAACGAGTAACAAATTGTCCAAAATGTATTTTGTTTTTCCAGTACCTAAACCTAGGCTAGGTACACACGACAGCTCGACGGCCTTTACACGCTAGAACTACTTGGTTACTTTACGGGCGACTTGACAACCAAAGTGTACAGTCTGACGTGCTGTCGTGTGTACCTACTACATGGGAGAAATAAAAATAAACTTACTGTATTGATCATGATAATAAATACAAGAGCGAAAAGAATATATCGGAACATCCTTCACTATCTGATTTCTTGCACTGTTTGAGGCAAAAACTAAACCTCTGTCTATTTATTTATTGTTATTTTCACAGGATTTTTTTTATGAACAATAGGTAGGTATTTAATTGTGTTTACTTGCTTACCTATAAAACCTACACACGGGCAAAACTTCTGCGACAGGTCGTGCGACAAAAGCCGTCCACATACAGTCATTTTTTCCGTAACGGAAAAACGAATGGGGTTTCCAAGCGCAGTGACTCCATACAAAGTCTATGGACCGCCACACACTTACCTACGGTTTTTTCCCGTCCGGAATTTTCATAGATCAAGTACGCAGTTTGCATTCGTTTATAAGTATTCTTAATATTATTTATTAAGTATTATTTTCATTATTGTAAACAACAGAACAACAATAAATCAGCCGATTATGTGTTCTGGTCTACGAGTTCTACGACAAGTTTTTTGGGCAGTGCCACTGCTTCGTAGACCGAATCGGCTGAATTATTGTTGTTCTGTTGTTTACAATAATGAAAAGAATACTGTTTTATTGCCGCGAACGAAAAATCGTTCAACAAAAATAGCTCAGTTTATATACAAAATGTAATAAACTGTGAAAATTTTGAATTTCCCGCCACGTTGCTATCGTCCACCCTTGAGGCTTTTAATAAGAGCTGACTAGCGCCACCAATGGTAAAAAAATCATGGCTTTTTTTATAACCCCCTTTTGGAAAAAGTAATTCAACACAGTTTTCTATATTACTAATAGCAATTTTTAGAACCATCAGCCCAGAGCCGAGACCCAGGAACCTATGCTACAATTTAACTTTTGGCAGAAGCGGTCGTTTCTCTGTTGAATCACATTTTCATGACCTTACTCGACAGTGGCGCCAACTAGTGAGCGCTAAAACGGTAGCTCTCATTATGACAATTGACCAATTTTGTAAGCGGAAAGGCGGATAATTTTCATAAAATTTTGTATAGGTACAGCCACTTTTAAAAACCATGTTCGATGGACCCAAAATTCACAATGGGTAACACAAGTAAGGGGGTTATGGAGGGGTTATGTGGGGGGTCAAGGTCAAGTGATAGGATCATGGGGGTCAACTCAGAGCATCCCGAACTTGACCCCTACGACCGCACTTTTTTTTGTAAGTTCTTTCCATTTGTTGTCTGGTCGCAAATTCGCAATTCAAGTCGCACGCAAGTCTTGCAAATATGCGTTGCGTACAATGACAATATAATTATTTGCTTAGGTACAATACGTACAGTCGGCCACACGCTGAGATACCCCTTTTAATTTGATTGCCGTCCTTATGCCGCGCGCGGTAAGAGCTGCCATGGGGTATCTGTGGCTGTGGCCGACCGTACAATCCGAACATTGGTGTCGTCGATCGTTGATGCGATATGGGTGGCCAACCCTACAAACAATCACAAACCCTTTTGTGAAGGCAGTGTCAAGAATTACTAGATAATACAAAGTTACCAACATAATTGTTTGGACAGATGGCCTCTTCAAAGGTTGACTGGCGGACTTTTCACACCTTTTATTTACCTACGTACAGTCGGCCACACGCTAGGATCCCCCTTTTTGTTCTATTCGCCCCCTTAAACCGCGCGCGGTAAGAGCTACCATGGGATATCCTTGACTGTGGCGGAACATACCTATTATTATTTTTCTGTAGGAACCTATGATGATTTATTAATTTTAAAATTAGTAAAATACAAGCACGATAACGGCGATGGCGTGTATTGTAAAGAAAAAAAGAAATTGTAGAAGGTATTGTTTAGTTTTCAAAACAAACCCCGTTCAAATCCTGCTGACTCCTGCCTGATGCAAGCAAAATTTTATTAAGGTTAAGTAGTAATTACCAAGTACCTACGTTGCGTTTAACGATTGGTAAAAGCATTAAAAAAACGTACACACGACAGCACGTCGACCTTTACACGCTAGCACTCTACTCGGTTACGTTACGGGCGACTTTACAACAAAAGTGTACACTGATGTGCTGTCGTGTGTACCAACTACCTATGCAACTGAGCAAACCATGCCCCAACATTGGGATAAGTTTGGGATGTCACTTTGTTATTACAGTGTATCTAATAAAACAGTCATCATTAATCATAATAACTAAATATTAATTACCTCTATGAGTAATCATATGGGGTAGTGACCAGGGCCCTTAGCCTGTAACGCAATGGTGCCAAAATGGGCTCCCGGTTGACGGTTTCAATTACGATTTATTTAATGATGTCGGTCCAGTGTCGGCCCTTTAAATATTTTGTAGTATACAGCAAAGAATATTAAGGCCCGGTTTCTGAGTTGAGAATTTTACTAAGCAAATGGGTAAGTATCGTCCTGTCTCTGCAGATTTCTCACAAAATAACGTGACAGAGCGATACGTAAGTATGTGCTTAGTAAAAATCTCAACTCAGAAACCGAGCCTAAGAGTCTAATTCTAGAGGATTAGTTCGCTGGGTGTAGGAGAACAACGAAAAAATCCCGGTTTTGTCCTTCTACCTGGGACGCCATTGATACGCCATTGTGTTACAGGCTAAGGGCCCAGACTCTGACATCCGTTGATGTCAGAGTTTTTAGGCCACCCAAAGGATCTCCATTAAGAAAGGCATTAATAGTCGTCGACTCAAGATCGATCTCAAGTAGGTGATCTCAGAAAATTCAAATGCTACTCGTAAATGAGAAAGTTTGTGAGTGTTACTCTTTCACGCTGAAATGGCAGGACGGATTTGGCTGAAATTGAGAATGGCGATAGCTTAGATACCAAAATAACACATAGGCTACATATTACCACGCTTTTACACTTAGGAGCAAAGAAAAACACGTATCCTTTTTCTGTAGTCGACGCGGACGAAGTCGCGGGCAAAAGCCATATTTTTTATAACTACTAGCGTTCCGGCCGGTCACCCATAAAATGATGTTTTTTTTCACCGGTTCTATGCCCGGTGCAGCAGCAAAACACCATGCAGTTTTCACCATAAATAAAAATTACAATGAAAGCAAATAAAAACAAAAAGGTGACATTACATTAAGGTTATAGGTGGGTACAGTCAGAGAAGAGATACCTAATGTGTAGTATAATATGTCAACAGCAGATCCATCTTTTTTGTGACCAATTTTGCAATCTTTTCACCTCGTAGGTTGTCGCACGCATCGCTTAAATACCTTCTTGACACCTTTACAATAAAACACCAGCATTCGCAATACAACGTGTTAAAAAACATCCTAATTTTTTTTACAGGGTGTTTTAACCTACTGGTCAAAAGGATAATACTGTAAAAAAAAGATGAAAAAAAAAATTTTAGAACCTCTGGTATGAGCTCGAATTTTAAAATATATGTTTGTGTGATTGTGTGTGTCGGTGCATTTGCTTTGAGTTGTTAAAACATTGTGAAAGTCAATGAAAATAATATTTAAAAAATACTTTTCTTCCGCCACATTTTATTAATTTAAAAATCAGCGGAACGTCATAGAGCAAAACAATTATTTAGGTTGTATAATCCGTGCGAGATCAGAATGGGATAATACCTTTTGGAACTGAGAAGCTCGCGGTCCTGTAGCGTCAGCATTTCGGCAAACTCTAGTTGTCTATGGCAAACTCGCGTCAAAACTTGTTTGTGTTTTCTGTGCGCGTGGGTGTCTTCTGCCCGAGTTTTATCACGTTTTATTCAATTAATGCAATAACATTGAATCCTTTCCTTTAAGATTACAAACATTAAACATTTTTGTGTATTTCCAATTTCATAACCCTATGATAGAACGTAGCACTAACATTTTTTTTACTGACGCTACTAGAGAACTGTCATTTTCGATTCAGTTCCAAAAGGTATTATCCCATTCTGATTCCGCACGGATTATACTGTATCTAATCTCTATCACCGAGTGCAAAATTCTGTAAAGAGTTAGGATGTTTTGTAACACCTTGTACAGATTTGTTTTAAAGTCACTCAAAAGATAGCAGCGTGGCGAGAAATTCAAAATTTTCCCAGTTTTTTACATCTTGTAGCTAAACTGGGCTATTCTTGTTCAGCGATTTTTCGTTCGCTGCAATAACATAGTATTCTCTTCATTATTGTAAACAACAGAACAACAATAATTCAGCCGATTATGTGTTCTGGTCTACGACAAGTTTTTTGGGCAGTGCCTTAATGTCGACATACTGTCAACTGTACCTATATACATTTAGGTATTTAATCTTACACCTGTATAAAACGCAATGCTGCATGCCTGCACAGCATTCTTCTGATAAATTACGTACTATAAGATGTTGAAATTGCTGGTTTTTATCATTTGTTTTATGATGCTGATTATACATGTAAGTTTCATTTTATTTTTATTTTTGGAAGGATCTTTACGTCTTACAATAATACAAAAAAAAAACGATATCACTGGTGAAAAAATACACTGTTATTAAGGGCATTGCACTGATTCCGAGCGATTCTACATCTCCGGAGTTCTTCATCAGATCTTCACCATTTTTTTTATGGGACCACGTGGGAAGTACACCCTTTCAAACAAAAAAAGTATCATCAAAATCGGTTCGCCTAGAAAAACGTATTACTACATAAAAAATACGGGTCGAATTTAGTACCTACCTAAATTGTATCCAAAAATAAAGTCTTATTGTGTAAAACTGTAAACAAACCACTTGCCGGAAGAAAAATACGCATCCTGTGTAATCAGAATCACACATAATAGCTAGTAGATCATTATTGTAGCATCTGGGTAATCACATGCAATACCATTATTTTTGTAATAATACGTCCATTTCATCGTAAAACCAAAGAGCATATAATACAGTAAAACTAATATTTTTTTACAGAAAACTGAATTCTCTGTAACCTCAAACTTACAAGTGACATTTCCCTAGGTCGCCAAAAGGTATCAAACAATGTTTGCTAATGTGCTTTGTCTAAAACAATGTCCCAGGCACTGCAGCGCCGAGTGGACCCATTCCGACATATTTGTTTACACAATAAGACTTTTGTTTTTGGATACAGTAGGTATACACACGACATCGACAGCACGTCAGAGTGTACACTTTTGTTGTAAAGTCGTCCGTAACGTAACCGAGTAGAGTGCTAGCGTGTAAGGGTCGACGTGCTGTCGTGTGTACCTACCTCCTAATTTTTTTAAGTCGGTTAAAAATAACACAGTGTTTCTATTTCTGGGTCTAATCGAAGCGTAGATAACGGCTTAGGTACGGTCGGCCACAGTCACAGATACCCCATGGAGGCTCTTAACGCGCGCGGCTGAAGGGCGCCAATCGAACAAAAAGGGGTATCCTAGCGTGTAGACGACAGCACGTCAGAGTGTACACTTTTGTAGTAAAGTCACCCGTAATGCAAGTGTGACCGAGTACAGTGCTAGCATGTAAGGGTCGACGTCCTGTCGTGTGTACGGTCGGCCACAGTCTAAGTACCCCATGGTAGCTCTTACAGCGCGCGGCATAAGGGCGTCAATCGAACAGAAAGGGGTAACATAGCGTGTGGACGACCGTACATGCCATGTTTTGTGCTTTTCGCCGGATTCATCTTCATACCAACTGCGTATAATTACTTAATTGTTTGTGTTTTCCTTTTCAGAGTATTCAGATGGGCATTACAAGTATGTTTGGTTAGTATTAGTCATTGAATAATTGAATGATGCTCATCTTCATCATCAGCCTGTTGACACCCACTGCTGAGTAAAGGCCTCTTCATGCTCACGCCACCGCCCACGATCCTGTGCCAGACGCAACCACTGTTTTCCGGCTACTTTGGGCTAAGTCATCGGACGATCTATCTGGCTGGTGGTCTCCCAACCGATCTCTTCCCTCCCCAATCTGAATGATGCTACAGACACACAATCCCCATGTAGAGAACTGAAACTTATGATAACCTAGGTACTTGATAGCCTTCCCTTTTCCATCGTCGAACTTGGCTGACATTCTGCCGTGTGATGTGATAGGGTGGAGTACCTAACTACTACAGGTGCACTCTAAGTCGATAGCGGAACTTTAAGTAGGCTGTCTACTGATCACTAGGAGCAACTTGTACCAGGTGGCGAAAAAACTGGAGCGAAAAAAATATCAGCTGTTCCATACAAAAGGTCGACTCAGTACTGTGCCAAATGTATGAAACAGCTGATATTTTTTTCGCTCCATTTTTTTCGCCACCTAGTACAAGTTGTTTGAAGTGATCAGTAGACAACCTACTTAAAGTTTCGCTTAGATCGACTTAGAGTGCACCCTGTAGTGCTCATAAATGCAAACAACTATAACTAGGGTGTCATTAATAGTCGTCAGCTCAAGCTCGAGCCCAAGTAGGTGATCTCAGAAAACAAAATCACTTCTTGGCTAATGTCAATGTCACTCAAGCTAGTGTCTATGCTGACAGCTGAGCTTGAGACCGAGGCAGAGCTTGAGATGCCACTTTGTACCACCCTAACTGCCGGTTTCTGAATTGAGAAATTCGCTAAACAAATGGGTAAGTATCGTCCTGTCTCTGCAGATTTCTCACAAAAGAGCGTGACAGAAAAGAACGATAGTAAAGTATTTGTTTAGCAAAATTCTCAATTCAGAAACCGGGCCTAAGTATCCAAAATGCCGCCCAAAAATTACGCACAGCACTCTACGCGGTTAGAGCTTGACCGTTTATGACCCCCTTGACCCTACTTTGACACCCATAGGACACGCTCGCTTAACCCCCCATGATGCCCACACATGATCCCACACATGACTCTATTACTTGACACCCCATGGCCATTGACTACCTTCACTTCACATGACCATGATCCTTTGACGTCTTCCCGATTTCCTCGACCCTTATGACCCTACATGACTACACTCACTGGACAGGACACCCCAATGAACCCCTCACATGACCCCCCACCCACCCATTGATCTCTCACTGCACTCACTTCACCCCCACGACCCCCCAAATGACACTTGACACCCCATGACCACCTCATTTGAGGCCAATGAACACACTTGACCCTTACCAGCCTATATTATGTATGTAGGTACTATGGCATTTGAATTGCAGTATCCTTACAGGGCTCATGTCATCGGACTCTATTTATTGTAATACTACCACCTAAAACAATAAACGTTATATAAATCGAAAATGTTCACATATCAAACCCTAGAATTAGGTGAGACCTATCTAACACAGCCAGTTTCATGTTGATATCCATAACAGATTGCAAAATATTTTGGCTGAAAAAAGTGCGCCGCCTAATTTTTTTGCGATAATATCTTCAAAACGTTTATATGAATGTCAACACGAAACTGGCTGTGTTATAGGTTTTACCTAATTCTAGGGTTTGATATGTGAAAATTTTCGATTTGTTTAGTGTATTTGATACAGGAATCGATTTTGTGCATTTTAATTGCACGGCGCCTTAATTCTTAGTTATTTCTTAGTTCTATTTGTCTTTTCAGAGGCCAAGAACATTGGCCCAAACGCCATGTTTGATGACGATGCTCCCATTTGGTTGAAGAAAGATCAGTGAGATGGTCATAAAGGAAATTGACAACGCGAAGCGCTCAAGATAATCTAGCTAAACTGAATAAGCTATATCAAATATTATATAATTTTCCGTTAGTAGCAATTTTTTTTTTTTTTAACTTTTTTATACTACAAGGTGTTACAAAAGATGCTAACTCTTTTTACAGGGTAATAGCACCCGGTGATAGGGACCACAACCTAAATATTTTCTTTTGCTTTGTGACGTTCCGTTGATTTTTAAATTAATAAAATGTGAACGCTGTGGCGAGAGAAAAGTATTTTTTAAATAGGTATTGTTTTCATGGACTTTCACAATGTTTTAACAACTCAAAGCTATGCAAATGCACCTACACCCACAAACATGTTTTTAAATTTGAGCTAATACCAAAAACAAAAAAAATATGATTTTTTTCAATTTTGAGGTTTAAATTGTTTTTTTGAACTTTTTTTTACAGAATTGACATCTTGTTGACCAGTAGGTTACACCCTGTAAAAATAGTTAGGATGTTTTGTAACACGTTGTATACGCGCCACGAGAGTTGAGACTTGACCGCTCTTCCCGCACTGTTCCGCCGCCCCGATGACGCCCTGTCCCTTCCTCATACCACCAACGACCCTCCGGAGTACCATTTGTACAAATAGCCAGTACCACTGGTGGTACTTAGTTTGTCTACTGCGCAAGTCACTCCACGTATTGTACTTGTACACATGAGTCACATCAAGGGCGTCGCCAAGGGGGGGCAGGGAGGGGCAGCTGCCCCCCCCCTAGAGATTCTAAAAAAGTTGCCAAATATAATGCAACCAAAGTCCTAAGTCTTTGAGTTAATTTGCTTGAAGTTCAAGCCTTGAACAATCGTTCCCGTACGTCGAAACTCGAATGAATTCACCAATTCCACTCCTAATATTCCGTACGCTCAACTACGCTTTGGCTGTAGATGTAAGGCTCGTAGTACAAGTGAAAAGCTTCATGTGCTGTCGACTTTACCTACAATTCATACCTACTTTTCTCATTCATAGAGAATGAGAAAATTATGAATTGTAGTAGGTTAAGTCAACTTGCCCCCCCTGCGCCATCGGCTGGCGACGCCCTTGAGTCACATGACAACACGTAGAATTTTACACTTTCGTTGCAAATTCCCCCCGTAACGTAAGTAATTAGAGTACACACGACAGCACGTCAGACTGTACACTTTTGTTGTAAAGTCGCCCGTAACGTAACCGAATAGAGTGCTAGCATGTAAAGGTCGACGTGCTGTCGTGTCTACACGTGTGTAAGCGTCTGCGTGCTGTCTTGTGTACTAAATTTTGCCCGCGACTTCATCCGTATGCATTGCGCGGGCTGGCGTCTACTAGAGGCGGATCGGGCCGGGGCGAATCGCAAGATCGCAACGCAAAAATCCGCCTGCCTGTATTTGTATGAAGCAGCGTCCACTAGCGGCGGCCGACTATTGCACTGCGGTCTGCGGTCCGCCCCGACCTGATCCGCCGCTAGTGGACGCTGTTTCATTCATATGAATACAGGCAGGCGGATTTTTTCGTTGCGATCTTCCGATGCGCCCCGGCCCGATCCGCCTCTAGTGGACGCCAGTCTTTATAGTTAGTTACCTCGGTCACCTCGGTGATAGGTTGAGATAGGTACCCTATACTAACCTAACCATGGTATGGTAGCTCTTACCTTACTGCGTACGGTTTAGGTGCGTTAATCATACAAAAAGGGGTATCTCGGGGTGTCGGTGATCGTACTATCACACGCTCCCGTCGCGTTGTAGTATGATTAATAAATGAAACCTATGATTTACAATGCCTTTTTTTTAATAATATGAATAAATAGACGGTCCATTTTATATGCAGTTTAATTTATTTAGTTTACCGGTGTTTAATAATTAATAAGTCTTGTTATTTATGTGTGTTCATAAATAACGCTACACAAACTAAAACCGACACTCGCTCACTGCAAGCGCTCCTCGGTCAGTAATGGACCATCTGGATAAACTAATAACAACGAGTAAATAAATAGGTATACGGTATGTACACACGACAGCACGTCAGACTGTACACATTTGTTGTAAAGTCGCCCGTAAGTATAGTAAATTCGTAACTGAGTAGAGTGCTAGCGTGTAAGCGACGATGTGCTGTCGTGTGCACACAAGTCACCACGTCGGCCCTTAGGCCCACATACGAACGGAATTCCGGACGGAAAAAAATCGTATCAGGATTCCGAACGCAGTAACTGCATACAAATCTATCGACCTGTATGTACCTAATGTACCTGTATGTATGTAAGTACATACATATGTATGAACAGAAATTGTAAGTATGTGTGTAATGAGTGTGGTAGAGTTCCTTTCACCTAATAAAACTCTCCACTTTTTCTTATTACAATGCGATAGGGACTATTATCGTTCAACTCAAGGGTATTGTTCTAATGTTCTAATGAAAGTGAAACGTATTCTAGGGCCATAGATTTGTATGCAGTTACTGCGTTCGGAATCCTTAGATTTTTTTTCCGTCCGGAATTCCGTTTGTGTATATGTGGCCGGCCTTACACGCTAGCTAGCACTGTAATCATAATCAGTTACATTACGGGCTACTTTCCAACAAAAGTGTGCGCTATGAAGCGCTGTCGTGAACTACGAGTATGCAAATGTTTCACGCCGATGTGGAGCCACAAAAAAAACTGGTTGACGCGTGAGTGGATTTATTTGACAATAGACGCGTCATTGGCAAGATGAGATAAGCTGGGGCCTGAGTTTGCAATATTAATTATCGAATGTCTTTTCACTTAATGTCGTTTCATCGACAACGAATCACCAAATCGACAACGAATCATCGGATCATCGGTACACTTCATCGAATGGGTCTTTTTATTGCTAGCACCGAAGAGTTATAGAGCAGTGGTAGCCCAGTAAGTAGTCCAGGAACAACTTTACTGTCGTTTCACAGGTCTCTCGGGGAGAAATTAAGGTAAGTAAGTAGGACCGCAATTAGGTATTTAGGATTATTTTAAACTCATTTGCAGAATAGCACATCCTATTAAGTACTCTCATGTTCTTCGTATCTGCTTTCGCTTTCGTTTGCTGCGTTTTCGAAGAAACAAAGCCAGCTGTGCTTCCTCGTCAGAATCCATTTTGTTACTGAGTGTCCAAAATTAGGTACCCCTACTCAAATAGGGCTAGACTGGTTTGGCCTAGGCTGAACTGGTTTCTCCATTCGACCCAAAACACAACACTTCCCATACATGACTTGTACAAGATGTACAAAAGCACTTATAATTTATAGGTAGGTATTATTATAATGAAAATCCGTGGACGGATACACTTGTGAATTTGTGAAACAAAAATTACGAGCAAGAGCAAGCAAGCGGCGCGCGGCGGGGTAGTTATCTGTGAAAAAACCTCGGCACAGACCAATAGACAGTCTGTGGGCAGACTTTGACATTTTTTCTGGCTAAACTCCATTTTCTATGGTGAGAAGAATAGCGCCATCTAGAGACGTCTTCATAAACAACAAAAAAAAAAACCCGAAAAAAGCCTATTCGCGGCGAACACTGCGAACTCCCCGCACACGCTTACAATGAGCCGTTTTCACGGCCGTCAAATTTCGCTTTTTTTCTGAAGAAATTATTAATCTGTGTAAGCGTTTGACAGCCAAATCCCAGTTCTTGTATGGTCAAGCAAGCCCATGAGCCTCCTACCAGGCTTTGAATTTGAAAATGGGTCATTCGTCCGCAATTCGCTAGTGTGATAAGGCTCTTACCCACCCACCCCATTGCATCTACGAAGATTATTTACATACCCACTGTGGCACTGGCATATCATCACAACAATGTCATGAAATGTCAAAAAACATGTAATTATTTGATCTATTATGTATGACGTCGTTTTTACGGTTTGATCTAAGTATTTAATTCAACTCGAGCGCAGTACTGCACCAGTTACTCGTACCTATCTATCGTAAAAATGGTGAAGAATTATTATTTAATTTTAGTAATGGCTATAATTTTTATCCCTACGGTAAGTTTGTTTATCAATAACTATACAATCAGCCGTTTTCATGGCTGTCAAATTTCGCTTTTTAGTCTGTGTGAGCGAAATTTGACAGCCAAATCCCGGTTCTTGTATGGCCAAGCCTATGAGCGCCATCTACCAAGGGCTTTGAATTCAGCTTTTAACTGTCAGTTGAAAACGGGCCATTATCAAGTAAAAATAGACTCGCTGATGAAATGGTATTCTGTTATTAAGCTACTGACTGGGGGATACCCTTGACGCTATTGCGTTGATATTGACAAAGTTTTTAAATTAATTTATCGTTGAATTCGCATAGTCATGCTTGCGCACTTTAAAGAGGAGGGTACCCCGTCCACTAGCACAGTATCTTCTTTTTGGATGCGTTTTTTCTAAAAACGGGCCGTCAAATGAGAATGCATAGACTTAACTATTTTACTCGAGTCAAAATTGACAGTTTTTTTCTTTTGCAGGAATTATTCGTCCTAAAATTCTCACTTGACGGCCCGTTTTAGCAAAAAAAGATACCTACTTATGTTTTTTTTTTCATTAGCGGCGCTAGTTTTCTCTATCATCAGCTTTTGCCGAAGTAAGTAACATTATTTTAGTTTAGAAAAATACAATAAACATCTCGTTAATTTCAGATTAAGGCACAGATGCCGCGGGTGCCGATGCTGCCTTTCCCTTTGCAACCCAGAATTAAAGTTGACGGTAGGTACCTACCTACATAGACGTTTAAAGATGTAGATAAAGATAAAGTTTTAATGGGGGATTTTCTGACAGTTCATAAGTTGTAGTTCGAAATTTGTTACTAGATGTCGCTGACGAGACATGTTTTTTTTTTATCCCAATTCGCGCTCGTTGGCCTTCGCAGATACGTCCAAAGTAGTCCAAATTCATAGGCATTAGTGGTGGAGCAAAATGAAGTGTTTCCCGTTTTACCATTCACTCATTGAATACAAGAACAGTAACAAAGTCGTGCACTTTTTCATGTACCAAAATGGAATGACGTCTACGACGATGAAAGTTGAAGTCACAGAGCAATGAAGTGAAGAAGTGTTTTCGCTTTAGTAAGCATTAATTTACTCTGTGATAGAAAACTTTTCGTATCAACGCCATCTGTCACAGCTTTTAGAACTATATTTTAATTTTTTTAGCTGTCGGAAAATCCCCCATTGCATTTAAATTTTTTGTCGTTGGTGGATACTTAAGGTGTTAATTGGGCGATTCTTCAGGCAATCGTTCTTCGCTGAGATCCATGGCTTTTATTTTTTCATCCCTGGGGGGTTACCCTTGACGCCCCATTGCTTTCATATTGACAAAGTTTTAAAATTAAGTTCTCTTTTACATCGCATAATTTTTTTCCATCATACCTACTTCCTCCTCTCTGCTTATATTCGGTCTTCCCATATAATATTCAAACTGGAACAAAAACATACATAATCCCAAAGTCGATCTTTATAGGGCTGTTATAGGTACTTATCTTTGGAACTGGAATAAGTATGTTGCCTTTTTTCATATCTAATATTTCACGGTAATAATTTAAGATGATTTGATTTTTGATTGTTTTTTTTTTCTCTAATTGCAGACCTGCCCCTCTACCCTTGACGCGTTTTTCCAATACGGCCGCAATATGGCGCAATTTACAAATTTTAATATTTTACAAATTAAGACGCATTTTGTGTTTTTGTTGAATAAAACAGCCTTACCTTTGAATAAACATCACAAAGTATTTAAAATCAAAGCATTACTATGCGAATTCAAAGAGAAATTAATTTTAAAACTTTTTCAATAGAATCGCTATACCGTCAAGGGTAACCCCCCTGATTTTTTGTGACATAAGGTCTTGACAGACAGACAGATAGACGGCCAACAAAGTGATCCTATAATGGTTCCCTTTTTCCTTTTGAGGTCCGGAACACTAAAAACAACGCCTGTAGGTAGGTAAATTATGTATGTACTTACGTACTTAGAATTTATATCTCAATCTTTCAGCCGGCATTGAAAATACAACAAACGGATACGACGAAGCTACTACACCAACGGTGGCGACCTCTCCCTACTACCTAGGTAAGTAACTAATATTTACAAACTGAGTAGATGTACCTAAGTAGGTACGTACTTTGGTACTTACTCCAATCACGGGTTGTTGAGTAAGTAGTATGTACCTACGGGTCAATAGCAATATAACCCTCATTAAAGAAAACATTTAGGATGAACTTCAAAACACTCGCCCTCTTGCTCTAATTAATACAGTCAAAGCGAGACAACTTTGTCCAAATTTTGCTGGGGTAACGCATACCGGGTTATAGACAAATATTTTCCTTATCTCTTCTTCTTTAAGGGTGGACGATAGCAAGGTGGCGGGAAATTCAATATTTTCACAGATTTTTACATTTTGTAGCTAAACTGAACTATTTTTGTTCAGCGATTTTTCGTTCGCGAGAATAAAACCGTATTCTTTTCATTATTGTAAACAACAGAACAACAATAATTCAGCCGATTATGTGTTCTGGTCTACGAAGCAGTGGTATTGCCCAAAAAACTTGTCGTAGACCAGAACACATAATCTGCTGAATTATTGTTGTTCTGTTGTTTACAATAACGAAAATAATACTTTGTTATTGCCGCGAACGAAAAATCGCTGAACAAAAATAGCTGAGTTTAGCTACAAAATGTAAAAAACTGTGAAAATTTTGAATTTCCCGCCACGTTGCTATCGTCTACCCTTAAGACCAAATTTTGCTGGGGTAACGCACACCGAAATAGACAAATATTTTCCTAATCTCTTCTTCGTTTTTCCTAATATCGGTAGCAATTTTGAATGAAGTAGGTACACATGGTTTTTCAGAACTATCAAATACCATTGTTTGTTTTGTTATTCATGCATTTTCAAAACTTTATTTATATCAACACGAAATTGGCTTTTTTACTACTCTTAAAACTAGTTCTTCTAGGCCATTTTCTCGATTCGTTTAGGGCCTGAGCAGAAGAATTCGGAGGGAAAGCGACGGCGCCGCCAAAATTCGCGTTTCAGTGCCTTAGCATAAAATAACATAATCAACTGAACAAAGTAATTTTCCTTTTCAGGCACCAGCACCAATGAATCTACAACAATTTAAGACAATATAAACTTCAACAACCTGTGTAAAATATAACTTGTTTAATCCTTACATTTTACTCACAGTAGGTACTTATACCTATTTTAGTAAAGGTACGCACCTAATTCTGAATTGATAATTAAATTACTCTTGGGTAGTTTACTTATGTACAGTTTATCCTTTTTGTGAGAATCCTGAAGAGACAGAACGATATTCTTACGCACTTAGGTGCAGTGGCGTAGCATGGGTGGGGGGCGGGGGGCATGGCCCCAGGCGGCATACGCAAATGTGATGCAAATGGGCGGCATACGCCAAAATTCTATTTACAAACGGATCTTTTTTTCTATAAGGTCACCTCGTGTCTCCGTTGCACCAATGTAGTTAGCCCTAGTTCACACTACGCGATACATAGGTACACTACGGATCCTCGCATAGACCACAGACATTTCGTAGCGCGAAGTATGTTAAAGACCTTTCCTCAGAGACAGTTCGTAGCACCTTAAGCCGGGTCCAGATGAGTGTAACGTGTAATGTAATCCACTGTGTAATGTAACACGAATTCTACGTGTGGTCGGCACTACGAGCATTACATGTAACGCTGGCCCCGGCGCTCGGGCTGATCCAACGGCTGTCGGTTTTTGCGCGAACACAAAGGCACCAGTAGTGCTCGTTCACGTCAAGTTCGTGTGCCGTCTACGACCCGGCTTTATAGACCTTCTACGCAGACAGTTTGTAGCGCGTAGCACCTCAGGACTTCTACGCAGGGTTCGTATACCTAGTTCGTAGCGCGTAGCAACTCCTAGACCTACTACGCAAAAGCGATGGCGCCGCCAAAATTCGACAGTTCGTAGCGCATATTACACAGAACATTACCTTATAGACCTTCTGCGCAAGGTTCGTAGCACCCCGTAGACCTTCTACGCAGACAGTTCTTAGCGCGTTGCACCTCACAGACCCTCTACGCAGACATAGCGCGGTGCACCTCATAGATAGACCTACTATGCAGACAGTTCGTAGCACATAGCACCTTATAGACCTACTATGCAGACAGTTCGTAGCACGTAGCAGCTCATAGACCTACCACAATAACAGTTCGTACCACGTAGCACTCGTAGACCAACCGGGGCCGCCAAAATTCCCACAGACACAGTTCGTAGCGCGTAGCACCTCAAAGACCTACTATGCAGACAGTTCGTAACGCGTAGCACCTCATAGACCTACTATGCAGACAGTTCGTAGCACGTAGCAGCCCATAGACCTACCACAGAAACAGTTCGTAGCGCGTAGCACCTCGTAGACCTACCACATAAACAGTTCGTAGCGCTTAGCACCTCATAGACCTACTATTAAGACAGTTCGCAGCGCGTAGCACCTCATAGCCTTACTATGGAGACATTTCGTAACGCGTAGCACCTCATAGATCAACCACAGACACAGTTCGTAGCTCGTAGCACCCCACAGACCAACCACAGGCACAGTTCGTAGCGCGTAGCACGTTATAGACCAACCACAGATACAGTTCGTAGCGCGTAGCACCCCTCAGACCTTCCACAGAAACAGTTCGTAGCGCGTAGCACTTCACAGACACAGTTGGAAGCACGTAGCACCCCCACAGACCTACCACAGAAACAGTTCGTAGCTCGTAGCACCTCGTTCATCAACCACAGACACAGTTCGTAGCGCGTAGCACCCCACAGACCAACCACAGGCACAGTTCGTAGCGCGTAGCACCACGTAGACCAACCACAGACACAGTTCGTAGCGCGTAGCACCTCATAGATCAACCACAGACACAGTTCGTAGCGCGTAGCACCACGTAGACCAACCACAGACACAGTTCGTAGCGCGTAGCACCTCATAGACCTACTATGCAGACAGCGATAAGTTCAGTTCCTTTTTTTTTTATTAGTAGATAATTTGCAGAAAGTCGGCATTTAGAGCTACTAAATCGTTCGTAGCGCGTAGCAACTCATAGACCTACGAAGACAGTTCGTAGCGCGTAGCACCTTTTACGTGTGAAAAAAGAATACCTATCTGTTCCTGCGGTTTTACCAGTTTTTTCCTTACATTGTACTTATGATGTGGCAGGCTACATCACCCTAAATTCTGAGACATGTACACAGGTACTTGTCCCAGAATTTAGGGTGATGGGCGCAGGACCATCTCAATACCCAAGCTGATGGGCCACTAATCACATGAACGACACTTAACCTGATGATCAATTTATGATAAGAAAATGAAAACTAGTAAATAGGTAGCACTTTTCTTGCTTCAACTGGAAACAAATTCTCGGTAATCTAGCATTCGACGCATCTCGAAGGAAAAATATTATGTCATTTCGATCTCGACTGCTCCCGACCACTCGAGTCATATCGAGCAAAAAAGGCGAACATCTCATAGAGAATAGGAGATGTGACATTTGCAGCAAAATTAGATGTTTCCTTCGAGATGTGTCGAATGCGAGATTCCCGAGAATTAGACCCCTGATCAACAAAACACTCGACAAAAATCTCAGCACGTATACCATTTGGCTATTAATTTGCACGACAGTTGAGAATTTAGATACCTAAAACCCTGGACAAATTATAAATCTGCCGTCGCCTTTTTTGCATTTTCATAATGGCGGCCGGCGCGCGGGAAAAGTTAAAAAAGCATCTAAAACATTCAAAATGCAATTATTTATGCGGAATGCGCGGCTGTTGTTTTGGCGCGTGGCTCTTTTTGCGGCGTAATGCTGCGGCACGTGACAAGTTTTAAAAATATTTGTTTGGTTTAGGTGCGGTCGGCCACAGTCTAGGATACCCCGTGGTAGCTCTTACAGCGCGCAGCATAAGAGAGCCAAACAAATGGGGTATCTAGCGTGTGGCTGACTGTATCTATGCTCTAATAACCCACCGTCATAAAAAAAGAAGAATACGGTGTGCGTCAGAGTAGCGGCATCAGGATTTGATTGTTTTTCGGTGTCTTTTCGATTGTCCAAGTTTGAACGAGCTCTACGCTTATTTGAAACACTTTTAACCGCGTTCAACACTTGTTATTAGTAAAATAACCATCACTTTTTTGTTATATCTTCTTCTTCAGTAGATATTTTAATTAATCGAGGGTATGTTTTAGCTACATAACCCCTCTTAAATTTAATTTTATCTTTAAATGCACAAGTAAACAAACTGGTCTACCGTGAAATCGTAGCTATGATGAACCCATCCTGTTAGTGGGTGAAATCTATGGAATATAAAAAGTATAAAATCTAGCTTATTTAAACAAAACAGATGAATGTAAACCATTTATTTATTTGTTTTCGTTTCCAAATCCAAATAGTTTCACTTGAATCTGGCAGCCGCCACAGCGCCCCCTAACGGGACACCGACACACCACAAATATTAAAATAGTAGAATATGAATATCCAAAGCTAGCTTTCAAAACTCTCATACTTATTAAGATAAACATCCAGGATCTATTAATAAATGCGGTGTACGTAACTGTTTATCTCTATTAAGGCGATATGTAGGCACAACTAGCGCCGCCAATGAAAAAATAACATCTTAGCTTCTTTTTGGATGCGTTTTTTGCTAAAAGTTCTTTAGTAAGTACTCACCGCAAGGCTTAAGTATTTTTAGGACCTAAGGTTTAGATTCCAGATCCTAGAACCTACGAATGCAATCAATTTGTCGCCAAAAGTGGCCACTTGGAATTAAAACCTTAGGTCCTAAAAATAGTTAAGCCTCGCGTTGAGAACTTACTCAAGATTTTTAAGCAAAAAACGCATCCAAAAAGAAGATATGAATTTTTTTCATTGGCGGCGCTAGTTGTACGTCCTGCTGGGCCTTTTTTTGCTACCACCTTTTTAGATACATGTTATTAGTTGCAATGTTACATACTTAGACCGACTTTATTAATAGAGCCCAGAACGTCTATGAATGACTAGTTTATAGAAGTTACCTACGAGGTAAAAAATCTAAAAAACACATTCCTTGATTAAAATACACCTTTGAATGGTTGCAAGCCTCTACTAAGTAGGTCACGTAGGTAAATATATTTTTAAATAATTTTGATTATAATATGCAATTTACGAAAGGTATAAACTTTAATTCTTTGGGGCACTTTTGTTTATCAATGATCACTAAGTTTGGAAGCGGAAAACTTCTTTTTCGGTGATTTTTAGATCAACTTGATTATTAGAAAACCAATAAAAAAATAGTTTTCCGCCGATAAAGCCAAATTTATTAAAAAGTTATACCCCCACTTCAAATACTAAGGAGGTACCAAGAAACTACCGAAAATACAAGAAAAAATAACTATTAATTATTGAGAGACAATTCTAAATGTTATTATAATAAATATCACCCCAAAATACGTTAAAAGTCGACGTCAACATTAGTACAATACATGAAAAATACGCACAATATTATATTATCAGATATTAGTAAAATGTTAACAACTTTACTCTTACGACTATAATATTTACAGATACGGGTTGTTGAACTAACTAAAACCATTGCAAGTTGACCTGCAGAAAGTACTATTGAAAGGATATTATTATTACCGGTTCAATATTTTTTTTAAATAAATAAATATATAAATATATTGTTAAAAACGGGTGTCAAAATGGGTTTCGAATGTTTGTTAGTACTTAAGACGAAATACGATACCACGCAAAACTAGCGCCGCCAATGAAAAAAAAAACATGTCTTATTTTTGGATGCGTTTTTAGCAAAAAATGCTCCTGCGATTTCTCAACGCGAGGCTTAACTATTTTTAGGACCTAAGGTTTGGATTCCAGATCCTAGAAAGAACCTACGAATGCAATCGATTCATGTCAATTATCCAATTTGGCGTGAATAGATTGCATTCTTAAGTTCTAGGATCTGGAATCCAAACCTTAGGTCCTAAAAATAGTTAAGCCTCGCGTTGAGAAATCGCAGGGGCGTTTTTTGCTAAAAACGCATCCAAAAATAAGATATGTTTTTTTTTATTGGCGGCGCTAGTTGTGAGACCTATTGCGTCTTAACTAAAAATACGAATTTTGACTATAGGTACATTCTAGCTAAAATATGGTACTACTTATGTAGGACATATTGTGAAAAAAATTGCCTCTAGGCAATACAAAATTAATATTATTACAACCCGATGTACTTAGTTTTGGTTTGATATGTTCTAAATTACGTCAAAGAAGATAAAGGATGTGACTATTTAAGATATTGTCTCAATTTGAGGCACTGCTGAGTCGATTTCATAAATATTGTACTGGGTTAACTACTTGAACACTTACTTTTAAGGTATCACACTACTGTTTTTCAAAAACTTTCTCCTACTTTAAAATTTAATATTCGAGGTACTTTAGAAAAGCACTTTTTCAGACCAAACTGTTATTTGTATCAGTTTCTATAATATTTTTATTTAAATTGGTCAGGCTGTATGATGAACACACAAGTCTAAAATGGATTGGAAAAGTTACAACTTAGCGACAAAAATAAAAATGGCGGTCAAAATAAGTGCCTTTTACATTGTGGTAATTCTTGTAAATCTAACAAAACTAGTGCATCCCAGTCCTACGGGACATAAAAGTAGGTAAGTACTCAAAACAAACTTAAATGTAAGAATGTATATTTACGTAGGTAGGTACTATAACTGCAGTCCATATCATTATTTTTAAAGGAAGACAATATTTAATTAAATCTTCGTAAACTACTACATTACAAAATATAATATAATTACGTGTCAATTTACTTCTAAACAAGTAAAAAGAACTGACCACTTTATTTACCAATTCAATAATTCAAACTATGATAGGTAATGACTACAAATAATTCGAATGAAATATACGTAGGTACATTATTGAGTTATTAAAACTAAGATATTGGTCCTAAGTTGCTAGAGAAAACTACAATCAATTTGTTTTCTACTATAATAAGGCACAAAAAATTGTGTCTTTTGTCAAAGGATCATCTCTCGGCCGATATGTGTAGGTATTATCTCACTAAAGACAATACTACTAAATTATTATGATACTAAATATAGGTTAATCACCTATAAAACACTGTCTAATTTTAAAATAAAATAGGTACGTGAAAAAATGCCCCACTTTTTACTTCACTGTACTCATCTACAAATTAAAACAGAAGTAAATTATGTAATAAAATCCATTCAACTAAATCTACGAAGGTTTTGAGGAAAGTAACGAACCCATCACCCAAAAACTCTTTACTATTTGTACTCTACGATTTTTTTAGATAATAATAAAAATAAATTACTATGAAATATACTGGGATGCACTGTTACTCAAATTATCTACGCTATTAATAATAATAAATGATATTAAATACTAACTAAGCGGCAATAAACAGCTGATCTGAAAATAAAGTATCAAGGCAATACTGAAGTAAATTTGAGTTACGCATTTTTTAGTTAAGTCGGTATTGCCTTGACGACAAGAGGCGTAAAGTCTTCGCATAATCTTGATGGTCCCGCCGCCGCAGCGCACACTCTGATGACATCAAATTCATGCACTCTGCTTCGCTACCGACACTGCTATGCTGTTCTGTATTAGGTACTTGTAGACATGCAGCTATTTTAACCACTCTTCATTACTTCGTTCACTCAAAAATTATGATACCTAAGTAATTTTACAGTCCGGCAAAGAGAAAAATTGATGGCGCCTAGGCTCTTGAAAAGCAGTCATTCATGTAAAAAATATAGGTATCAATCTATTTTTAATAAGCTAATTAATAGGTTCGAGTACCATTTACTAGGTTTGAAATAAAAGCGATAAATGAAAGATCAACTGTGTTTGTGTCACCATTTATTTCTAATACTCGCTAATATGTGAAGATGAATCAGAATATCATACGTGAAAAGGCGCGCGGCCACTACCAGGCGGCTAGAGGGCGCTGGCGTCCCTTCTCTAGTAACTACTACACAACACCTCTTTCGAAAAAGCCAATACTTAAGATAATATTTCAAAAAAAGGCGTTTAAATACAAAGGTTCAATCTACAGACATGACTTTTTAAACTATTTCGCAATCACCAAATACCAACCTCAACTTTGTTTAAAATGCAATGTAAAAAGCCAGGAATCAGCAGGTTTCTTTACCATTTTTGTTTTATTAACCTGAAACATAGACTTTTCTCGAAAATTATATAATTTAGGCCTCGTATAAATAAGTAAATAAAACACCTATCACAGATTTGTATGACTTGATAGGCAATAAAAACAAAATGTCTATGTTTCTGGACCCAAAATAACTAATTTTAAATGTACAATCACAATACGCTCTACATTTCTACTACAAAACCCGCCATTAGAACTAAACTACGGGATATACAAAATTCAGACACAAATACACAGTAAAAATCTAATAATAACGCTATGTATTGCACAATCTACAAACTGTGATATTATTTATTTAAATTAATAAATAAAAAAATGTTTTATAAACCCTCTGAGAAATGCAATACCATTAACGAAGACATTCACTTACAAGATTTTTTTTCATATGTTTCATATTTCTTGCAAATGAACAACTTATTGTTGGAATGTAACATCCTTTATCAATGAGATTCCATATAAACAAATACATAGTAGGGCAGAATATTATGAAACATGGCCGCACGCCCAAAAGCCGCAATGTTTTTATTTTTATAATATAATACTTTCAACACGAAGTACCAAAAACATCACAAACTCCTCAACTACAGAGTACGCAGTAAAATTATCACGATTATTAACCTCATTTTATCATATTTAATATAATATTACCAACTGACTACAGATTACACCAACCCTATTATATAAAAATATTGCAATATTTTATGCAATTGTGTGTATAATAATAATTAAACATTCTAACATGTAAACGCGCGCTGCCGTGACTCTCGTGTGCCCAATAAGTGTGTTTTTGTCTATCTATAAATTGTCTTTAGCTTTAAAAAGGTGAAGAATTGATTCGAATATAGCTTTGCAAGTGCGTAGCTTGAAGCTTGTTATATTATTACAACATCATTTAATCATGCTAGGTATTTCTCCTGAAGCTGTGGTGTTGGTACACAATGTCATGGGCGGTAAGCAATTTTTGAAAAAAAATAGGTTTTGCTTTCGAATTTATAACCGATGCCAGCTTTAGCTGCAGCGCGCGCGTGCCTTTTATACAGTTAAATAAATATAATATATATTATTATATACTTGTTATATTATTGCTTTCGGTTAGTTTATAGTATTAATTTAATAAATGTAAAACTTCAAAATCACTACGCTACGTCTCTACTCTAGCATCTGCCGTACATTTAAAATACACACAACATAAATTATTACCATGTTATTATTGTTAACATACGTTTTTTTTTATTTCGTTATATTGTACCAATTCAAAAAAGTTGTATATTTTTTTATTATTTACTTTAACATGTTCTTTAAACTTACGATGTAAATAATGTGTTTATACTGGTCCAGAACTACTGGAATCGCAGAAGCAAAACGATCACCTCTTTCGCTCGTCTATTAATGGCACAACTACTTACTACCAAGCACACCTAAATAAGAAAACATTAAAAACTATACAAGAATCAACAGGTTTGAGCAAGAATAAACTCCCAACATTGTTTTTGTAAGAAGCTGAGTCTACACGACCCATTCAAGAATAAAAATAACAGGTCTTTTAAATGACTAGAGTGGAATGTGTAATCATATTTTTGTGGCAACGAATTTCTTAGGTGTAGCGTCTTATCGGCATTTATCTTCCAATTATTATTGTCAATAGCCCTCATTTGTTTAGTACTGCCAATATTATAATCACCATAATAATATAGAACAGTAAAGTTCCTCGTTTGTGGTTCTGCTAGCATGACGTACGCGATTCGCCATCTTATTTTTCAAAATGGCCGATTTACAGACGCCAACAAATATTTCGATTAAAACGTTGAGCAGAGAAGTGTTTTGGCTGAATTTGGCATGTCATTCATTACATTTGGCAAATTAATTGAGTTTTTTAAACTTAGGACCAATGCACACGACGTGTTTTATAGATGGTTTCCCAGGGGGTTACCCTTGACGCTATTGCGTTCATATTGACGAAGTTCTTAAATTATAATATCTTTTTGAATTCGCATAATCATGCTTTGATTTTATATTGTAATGTTTATTCAAAGGTAAGGCTATTTTTTGTACAATAAAAATATAAAATTAGTCTTAATTCGTGAAATATGTAATTTTTTTAAATGAGCTATATTTAAAAAAATGCGTCAAGGGTAGAGGGGCTGGCATTTAACAATGTGTCGCATAAAAATTACCTAAAGGATAATTGATTTAACTGATTGTACCTACTGTCGCAAGCCTCACTCTCCCTGTCTAGGAATAAAAAATACCTTATTAGGTAGGTACAGTGCGACATAAAAGAGTAGAAATTAAATGGCAACAATTTTTCATAGTAAATCCGAAAAGTGGTCGCCTTTACTATGAAAAATTGTTGCCATTTAATTTCTACTCTTTTATGTCGCACTGTAAGTACCTATTCCCTTCTATAAGGCACACTAGCAATTTTTGTAATTTTTCAAAGCCGTCGTCCACATCCATAGCTAATAATATATTTTTTGTTATTTATAATTAAAGCACTAACTAACCCATGCTAGGGAATAGCTTGCTGCTTTAAAACTGTCCCTAGCGAATTTTTAACGTTATAAATAAGTAATATTATATTAAAACACTACAGTAACACTGACTAAACACACAAAAAACTGGCCAAATAAAGGCCGAGTAGAGCTCGCGCACTGAGAGTTCCGTACCGCCAAACAATACAAAAACTGGTTATACGGACCCTCGGTGCGTGAGTCCGAGTCGCGCTTGACCATTTTTTATATTTTTTTGTTATACTATGTAGTAAACCCTATAATCATACCAAGTTTGATGCTTGTGTGCCTTACCGTTTTTTTCTATAAAGAAAAAAGTATAAAACGTTTTTTGTATGGGGACCCCTCTTTACCCTCGTTACCCCACGTTGCTACCTTGTAAACAAAGTTGACTCTTTCCATCACTGAACAGCCCCTCTACCCTTGACGCGCTTTTCCAATGCGGCCGCAATATGGCGCAATTTACAAAATTTAATATTTTACAAATTAAGACGAATTTTGTGTTTTTATTGAATAAAACAGCCTTACCTTTGAATAAACATTACAAAGTATTTAAAATCAAAGCATTACTATGCGAATTCAAAGAGAAATTAATTTTTAAACTTTTTCAATTGGATCGCAATAGCGTCAAGGGTAGAGGGGCAGCAGTCTGAGAGCTTATGGTAGGCCCGCGCGGCAAGAGTTACCATGGGGTATCTCAGTGTGTTGCATACCTTACTCGAGTACCCCCGACCCGGAGTCAAATATGCTTTTCCTACCGGTTACTCGACACGTGTTTAGTGGGAGTTGTATCCACCGACCCCGGGATCAGCAAGCGTAGCATAAGGCCGGGTTAGAGCGTATCACTTAATGGGTCTTAAAACTATACCTATCTCAGTATTTTTTTGACGTAGAGCGAGATGGACAGAGTAATAAACCCATAGATATGTTCTAACCCAGTATTATACTACGCTTGCAGATGGATCTATCCACGGATCACGGGCGAGATGTCTGCCCTGCCCCTCTACCCTTGACGCATTTTTCCAATACGGCCGCAATATGGCGCAATTGACTAAATTTTATATTTTACAAATTAAGACGCATTTTGTGTTTTTATTGAATAAAACAAAGTATTTAAAATCAAAGCATTACTATGCGAATTCAAATAGAAATTAATTTTAAAACTTTTGCAATTTGATCGCAATAGCGTCAAGGGTAACCCCCCTGATCCCGGGAACGGTGGATACAACGCCGTTTAGTGGAACGAACTTCTGCGGCTATGTTCATGGCAAACCTAGGATAAATTTAAGTTGGTATAGCTACTAAACTGACAGAGTAGGTACTTTGCTAGCTGACTACTATCTATTCTACCTGTGTACCCTAGTAGGCTATCCTGCAGTAAGTTAGTCCCACTTATTCCATTTATAATACACTAGTTACCCTACCATTCGGTAATTACGTAAGTAGATCGTCGTGTGCATTGTGACCTAACCATCATCAGGAAGACAGCAAATCAGTTGGCCTCAAGCGAAGCGCCTCCTAGAGGTCTAAGGCTACCAACCGCTACAGATTTAGTCATCTCCGTTTGAGAGACGAACATCGATCTAGTATTTATCTTTCAAACGGAGTGTTTAATAGCACGTGTCACAACCAACGTGTGGCATTCGCCTTTTAATCGTAGAATTGACAGTTTTAAAATTAGGTACCTAGTCGGTATTTCACCGTCCTTTTTTACTAGAAACAATAAGGTAGATGCCTCCTCACCATGCCATGCTGACCTACGTACAGTATTAGTCCAAAACGTTGGGTGTGTGTCTACTAAAATTACTCCAAAACGCATGCCTGGTCCATCGACTTACCACTGGCTCCTGCACCTTTCCAAAAAGTGCCTGCAATCCGGCTTGCGACGCGAGACCACAGAACTCTTTTCAAAAATCACTCACACAATGGGAGTTTTTCCTTTTTCGTTTTGTAGTTCTTTGAATACCTCTAGATGGCGTCTAAATTGTATAAAAGGCATTATTGAACGTTAACAGTCATGTTTTGTTTGTGGCGCGCCACAGCTAAAACAACTCTGGAAAGATTAATGTTATCATACAAATCGTTGTTTATATTGTGCGTCCCTATTTCATACAATACAGCCAATGTGTACCGCTTAGGTATGACAGCGCCATCTAGAAGTCTTTCGTAGACGAAATTTGCCACGAGGAAAAACGCCCATTCTCAAGCTACTGATGATTGTAAAGGAAATCAAGTCGTGCATCTAAGTAGTCAAGTAATAGGGTGATGGGGAATACTGAAAATAAACACCACAACCGAAAGGTAATCTAGGGACACCGCTTTTAATCTGCCAGGTCTAGCATGGGATTAGATCGGACTCGATAACTCGCTATAAAGTCCTGTCATATTCGAAGATGTCGTTAACTCATCCTAATTACAAGCCCGTAGCACATCCCAGTCGCGCGCGCCTTTCTTAATTTTTCACTCGTTCGTTAGTGCGCGCGCCGCATGTCACTCTCGCGCAACAGAGCTAAAAAAACGCGCGCGACTTTTTGACATTTTGACGCGCCATTTAAGTCAACGTCTCCCGAGGCCGTTGATATAAGAATAGTGAGAAAAATCGTAAATGAGATTTTTCTCACTATTCTTATATCAAGAGCTATTCCCTCCGCAGCAACTTTGTCACTATTTGAAAAAGGGAAATAATTGCAAGGTTTTGGGTCGCGCACAAGCTCATGCCGCGAAAAAGGCGCGCGCGACTGGGACGTGCTACGACTCTACGAGGGCTGGTGCTCACTACGATCCACTAGCGCCACTAACAACAACTACACCACATAAATATGTATGGCGCAGCAGCTGATCTTGTTTTTAAGTTGTTGGGATGGGTTTGCCCCATAATAGATAAATATGTAAAGAACACCAGAAAATATGGCAGTCCCTTGAGTGCGAAATCAGAAATCGAATTCTATACCAATCTCATGCTACAAATGCAACATTTCCTCAAACTTATTTCGATTGTATTTTTGCGACTGCCGATTTAGAACCTGGAAAATCATAAACATTACAGAAATACAAGCGAAAACATGTTTTTAAAAGCGATGTTTAATGCACACAACCCCTCTGGACTACAATACTAGAAATAAAACAAACTTTTTCATAGTTCTAGAATGTAATGACACATATTGAATCACTAAGTGCAGCAGTTACATGTATTGTTATATACGTACAGGCAACTATGTCAGCTAGATTCAACACTACAACTACTAGTCTAAATCGTCGCCCATTGCCGAAAAAAACAAGAAAAAAACTAAACTACTTACTTTGCAGTAAAGTAAAAAAAAGCAAAGGGCGACCAGTGTTACCATACTAAAATAGTTGTGAAGGAAAATTAAATAAATAAGTAAATAAATAGAATCTCTATTTTATATATCCCCCTCCTTTCATACTTACGAATAAGTACGTCAAATCACTGGTACCCAATATTAAGATCTATTTTGTAAATATATAATATGAAAGGGCGGCAATATACATCTATGCATGTAGTGTATAAGAAAAATAATTAAGTACATTAAATAATTAAGTAGTTATGACAGTCGCCGCACGACACACACATTATTTGGCAAGAACCATGCGATTTAGATATAGCAATAATCGACTAAATAATATACAAAATTGGGCCGAAAACCTTTATTATGTAGCGTTGTTGTCCATGCAATACAATGAGGAGTTTCTTTGACAGTTAAAACCCACTTTTAAGTCACTAATCCAATTCACAGAGGAATTGGACAATGCACTGTGAATTGGAACAATGCTTCCTTGGAAATTAGTTTTCCCGTAGAAGTATTCGCCATGAGCATTAAGGTGTAAGTTGGAACAAGACTGCAGACTTTGTGAATCCCAGCAAAACTACTGGTTTCTATGAAACACCATGCGAAGCGGCCGACGTATGGTCTGCATAGAAATATACATACGCTGGGCTTCACGAAGTCTGCAGTTGTCGCTGCAGTCGGGTTCCAACGTACCTACACCTTCATGCTTCTTCTGTTAACAGTATTAGCGCCATCTATTGAGAGATTTAAAAAGCAAGTTTGACAACGCCTCATTGCTCCTTCCAGTTTTAAACCGGGAGTATACATGTATGTTAGATACTAATATTATTTGAGTTATTTTACTGCGGCGACTGACAAAAAAAGATGCAGGTTCTAATAATAAATAGAATCAGTAAGAACATCACATCACTAATAGTAATAATAATATCATCAACCATTCTAATACTGAGAGATTTAGGAGCTAAATATACAAAACGTATTATTTGGGAACTGGGTCTAGCCTCTCTGAGTGAAAATTAAAGATCACATTTAGGTGCAGGTCTAGCGAATGGGAACACTCCACTTTTGGAACCTGGGAAGCAGTGTCAAACTTCGAGATATCAACATAAAAACAGCAAAGTGTGATCTTTTCTTTGTTCAAACCAGTTTCCTTCGCACGCTATCAAAGTCCGTCACCAAAATTACACCATGTCCTGCTGAATAAATTCAAATGAGACAGCGCACTAGCATATCCAAGATTTACTACTGATAAATCGATACAGGCGGCCATCTTTGCGTTCTATCCCATGCACCCCGATAAAAAGCTCGACTCTCATGTTAAGGTTGCCCTAAAGACAGACAAATTTTCGATAGACGAACGAAAAAAACTTGGTTTTAAAATGTCAGAGAGTGTAGAACATTTGTTTACCGACACAAGGATTTAAGACTGTTAGTGAAAACTCAGCTCTCGGCTTATTAAGGCGACGGTCAGTCCAATCAAACCAAACAAGTCAAATGTCAAAGTCAAAAACAAGTCAAAGTCAAAAACCAGACCTCCCAAGTAACCTGTAAATTTTGTGTCGGCAGACAAACAGCAGATTAATCTCAGGAAGTGTAGCCTACTTAGGTACTTAGACTAAAATACTGCTATTTAGTAATATACGGGATAGGTTTAGGTTCTACGTATGTATTACAGGGTGGTAGGTAGAGCCTAGGGGCAACCCTGCCTTGAGAAATCGTCCACTTTGTTGTAAAAAAAAATCTATATTAGTGTAAATAAAAAATTAAGTCTATTTGGTGACTTAAGGCGCTGGGCATAGTAAACTAGCCCGCGCGCAAAAAAAATGCACAAAAACGATTTCTGTATCAAATACACTATAATCGAAAATGTTCACATATCAAACCCTAGAATTAGGTGAGACCTATCTGAAACAGCCAGTTTCATGTTGACATTCATAAACGTTATAAAGATATTTTTGGTGAAAAAAAATAGGCGACGCACTTTTTTTCAAACAAAATATCTTGCAATCTGTTATGAGTATCAACAAAAAACTGGCTGTTTTAGATAGGTCTCACCTAATTCTAGGGTTTGATATGTGAACATTTTCAATTTGTTTAGTGTATTTGATACAGGAATCGATTTTGTGCATTTTTCTTTGCGCGCGGGCGATTCACTATGCACGGCGCCTTAAAGTCGCGCGTGCTGCGACAAAAGGCGCGCGCGACATTGATGTGCTACGGGGGCATCTATCGACTAGCGCCATCTAGTTTTATTTCACTCCGTAAAGTAAGATAAAAAGATAACGCTAAAGTTTAGCAGGATAAAAATTGTATCGATACGTTATGCTGACGAGGCTGGATGGATACAGCGATATGATGTAAGCAACCTGTTAGATGGCAAGATAGTAAAAATGTTACAACAACTTCAAAGTCAATAAATACGGTGGGATTTTTTTGTGTAGGTACAGTCAAAATAAGAGACTTAAAAAAGAGTTAAAGGTCTTGTCCGCGTAGTACGGTGTTTTACATCAATACGATTTTTTATACCGAGATGCAATATTTAAGCTTTACTGGTAGCATTAAGAACTAACGTTTGGTAACATTTCTCATCTGTAGCGCGTCATATTACACACGCGCCATAGATTAAAAAATAACTGTCAAACGTCACTCCACATGGTGTTTCAAAAAGATCCTGTGACACCGAAAGGGGTAGCTTAAGAGGGAACGCGGGTAACCTCAACTCTATACAAAAGGGGGAGACCTGTTTCCGCCCTGGATAATTGTTTTAGAAAAAATATGTTTATGCCATTCAATCTATATTTACCTCAGCCATGGCCCTATATTTTCCATTTTATATAATTTTAATTATTTATATATTTTTTCTTAAAATAATTAAAACAATAAAAAAAGGAAAACATAGGGACATGGCAGAGGTACATATATAAACATATTTTTTCTAAAATAATTATCCAGGGAGGAAACAGGTCTCCCTTTTTGTATTTTTTGTAAGGAGCAGCCGGCTACCCGCATTCCGTCTTAACTCATCAATAGAGTGCGAAGTCTCAAGAAAAATATCAGCTGCTCCATACATTTGGTGCAATTTTTTGTATGGAACAGCTGATATTTTTTTCGAGACTTCGCACTTGGCCCCATAGTTATTGCTTGTATTGGCGAGTTAAGCGACCCCTTCTGAAACACCCTGTACAGTAGCTTCCAGCATAAGCGACACTTTTTGTGATATTAGATAATAATTTATCGATCTAGAAACCTCGTGCTGCACGTGCAGTGGTATTTCTATCCACAAGGCAGGGTTAGGTTATGAGTGTACGCGGCTACAGTATCACCGACCAAGCCACCGCATGCATTTAGATCACACTACTATGGCGCCTGTCTTTGCCCGGAATATGCATTGCTAGCACGACTAGTCTTTAAAGCTACATCTCCCAAAATTTTACGTTATAGGCAAGAGGAAAGATATAGCCGTATCGAACCGTCGTGCTAGGCCTGCGTCAAATTTTTATGAGGTAATTTTACACTTTAAGTAGTTGTCTGAAGTCTAAATGAGCATTTTTCTTTCTTAAATCTCGTACGTAATTTAATAAATAGTATTGTAAGTATAGTAATGTTTTTAATACTGATAGAAAGAGAGGCCTTAGGCCGAATTTGTTTTTAGTAAGTATAGTAGGTCCTAAACACGCTTAATACCTAAAAAATTGCACCAACACAACCGATTTTACGAATACTCTTTTTTTGTCTTTTAACTCCTCATAATGTAAAACATTTAATACTTTAAATAATCACAGTTAACCTATACAATATACGTTATTGCTTTCAGTAGATATAATGTCCAGGAGATTACTAGGAAGCGATCACCGGATAAACCTAAATTATAATTTCTTTTATAATTTCTAACTATCTACTAAGTAAATCGAAAAATAAATCACGCAAAACGGCAAGAACTACTTTGCTAATAAAATTCTGAACGGAATTTACAAAACTATCCCCGTGACTTACATGATAGTTGCATTTTTTTATCGACCTCGATAAAAATCGATAAAGGCCGCCTTATTGTTTTTTATGTCAATATTCAATTGTAACCCTTATCATAGATACAAAGCGGGGATAAAAATGTTGAATTACCTCGATTTTTACTCCTATAGAACGTTTAATACAAGCGCTCAGGTCGTCTTCAGGGTGTAAATTACAGAAAATAAGGGAAAGAATTTAAGTAAATCCGGGAAAAGACAGGCGCAGAGACAAGCTAGGGCGTAACTACAGTAAACCTTACAAATTATTGTCATTAGACACTCGAGGGGTTGCTATATTGTTAGTACGCATTCCTGTATACAAACTATTCGTAAGTAAGTAAAAAAATGTTACTAATATATTTTTGTATGCGCCCTTTTTGCAATCAAAACTCCTGTTACGCAGACGTGGCACATTTTACCCTTAAAATTAAAACCCCTTTTTTCCATTATTGTTTAAGGTCATGTTACTTCGCTAACAGATGTCGCTAGTGTTGCCAAAGGTCACGGAACTAAGAACATGACTAAAGAACAAAATATGCCATGCCTGTGATGGGCTCAACCCTGACAGAGTAATTAGAACATGAAACGTCGTTACACCGGGTTATCATGTCACCAACATGCTTGTTCCACATGTCACTTGCCATTTGAAAATTACTCGGACAGGGCGATTCGCTAAATATTTCACACTACGACCAAACTCATACACGACTCATACAATAATAATAATACTAATTACAGTGAGATTGCTTTCCATTCTAGTAAGATATGTATGGAAGTTATTGAGTATATAATGAGCTGCTACCTGTGACACTAAGCTGAGAGCAACAGAATCTCAAACAAGTCTCGGAGGAATCTCGAACATCTCTCACAATATTTCAGCTTGCAGTTGTTACAGAACCAAACTAAAGCGTTGAAATCTGCGTAGGTCTTATTACAGAGCAATAGGGGCTACGTAATACAGATATAGTCACCGCAGTTCGGTTCTGAAATACGTGCCTTAGTTGTAAAGTTAACTCAATAGATGGCTATTATTTTCCTAGTAAATAATTATGTTTTCAGCGTGTACTACCAAAATAATCTGTGGCGAGAAGCATTCAAAATAAATATTTTACGGGAAAAAACACAAATAAATTCTATAACATGGTTCATAAAATTATATAGTGTTCAAGAATTTAATTTTAGGTTTACCTGTGGCGCCACCCATTGAGATTTTTGTTAACTATTGGAAAATGGTGACGATATTATGGTCTTATGTGAAATGCAGAAGTTTGAAAATTTTCTGTCGCTCTCTTCTTGTGCTTATGCGACCCTGGGCACCGCGCGATGTCAACTAAACCAAAAATTGAAGATTAACTTATACAACTTCAATTTACAAAAAGTTTTCTAAGGCCAAAGAAGACCCACTAAATTACAAGTGCAGTTTGGCACGATTCAAGTACATTTAACTTTATTTTTCGTTAGAAAATGGCACTAAACGTTTCTAATACTGATCAGGTTCAAAATGGCGGTCGAAAGCAAGATGGCGGCGGTGACGTCACGCGGTGCGGGAAATGTACAGCTGCCAATGAATGAGATTCAGACAAATACACTCGTTAATACTATAATAATTTATGATTTAAACCTTTCCTTTTTAAATATAAATAAGTAATATTGCGAATGATCGTGCACTAACTACTAAGTACTTATACAAATCAAGACAATCCGGCTCGCGGGACGTCGTCGACGTTGGCCCGGCGCGCCAAAAAACTACACTTTCTCATCACCACCAATCGAGCTAAATTATATCTGAGATCTTGAACTTATAGTTAAAAAAAACCTCATGTTTTTCTTCAAAAAAACTAAGTAAAAAAAAAAAGATCTGAAATGCGTATCTTTGGACCTGTACAGGCCTATTGCTTTTAGAGATAAAAAAATTGACTCAAAACCTGAGCTCTCGACTAACCCTAAAAATCCACAATACGAATACTGTTACACCAACCTGAACAAAAACTTAGGAACTCAAAGGGGGGGTCTGGCGTCCTAGGTGGGGGCTCCGCGTTTAAATGTACATGGGGAGGCCGTACATGGCTCCCCAGTCGACACCCTGGAAGGAGCTCATGTCGACCCCGGCGAGCGAGTAGGCCGCCCCGAACTGCGGGAGGGCCGGGGGCGGCTGCGGCGCGGGCGGCACCAGGGCGGCCGCTCCGGGCAGCGCGTAGGGACTGTAACGGTAGGCGTGTGCCGCCCCGACGCCTCCCACGCCTCCGTAGACCAAGCCTCGCCCGCCACGGAGCACGAGCCGCTTGCCCAGAGCTAGCGGCGCGGCCGCGACAGCCTCTTTCGGCTGCGCGCGCTTGCACTCCACCTTCTTATTCTTAATCGTGTGGAAATGTATGTCGCACACCCGTTCGACGGCTTCCTCCGAATGGAAGGTGACGAAGCCGAAGCCCCGGTGCCGCTTCGTCTGCTGGTCCATGAGCATGACCGCGTCCTCGACGTGGCCGAACTGTGAGAAGTAAGTCCTGACCTCTTCGGCGGAGGTGTCCTGCCCAACGCCGCCGACGAAGATCTTCTTGGTCTTGGCGGGCCGCGGGGCGGACTTGGGGGTCGCGTGCTTGGGGTCGATCCGCTTGCCGTCGAGCGTGTGCACGGGGATGGCGAGCACCTTGTCGACGGAGCCGGCCTCCTGGAATGTGATGAAGCCGAACCCGCGCGAGCGCTGCGGGTAGGCCGCGGTTAGTGCGCTGCGGGGAGTGAGGCGATGGGGCGAGAAGAACCTTGCAGACGCTGAGCACGGATGTTGAATGCGTGGCTTTTGAAATGTAGCCAATGGATATTTTTTGTACTTTAAAAGCGGGCAATTCTGCAGGTTTAAAATAGCAGTCGTATGCAATGCTTTGGTGCTTGTCGTAGAGATTCTTTGGCTGCCACCTTTAGACCGTCTCTGAAGAAACTTCTGGTCTGTTTGAGAGTATATTTGGTGCCCATTACAGTAATAATAAAATTCCCAGTGGATTTTAGCATCTGTAAGTGCGTTGAGCATCTGTAAGGTTCTTATCGGCATGTTGTACATAAGACAGATTGCTTGATATTCAATGTTTAAAAAAACCTCTACAGGATGTCACAGAGAATTCTCGTCATAATTCGAGCAGAGCCGTCTTGCTTTAGATATCATCATCATCATCAGCCTGTTAACACCCACAGCTGAGTAAAGGCTTCTTCATGCTCACGCCACCTCTCACGATCCTGCGCCAGGCGCAACCACTGTTTTCCGGCTACTTGGGCTATGTCGTCGGATTACTGGCTGGTGGTCTGCCAACCGATCTCTCCGCTATAGATATAGTCCGATTCAAACTTAATGTCATCTCGGAACATCGTGCAATCCAATGCGCAATACTCAAAATTCATAGATTCTAATTTCTACAACTTGACAGACTCTGCGCGCTCGAAGCTAACTTCATAGACTTCATAAAGTTTGAATCGAACTATACGTGAAACAAAGCCAAATGGTCCTAGTCAATAGCAGGTTAAAAACTTGAATATCATACAACCTTCGTATAAGGGGAAAATAAGGTTAGTATGTCTCTTTGATACAAACTAACTAGGGTTAAATTAGTATCAACCGATAATCGTACGTTACTATGTAAGTAGGTAATAGCAAACTATTTTCTCGACTCTAGTGAGGACCATACGAAAATGTAAATTCACTTGTACAAAGAAAACTAAAGGTCTAGGAGCGTGATTAGCACAATTTTGTCAAAGAAACACACCTTTTATATTCTAAAAGATAATTAGGTATTAAGTTCTAGGATTTGATTTTACCTCTACACGAGTCATTGCGGATTGTTCAGGCCTGAATTATAGTCATCCTAAGGGACTTGATAAACAAAGTGGCAAGGACGCGCAAGCCGGGGCGCGCGCCCGGCGCTTGCCCTGTAAAATGTATGGCGCTCAGCCGCGCGCCCTGTAAAATGTATGGCCACGCGCCCTATAAAATGTATGGCGCTCGGCCGCGCGCCCGGGGCACTTTCATTATCAAGTCCCTAACAGGGCCTCAAGCCTGTGAGTCAGATGTTTTCAATATGATCAAAGTTGTGGGAAAATAGCCGTTTTAATTGCACCCTACAACAAACGTGATTTTTTAAAACAACTATTTTTTCAACTTTTTTTACAGAAATGTCCCCCTTTTGACCAATTGATTATACCTTGCAAAAAGAGTTAGGTAGGAACTTTTGACCTTTGGACCTTGGATGGCTAAAGTCAACCGCAATGACTGTTATGTCAAAAAAAACACGTTTTTAAATAATTTAAAATGTTAGGTTCTAGGGGTTGATTCTAGGCAAGTGTGGTCTACACTATGCGATGATACGCCACCCTCCTAATACATAACCTACTTGATACTTGCACTTAAGAGGGAGGAAAAAGCACACCAGCGCCTCCAATAAAAATAAAACTAGTCTTCTTTTCGGAAGCGTTTTTTTGCTCAAAGCGAACCGACTATGAGCATCTCGAGACTTAACTGTTTATAGGACCTAAGGCCTAGATTCCACAGCCTAGAACCTACGAATAAACCTCGCACAAGAAAAAAAAAACAGGCACTTTTTAGGCGGTGGCGGGATTTATTTGAAGGTTCTAGGATCTAAAATCTAGGCCTTAGGTCCTAAAAACAGTTAAGCCTAGGGATTCTCATTTAACGGTTCCTTTTAGAAGATTTTTTTTCACTGGTGTTGCTGGTGTGCCTTGACAGTCACCTTAATAGAAGCACATCGCATAATATTATCTACAGTACGGTATATCATCAGACATTCAGATAGCGATGTGGTTCAAGCAAGTGCGGTTTTAGTACTTATTCAAAACATGCGTTAGTGTTTAGTTAATTTCAAGTTATAAATTACGTTGGACCTAGTTCTTTCTACCAATCAACCAGTTCTATTCTCTTGACGAACATTACATAAGAAATGCATTCAAAATCTCAACCAAACCCTTAGCAAATAACATAATCCTCGACTCCACATCTACTGGATATAAAGAAAATCAAATATTCAAGTAATAGCACACAAGATTAACTATTATAAACTGCTATAGCACTGCAAACCCTCGACTAACCACAAGATTTAGGGAAGTATTTGACACTATTTTATACTGCACCAATGTTTACTTTCGGCACTAGTCCATACCTACATCTAGACTGTCTGGGAAGCAATTTTAGAACAATTTATGGAATGGTGAAGGAAATGGATGACGCCGAACGTGGCATATCTACTTCGATCAAGGATAAAACTAGATACAACATAGAACTCTGAAATGTGTCTGGAAAAATAGATGTCCAAACTGCCTTTGGGAGCTTATTTGCTCGTAGTCTATGCAATTAAAGTAAAACTGTACACTAATACAATAAGTATGGTCGTATGGTCGAAATGATGTTTCGTATTGTTCTATTGCTGATATCATTTGTTTCTGTGGGGACAAGTTTTTATTGTGATTTTATACGTAATGCGGATTCTATGGGATTTAGTTCGGTGCATATCTATCTAGATTTGAGTCTACGGAGTTTAGGACAAAAACGAAGGTTCACAAACAACAAGAACAAGAACAGAACAATATAATACTTAGACTAAAATGATATTATTATGTATTAGGCTGATGAAAGAATGGGTAAGACTTGCTATGACAGTAAGACCTAGACAATAGCGTAAGTTAAGTGAACAGATGAACAGAATATTAATAGGTACTAGTAAAGTGTTTGAACACTTGGCACTAAATTCCTAACTAGAAGTGTGAAAATATTACGTGGTGATGGTAAGTATTATTTTTCACCATTTGAGTGTCCGCCATTTGCAATTTCTTTTATAGCGCGTTTGATTGGACGATAACTACAATGAATGTGATGTCCTAATGAAAGGAAGTACATAGAAGTACCTACTTGGAGGAATCAATCAATTACAAGCTGTATGTACCTACAAGTATATTAAGGTACAATGGAAAGAAAGAATCAAGTGCTTAATTAAACCTACGCAACTATAAGGCGTCTTTTAATCTGTTAGCCAAAGATCATTCTGCTCATAAATACAAAAAACGGAGCTATAATTTATAGTTAAGAGCAGGTTACCCCGTCCACTAGCGCCGCCAATGAAAAAAAACAATATCTTCTTTTTGGATGCGTTTTGTGCTAAAAACGGGCCGCTAAATGAGAACCCTAGGCTAAGCTATCTTCATGACATAAGGCCTAGATTCCAGATCCTAGAACCTACGAATAAATCATGCACAGGAAAAAAACGGCCACTTTCGAATTTTGCAAATTTTATTCATAGGTTTTAGGATCTGGGATTTAGACCTTAGGTCCAATAGTTAAAATAGTTTTTTTGAGGGCTCATTTTTAGCAAAAAAAAACGCATAAGATATGATGTTTTTTTCATTGGCGGCGGTAGTGTGCCTTGTCCGTCGCCTCGGATGTTCCATACATTTGGTGCAGCACTGCAACTTCTACCTCATGCATGGAACAGCAAAGCAAAAATGGTTTGTATTTATCAGCAGGAATGTTCTAAATGCTGGCGTCCACTAGGCGAATAGGGCCGGGCGGGGCGCATCGCAACCCAAAAAATTCGCCTTCCTGTATTTATAAGAAGTAGCGTCGACTAGAGGCGGGTCGGTGCGGGGCGGGCCGCAGCGCTATTTCATATAAATACAGACAGGCGGATGTTTGCCTTGCGTTGCGATGCGCCCCGGCCCGTGTCGCCTAGTGGACGCCAGGCTTAAAAGGTTGGCCAACGAATCGAAAGTCCATCTGGTACGAAACCTACAAAGTTTTAGTGTTAAATCGTTCAGGATTCTTTGTTAGTACCTAAGTCTAGCATGCTAGTCGCGACTAGGGAATACCTAGGATGTTACCTCGTACCTATATTAGTGCAACACCATAGCCCATCTAGGTAATATACGGCCAGTGTGAAGTTTTATCATATTGCGGCGTAAGATGCGGGGAATCGGTTTTGAAGATAGATAGATAGATCGCTACTCAAGCTCGTTTGATTTTGTTTTCTGAGATCACCTACTTGAGCTTGAGCTATTAATGCCACTCTAGGACGGGTGAACCGATTTGAAAGCATTTTTTTATTATTTAAAAGCACGGTTTTTAGCGATAGTTCTTAGACACGTTTAATGAAAATCGGTGCAGCCGTTTATGCGATATTCTAATTTAAAGTCAACAAGGCTGTATTTTTCTGAAAACTGATTGAGAGATAGAGGCTTTAAATATTTATTTTAAGTTAAAAAAAATATCGCTCGGGAGTACTCGGGATCGGGACAGGACTTAAACCCGCAAACTCTTGCATGCCATGCAGGCGCTCGCTCTACCAATTTGATTGAGCTAATATTATTTATTATTTACAGGCACGAGACACACAAAATAATTTTGTGAAAATAAAAATGTTTTGTCTGTCTGGCTGTCAAAATACTGACTGACTTTTTATCCAATAAAACCTCAAATAAATAGAATAATAAAGCCCCCGAAAAATTTATAAAATTAAATACGTAAGGCGTAAAACGTTTATTGCTCCACGGGAATGACTAAGTCGCCAAAAGGATGACAACCCGGGCAAAAGTTTAACTTAGTTCTGCCATTTAGCACTAGATGGCGCCAAGAGCCAAGATTCGCGAAAAGAAAATAGAAATCTCTCTTAGCCACAGTCCGTATTTTTATTTAAGACTTTCTCGTTTAATACTTCGCTACAGAATTATGTATCTATAAGAAGAAACGATATTATATTTATGCCACAATAATATAAAATCTCACTCTGCTGACCATACACCATCAAAATCTATACCAAATGTTCCTAACAACCAACGGAGTACTCAATACAGACAGCTGTAAGCTCTATTGCACTGACCATAAAGTCGACAGTCCCTCTTCGATCGTACATTCTCTATAGGTCGTCCTTGGAAAAACGTTGGCAACGCAACTTTAGATTAGAAAACATTTTTAATTTAATTTTTACCATGAAATATATTTTTGTAGCAATTTAAGCGAAAAGGTACCTCACTAAAATGTAATTAAATATCAGAATGTTTTGTATTCTGTAAATATTTAAGGCTGATGGATTGATTCGTTAGAGAGACTGAATCCATAGGCCGCGTTCAGATCACCGTACAACAAGTAATGCAACATGCAGTGCAACATTTTCCACACAATGAGCGGTCATTGAACTCATTGTACACACGACAGCACGCAGACCCTTACACTTTCGTTGCGAAGTCGTCCGTAACGTAAGTGAATAGAGTGCACGCGTGTAAGGGTCTACGTCTACTGTACAGTCAGTCAGGCGTTGTATGGAAAATATTAGTGATAATGTGGAAATCGCGAACATATTAAAATGTATGGAAAACGTTGCATTGCATGTTACATTACATGTAGTGTTGCACGTATCTGTGTCCAGCTTTAAATAACACAAGCTGTGGAAGTCTCCGTAAAAGTAAATGAGTGATAAAGGTACCTTTTCACCTAAATAAAGACACTGTATAAGGTCCGTGTTCACAGGGCATGATCATAGACAAGAGCAAAAATACTTAATTCACATTAATTCATACATCAATGGGCGGTTACATTAATTCATAGATTTAAGGTATGGTGAACTCGGACTTTAACAATCTTAATTGTTTTTATTTTCATTCATGTTAACTTTTATGCGAGGAATCCTCAAAAATCCTCATTGGAAATTAGTTACTCATAGGCTTTTAATCTTTAAGGCTCCCCCACACAGGCGCGTTTACCGGTCCGTACTACCGCATGAGTTATTGCGATATCTGTTATCACTGTTATCAGTGCATTTTGTATTGGGAACGTTGCGGCGTTATTTACCGCAGCAGTATGTAACTCCATGGCGATACTAATACAAAATGTACTGAAAACAGATATCGCAATAACGCAAACACAATAACGCGCCTGTGTGGTGGGAGCCTTTCATTTCACAGTTTCGCTATCGCTTGCGTTTTCGAGAGAAAACAGTGTTTGATCGTCGATACCGCAATGGTGTAACAGACTCAAAGTTGTTCGATCGTCACATTGAGCCGATTTCAGCACAAATTCACGAAGCATTTCATAGATGGCCTTTACAGGCGTGGCCATAGAAGCACCCGAATACGGCTGTCCGCTTAGCACAGACAGATTAATTTTGACAGCCGTATTCCGGTTCTTCTATGGCCGCGCCGTCTATGAACAGAGGCGTAGCTAGGTAACCAGGGGCCCTGGGAGCAAAAAAACTAACTGAGGCCCCAACTAAACTGTTTAGGTTATATCAAGTCAAAAGCCATGGCAAGGACGATACTCTCATCCTTGGCCGAGGGTTTCTTTAAAGACACGTGAGCAACGCCCCTTAAAATTTACCGATTTATTCGTAAATAGCTCGGTCCGAGGGGGCCCCGTGAGCTTGGGGGCCCCGGGACATTGCCCCGCCTTGTCCCTATGTAGCTAAAAAAAAACTAAGGCCTTTGCATCTAGGTAATGAGATGATTTATACAGCGTCCAGTGGCACCTTCACTCACACTAGATGGGTGAAGAGACCCCTCGGCGCTGCAGTGCCTGGGACATTGTTTTAGATGGAGTAGGCTTGCCCAGAACCTATACCATCCTGACAGCTTAGTCGGCCTAGCCCACAGCAATGACAGGTCAATAGGTGCTGAGCCAACTAAGTCGCGGGTTTCCTCACGATGTTTTCCTTCACCGTTAGCGAGTGGTATTGCTACTACAAATTCACAAATGTATGTAACTTTGAAATTAAACAAAGTATAGATACATGCCCGCACTGGGAATCGAACCGGGTACCTCTTGCTTCAGAGTCCACTGTTCTACCCACTAGACCACCACCTATGTAGCTACGCCACTGTCTATGAACTGATTTGAATTTGTCCTTTAAAACGGCTCGTTATTCTGACACTCCAAGGGCTAAGCAAAAAAGGACTCAGAAAAAACGCCAAACCCTCACCTGCGTGACGGGGTCCTTCATGATGAGCACATCGGTGACCGGTCCGAACATTGCGAAGTACTCCCGGAGCTTCTCGGAGCTGGTCTGCCAACTCAAGCCTCCAACGAAGAGCTTGGAGGGCGAGGGACTGGCCGCGCCGGGGGGCTGCGCTGCGGTGGGCGTTGAACGCCCGGAGGAAGGGGATTCTGCGGGCAGCGAGAGGCCTAGTTAGGCTTTAGTTGGGTCTTACCATAGGCTGATGGTAAGATACATTTCGTTGGTAGAGGAGACGATTTTAACTATGAGAAGAAAATTATTAAACAATGCTAATTTTTAACCCCCCACCCAAAAAGTAGGTAGACCGATGATGAATGCAAGGCAGCGGAAAGACATTCTCTTAGGATTATGAGGTTGGCATGAAAATTAAGGTGCCCATTCCCAGGCATTATTCATGGGCTTCAAATAGACAACTTGGAATAAAGTTAACTGGTCTAGCAAAGAAAATGTATATGGTGAAAACGTAAATGGCCGGGCATGGCTCAAGTTTGCATCGTATTTAGTCACAGACTTTATTACATTTTTGTGTTGTGGTGGTCACACTTAGTAAGGGTGTGATGTAAAACATACATGCATGGATGATCAGAAAATCAAAAATCATTTTGGACTAGCCTCACAATTTTTTTATGTTTCCCAAGTTGATTCCAATATAATTTTGTTACATTATTTGAACCAATAAGCATATTTTAACTCTATCTCTTATCTCAATTTAGTCTTACCACCTTCCCAAACTATAACTTGAGAGGAAGTATAGCTTCAGAGCAAAAAAAAAGCATGATGGAGACATGTTCCAGGCAATGTACAGTAGTTATTTCCACTACCTATTTAGAAAGTGCCAATAGATGTTAAAATAACTAATAGATTAAAAAAAGTATAATACACTGCACCTTTTAGGTTCAAATTAGCATATCACATAATCACCTCAGCTGATTTTGAAAAACATATCTGAGAACACTTGCTAGAAAACCTGCTCTCAAATTAAAAAAACGCATTCAAATCGGTTCAGCCGTTTAAGAGCTACCGGTGCCACAGACACAGACAGACACATACACGTAGCGGTCTAACTTATAATACCCCGTTTTTTTGTGGGGGGTTTTAAAATGGCTAGGTCTAAGTTATTTGGATTGCGTTACTTTTTACTAAAGCTTAAAGTAATTGGAAAAAGACTACATCTTGACTCACAAACCCTTAGATGTAAGAAAGAAGGGGCTAGTAACAACCTTAAGCTTTTAAACAAGATGCAAAACCCTTTCCGGCAGGAAAAAATGGGCTAATCTGTCTATGATGCTGGGAAACCCTTTTGGTTAAACTTTTCAAGTTGCAAAACACTTTCCAGCAGGAAAAATTTGAACTTTCGCCCTAAAGGGCGGGGATTTACCTACGGCTTAATTGGACGGATTTTCCTCCCATGGTTGGCGAGTCAAGTTGCCCGCAAAAGTAAATGAGTAAACTCACTGATTTGTTGGTGCACCGCGATTTGCTGTTGATGGTGCGCCTGGTGCGCCGCCGCCGTGGCAGCCGCGTGCGCCGCGGCCTGCGCGCTCAGCACGTGCGCCGTCAGCTCTCCGCCGACCAGTCCGCCGTCCACCACCTCCACGCCGCCGACGCCCAGCGCGCCGCTGGAATATAACCCCATCATCTTAGCTGCGGCACTTGACTGACTATCCGTCTCAATGCAGGAAAAACCTAATGGCTTGACCGGCGCGAATTGATCGAAAGGTTTACGCGATTCCGTTCGCTTTCACTTCTTCTCGGTGGCAGTTTCTTTTTCGGCGGGCGTCCGTCGTCCAAGACGGCGGAACATTTCATCGTCGAAACAAAACACGATCGCGCCGCGATGGCGTTGTTTACACGAAGCAAGAAGTCTCGATGGCCGGTTTTGAATTTTTATACCGCGTTTCCTGTCGGTCGCCGGCGTGAATGATCGGTTGTGTAACGGCGAGCCGTGATCGGGTGTTAAATAATCACTTTCTATAACTTACTTACTAGTAGAAACAAATCATTTTTTGAAAGAAAACTTAGAGAAATACTGGCACGGCAACAAGTTTGTTTTGCAAGCAAATGTCAAAAAAGTTTCGTGAAAAAAAGGTACAAAGAAAAGCTTGGTTGTCTATGGTTTTCATGTTGCATTTGCGTTCGAATAATGCACTCCGAGAAATTAGACAAGCAGCCCATATATTATCTAAAATATCCACCGTAAAAATAACGGTTTTTAAATGTCAAAAAAAGGATTGTTTATTTCAATAAGGGCTATTTTCGAGTGTTTTGACGCTCGTAGGTTGAGTGGAATTTTTAGATAATAGAGGCGCAGATATTATAGTCTGAGAAATGTGACATTATTATGACACCTCATATTCAGATTAGGTGGCGCTAGTTGTAGGAAGGTACTTACTGAGTAGATTTATATTTTCATAATGAAGAGCGCATGAAACTCTAAGCTCTGTCAGAGATTTGACGAATCGTCAAAAGATGTAATAGTAGGTAGGTAAGTACCTAATAATTTTCAATTATAAATTGTACCTAGTTCAGGTCGTGTTATAATTTATTGTCTATTTAGATTTACTACCTATAAGGTTGTTATGTATGACAGTTGTTTAGACTTTTAAGAGTTATAAACCTAACCCAAACTAGGTAGGTACATCAGTAGTACAGTACTACAATCCAAAGCTCGTGAATGAACATTTAAATTAAATGCATATTCCACCCACTGCGCAAAATCTACGCTACATAGGTATCTCTTTTCAACAAATACCTAGGAAGGCAGTTTTCAATGTAGAAACTGTGACGTCAAGTTTTTCCTCGCCCATTGTTGTCTTTCTCTATTATTCAAACATCGCATTTGCCGTCTCATTCAATACTGTGTGAAAGGGGGGGTGGGGGGTGATATCTCTCTCACCAGTTTCCTGGACGCCTGATATTTTGCACTGCCAGTTTGTAATATTTACCCTTAGTAACCTTGATGTGGTTATTGAATTTTAACATAAACCTTAAGATAATAATTTATGTAGCTATAACCCAATTTCTTGCTCACAAATTTGCTTACTTAGCAATGTAAGCCCGTATTTATCTATATTTTGATGAAAAACTTTCGTACAAGCGGCTTTGCTTAACAAATCGTTGGAATAAAATTTTGATGAGCCACTAATCTGCCGTCACGAACTTTACCTGATGGATGTCCAGTGCCTGTGAAAAGAACTTCCTTCCCCGGTACTTCTCCGCACATATTCCCGCTGTAATAAATCAGGTCAGACGGCCGTAATTTATCTTTTTGCGGCACAAATCTTTCGCTCTGTTGCCGGTTCCTTTCTGTTAAGAGCCTCTTTGCGTCTGAGATGGCCTTATACGTCCTCATAATTTACGTCTTGCGGTTATAGTAAATGTATACGGGAGATTAATAATTATAATATCTGTGCATATTATAAAACTTGTCTATCGACAAGTTCTGTTCTAGTATTTAGGTAGTTGGTATCCATAATGGTATTTTATGATCCTTAGCTACGTAGAGGGAGTAAATATCTGCAAAACCTCCTTCACTTAACCAGAATCAAACAACTATTGCCATTTCATCATTAACAGTTTACAGAACCCATATTTTTGTAACCGTAACCGATGCGATAAAATAGGCAACCGATAAATCGTTGGTCAGCCCCTTGATTGCTCAACGTGGCGAATCATTTCGGCCATTGAACGGTGGGTTAAAGGTGAGGCTGTCGCTCCGGGGTACTGATTGCGTTGGTTGGTATAGCCTGCTGGAGTTTGAAACTTAATTCGAAACCGACCAACGCTTAGAATTGGATTTGGTGCAGTAAAATACGGGACGTTTCAGAGATAAAATGGGGTGGTATTTGGTTTTATGCTGATGTCTGTTAGTTATTTATTCTCTTTTAGGTTTTCATAATCTTGAATAGGTTCTTACTAAATCGTTCAGAAATCTTAAATTCAAGATGGATTAACAATATCAAGGCAGATTGAAATTTTCCTCACTGGATTATAGGTAGGTACCTACCTACCTAGTAGATAAGTAACTTTGTTTGATCTGTGTAAGTATAACCTAGCCTAGTAGATACTTGAAGGAAGCAGATATATAAAGAGCCAACCATGCCTGCCGCTCTATTATGGAAATACTTCTTTGTTTAGTTTTAATTGAGAGCTTGTACTGAACTGAACAATGTTGCACTACCCTTTTCCGTCTATTTTGTTTGTCTTAGAAGGTTTCCAACACAAAGTAAGTTGGCAAGAATGAGGAAGGGGTTCATGTTTCTACGTTTAACAGCAGTCACCGGGTTTCATTCTCATTTACTCTATAAGTTTGTATAGAGTAAATGCATTAAATTAGATAATTTTCTTCTTCTTCTTCAGCATTTATTTGTCCACTGCTGGACGTAAATGCCTCTTCATGCTTCTTCCACTTTAGCCAGTCTGCAGCTATTGTAGTCCAGGTTGAGCCTGCTGTAGCCTTGATGCTGTGTTCAGATATCTAATAATGTGTTAATATTTTACCCCAATAAAATATAAGCTCCTCAAAACATTGATGACTTGCCTACCCTTTGAAGTACTATCTATTGATGTGCATGGTATTATACAGCAACAAGCGTAATAACTAGTAGGATCTAAACATAATAACTAGTAGTTCACCCCGAACTGTGAACTCGCGATGTGTACATTTTTACCAAGACCATTCGCGCACGCGCATTGCATAATAACTTTATAACCCCATATATCGGCAAACCCTCGACCGATTTGGCTAATGCCTACCAAATTTCATGACGATCCGACTTAAACTCAAGTTATCGTGGAAAAAACATTCATTCACTCATGGGTGGTGATTCATTCATACAACATACATACAAACGCCGGATTGTTTCAATGGACTCAGAGAACTTCGCCCGCTTCGCTTTTCCAAAAGAAAGGATATAACATAGACCCGGTTTCTGAATTGAGAATTTTACTTAACTAACTTTTGTAAATACTTAACTATCGTTCTGTCACGTTCTTTTGTGAGAAATCCGCAGAGGCAGAACGATATTTAAGTGCTTGCCTAGCGAATTTCTCAAATCAGAAAACGGCAGATAGATAGACAAAACTTTCCGCGTACACGCTAAATAATAGTTGCTCAATTTTCCCGGAACGGCCCAAAGCCCATAAATCCCTAATGTGGGCGGTAGGTAGTATGTACGAAACTGCGAATGCGAGTGCTCCGACTGGACCGATGAACCTCGATCGAATGAACGCAAGTCGGCTTAGGGTGAGAACAACCCACCGCAGGTTGATGAACCCTAACCTCAATCCTAAACCGCAGTCCACACAATATTCACCAGTCGACATCATGTGGAAAACCTGAATATAGATGTCTCAAATTGAAAAAACAAGGAAAAGGGAGATAATGAATTAATTTCATTTTAGTGGAAAATCGATAGCTTAGATAGATCGAGGGTGGGTTTCTGTCGGGGTGTGAGCGGGGAGGACCGGGGCGCGCGTGCGTGGGTCCGCGGGGCGCGGCGCTCGGCCACGCCGCCTCACACGCTCGCCGACGCCCGCCGCCGCAGCCTCGCGCCGCTCCGCCGTATCGCGCCACTCCACCATACGCGCGCCGCTCCGCCATATTGTCCTGTCACAGCAGTACGTGCTGGCTACTGCTCTGTCGGGACAAGACGGTGGAGCGCTGCCCTCCCATCGCACCCTTGAAGCAACCGACGAGCCCGAAGAACTCAAGAAGCAAAGCTGTTCCAATTTGTAACACTGTGTGCCGTGTCTGAGCCATTCTCTGTTCACAGGTGATATCATCATAAAGAAATTGCAGGTGGTTGCAATGGTTTCTCAGTTCAGAGCTGGTAAAACGGAGGGAGCGGCCCGTAGAATCGATGTGACGGAGCCAAGCCTAGGTTCGCCCGATCGATGTTTGCCGAAAAACGAATCGGTTCGAAGTGCAAGTGTTTTCTTTAGTCTCTAGTGTACAGTGTGCTTGAGAATTTATTCATTGAAATCTGTGTGAAGTGTTTTTATTAATTGCTTTTGATGAAATTAAAGCCGTTGATAATGCATTACAAAATGTAAAGAGTCTGTAGCGAGGTGGCTGTGGCGAACGCCGGAGGGTGTCGTATCGAGCGACGCACCGCGCATGCGCCTGCATCGCCGCCATCTTCCTCCAAGGGGTGATACTCTCTAATAAAATCTTGATGTTCACCCCCTCTCGTTCACCTACACCGTTTACGTTATGTTGAATGTCTTTTTCGCGCGTTTTATTCTCTTGAATTAACTTGCGGATTGAATTATTGCAAAGTGAAATAAGTTGTGAGTTCTTTACTGATACTGTGAAGTTGTTTATAATTTCTGTAAAAAACAAAGAGTTACCTGAAAAAAAGTTCACCCTTTGTTTATTTTTCCTTATAAAAAAATCACTTAACCGAGTTATTTTATTTGTGCACCTAACAAAATATGGAGCAGTTTTAAGAGCATATTTAAGTTATAAACAAAATAACCTTATGAAAATTGCTTATTTATTTGAAGTTGAATTGAATACCTAATACACAATGAAACGCACAAAACTACCAGACTCGTCAAGTAAAAGTTAATCAATACAAATTGAAATTCCTAAATACGGAAGCACAATAGATGACGTCACCGAAGTCACTCCCGGATCGGCAGCGTCACTCCTTTGAACCTACGGGTGCGCCGGTTCCTTAACTATCACAGCTCAGCTTACAATGGTCTCCCCAGCCCCAAAATAGAACCAGGCTACAAAGAGCTCTAAAAAAAGGGTAGGTAGGTAGTAAACACCGTGGGTTCAATTAATTATGGCCTGTTGTACGCGGTGACATAACGAGATAAATGCCAAACGCGAAGAGCTGACACAAATGGGCCTTTGTTTAATAAAATCAAAACATCACAGGCCGACCTCATTTCGGGGCGTAAAAGGCTTCCTCTGATTTTGTTTGTACGACATTGTTACGGCTGATGGGGATCATGTTCTCGGGTTAAGAACTCAACAGGTAAAGTGAACTAAAAAGTAAATTCCTTGATGTTACCTACTATAAATCATAATGTATGTAGGTATGCAGCTTAAAGGAAAGTTAATATATTTTTTGGGTTTGTATTGGCTTAACTGTGCCGAGCGCCGCCGTTATATACCATGCAGCCAGGGTTATGCCATAAAGCTTATAATTTCATACTATTTAAAAAAGTTATACAAAAAGGCTCTTGACTACGAGATGAGATTAAAGGTCTCGTCTCACAGTAGGTACTGCGAAATCTGCGCGGCGCGCCATCTATGATACATTTTATGTGGAGAGAATCGTTGTAACGATGCCGACTCCGGGCGTAGAGAGGGACGTTTCGAAGTTTCGATACAACCCTCCACTGACGTTGCTCTCCGATCGTCGCAATCACGCCCGTCGTGTGACACCGCCTTAAAATTTGTATGCATCGGACGTCAGCGAGTCAAACTAGGTGAGTGGTTGGTAGGGAGAGGTAGTCCGTAGTGTCACGCCTGACATCTCCAAGGTCTGGAGTAGGGTAGGTGAAATAAGATCGAGATTGCGTATAAAATTGACAGATTTTATAATAGCTTATCAGATGTGACTTTTGTGGGAACAAAATTGTAAGGATTAACTTAAGTAGTTTCAAAATAACTATTATGATAATCATGATGTTATTATGGTAATTATGTTGCCTAGCATGCCTAATGGTAGCTCATATTTTTATGTTATTGAAAACCTGCACGAAAAACAAACCCAAGCAAATGTAAAACCTATAGTTTATAGGAAAATTCTACGGACCCAACGCCGCATAAAGTTGATCTCGGTTTGTCTTGAAATATAAATTAAAAACTAACCGGCGTTTATGTGAAAACTTCTTGCATTCATATTTATCCCACTGTCCCATTTGGTTTGAACAAAGAAAGTTGCTTGCCCTTGTTTTCATATAAATTGTCATGGACGGGAAAGCGGCAAAAAAACTTTCTAACTAAATAAGTTAGGCACAGAAAAGACCGTGACGTAGCAAGATACCCGATCATTACTGAAGCGGTAGTCTTGCCTGACTAACTGGTGAGCTACGGTTTCATACGATTAGCTCTTTTGGTAAATGACCAAAGAATAATGGACCTGGTTCTCAGTCCCCTGCCGAAACATTTTGTCATCAATTTTTTGTCTCCGAAGGGACGACTTTTCCGACTTCATTACATCGGCGATAGTTTGCGTTTTTTCACATCTCAGCTTTTCACTTACAATGGCTCTTCGAAAATCACTTTAGTGTTTTTTGCTGGCAAAATTGATCGACGTAGGTAGTAGTGATTCGGATTTTTTCCTGTTGGATTTCATTAATGCGAAAACAAAAAAGTTTTCGTAGCCCACGCATGGATGGACGAAGCTTAAATAAACGAAATCTCATGTCATGCCTCACCACGATCGCTAGATCAGTATACTTAATATCTCCATAGAAAGTTGGACCAAATCAAATCTCAAGTTGAAATAATGGATACCTACTTAGTAGTTTATTTCATGAAGAAGATTCAAATACCTGACCAACATAATTATCAGAGGCAAAAAGCTAGTATGAACAAAATGAGATCTCTAAAACCAGACATGTCACTATAAGGGCAACTAAAGGGGCGGAACAAAGAGATTCACGTAATTAATGAACGCGATTACCTACACAAAAACAATCAGCGTCCCATTACTACCCCTAAACTGTCCACGCAGTTCATATTTCACGACGACGCAGCTGTCAAGCGCACACACAAGACAATAGGATTATCATTTTCACGATCATCTCTCGCCGCCATTTTAGAGTGTCCTGCGCTTTATGGCCGTCGCACGGCTTCTCCACGGTGCATAAATCATATTTACCCTTGTCATAAGAACTTGCGTGCGTTTGATAGTCTATTAAATCGCCTGGAAACGAGCTGACTGCGAACCAGTGACTCGTTGCGATGGAGCCATTGGCTTTGCGGATTATGAAATAAAAAAATATAAAAAATCCGGCTATGCGAGACGGATTTCTGCCTTTGACAGTTTACTTGGAGTTTCTTTTCGGGCCGCGACGCAACTCGCCTTAATAATATTGTCTATGGTTTGTTTCCGTTATGGTTTTCCGATTTGGACGTGATTTTGCACTTGCAGTTGCAGACTTGCAGTTGAGTTGCAATGAAAAAAACATTTTATTCCGGTTCTTTGACTTCTTTGCCATTTTTTAATTTTTGACCACGTGAACCGGATTCACTGCATGGAGGGCTGTTTTTTGCAAGGAGTACATGCAAAAAGGGGATGTGTTTTTTTATTGGCGACACGGCGGCTCTAGTATGCTAACTTGTTAGGTTCACCATAACATTATGAAAATAATAGAAAGAAAATAATACATAATAATAATTGCTTTGTTTGTATTATAAGTAGGTTGGTCTAATGGTTACCAGCAGCGGCAGTAAAATGGTCGTTCCGTTTACGAGCAAGTTTAATGTTTTGCAAATACTTTTATGGTTATATGTATTTTGTCATATTATGCCATTTTCTTTTACATTTCCTTCAAAACGATGCACGACCTTTCCTATAAACTAGTTTACCACTCTTTTCATAGTAAATAAATCTGCCACTTTTATTCTCTGCATCAGCCAGCCGATCAGGTACACCTAGCACGAGAAACCACATCGAGTTTTGACAGCTCGGGACGTCTATTCCGCGACTTGATTTATAGTGATCGCGCCAGCGGTGGTGGTCTAGTGGGTAGAACAGTGGACTCTGAAACAAGGGGTCCCAGGTTCGATTCCCAGTGCGGGCAGGCATGTATCTATGACCTTGTTCAATTTCAAAGTTAGGTACGTACATTTGTGAATTTGTAGTAGCAATACCACTCGCTAACGGTGAAGGAAAACATCGTGAACCCGCGGCTTAGTTGGTTCCACGCGTATTAACTTGTCTTTCCTGTGGGCTAGGTCGACTAAGCTGTCAGGATGGTATAGGTGCTGGGCAAGCCTACTCCATCTAAAATAATGTCCCAGACACTGCAGCGCCGAGTGGTCTCTTCACCCATCTAGTGTGAGCTGTGTGAGTGAAGGTGCCACTGGACGCTGTTGTATAAATCATCTCATTTCGAAGATGCGAAGACCTGAGTTTTAATGATCGCGCCAACACTGAAAAACGCTTGCCATTAGTTCGCCCTTCCTAAACTGAAGTTACCTTGGCATAGAAAGTGGCGCCCGGAGCAAAAGGGAACTAATCGTCCCTTGATGCAGGGTGCTTAGCCTGTAACGCAATGGTGCCAAAATGGGCTCCCGGTTAACGGTTTCAATGGGGTTTTTTCCAGGCATCAAAAATAGCCCGAATAACTGTCAAAATCAGTCTATTAATCTGTGGTTTCCATACAAACCACAGATTTAGTTGCGCGATAATTCGCGAATCGCTGTCAAATTTGACATTTGGAAAAATCCCTATTACGATTTATTAATGCTGTCGGTCCAGTGTCGGTCCTTCTAATGTTTTTATAGTACAGCAAAGATGAATATGAGTCTAATTCTAGAGGATTAGTTCGCTGGTTGTAGGAGAACAACGAAAAAATCCCGGTTTTGTCCCTCTACCTGAGACGCCATTGATACGCCATTGTGTTACAGGCTAAGGCCCCTTGTTTCAGATCTCTCTGTCGTTCATTGTTATTTACAGTCGGCCGCACGCTAGGATACCCCTTTTTGTTCGATTGGCGCCCTTATGCCGCGCGCGTTAAGAGTTGCCATGGGGTATCTGTAACTGTCGCCGACCGTACGTCCAAAGAGCGTCCACTGCATTCTTGGACTTATATCCCACTATATTTCGGATTGATTGCAGATTGCATTTACCTGAAACAAAAAAAATATATTGATTAGTGGAGGAAAGAAGTAGGGGTAGTTGGTAATCGAGTGGGGTAGTTACCACCTCTGGTGTCAGATTTTTTACTCAGACATGGCTTAACGATTGTTATTAATTTTAAAAAAAACTGGGACCAACAGTTTAACGTGCCTTCCGAAGCACGGAAGCGCTCAGATATTATTGCCATAAGTGGTCACCCATCCATGGACTGACCGCGCCCGATGTCGCTTAACTTTGCTAATCGATTATGAATCTAGTAAATTCTACTACTTGTCCAACTAGGCTGTGCTTCTAGCTTTCTTTCGTGCATCGTGGAGGATTGTAGATATTTGGGTACCTACCTAGGTTATAGGTACTTACTAGGTAGGTAGGTACGGTTGGCCACAGTCTAGGATACCCCATGGTTAGCTCTTACCGCGCCCGGTATAAGGGCGCCAATCGAACAAAAAGGGGTATCCGTTTGGATGACTGTAGGTACAGTCGGCCACACGCTAGCTTTTTGTGCCTACGAAGATGACTCATCTAACTTGCGGGGTGTGACTTTTCATGTTGGAACCAAGGTCTCACCCCGCTCTCTTTACAGTCGGTTGGTTTCAAAGGATATGAGTTGGAAAGATAACATTTATCCTCATTTATTATTAGACTCACTGCCGGTTTCTGATTTGAGAAATTCGCTAAGCAAATACTTAAATATCGTTGTGCCTCTGCAGATTTCTCACAAAAGAACGTGACAGAACGATAGTTAAGTCAGGCCTCAGGCCCGGTTTCTGAATTAAGAATTTTACTAAGCAAACACTTAACTATCGTTCTGTCACGTTCTTTTGTGAGAAATATGCAGAGGCAGAACAATACTTACCCATTTGCTAAGCGAATTTCTCAATTCAGAAATCGTCAGTCTGACGCTTTCGATACGAAAGAAAAAGATTAACACCTAAGTACAGTCGGCCACAGTCTCAGATACCCCTTTTTGTTCGATTGGCGCCCTTATGCCGCGCGCGATAAGAGCTGCCATGGGGTATCTGAGATTGTGGCCGACCGTACATGCCACAGACCATGAATCTCTTCAAAGAAATTTTTAAAAAGCATTATACCTGAAACCATAGACTTATTATTATACACTTCTAGCCTGAAACAAGTCAACGTCTAAATGTGATTTTCAACAACGTTTTTTCTACGACTTTGGTGAAAGCGCAAAGTACCGATCCCGAGCTATTCGAAAAGTCGTAGAACAAAAAGTTGTTCGAAATCACATTTAGAAGTTGACGTGTTTCAGGAATAAAGTTATCTAAAAATTACCCTGTATAATTTTACGTAGCGATTGGAGCTCATTTGGTTGTATGTAGGTACCTCGACGACGGCACGTTTTGTTGTAAAGTCGCCCGTAACATAACCGAATAGGGTGCTAGCGTGTAAGGGTCGACGTGGTTGTTCTGTGGTTGAATTAAGTTTCTATGTAAATTATTTTCTCCCTTGTGTGTGTGTGGCCGGTTCCAAACACGGAATCCGAAAGGAACTGGAAACATCCGTGCCAAAGCAAACACAATGGCGCCCCCTACCCCCTCGAGTGCCTTCCGACGAAACAACGGGAAGTGAAAACGCAACCACTCGTGTTACCGGAAAATTCCCCTAGATGGCGTTGGGTTAATTTTGTCTTACAATAAAATTATTTCATGTATGTAAAATATTATAACTTATTATAGCGGCGGTCTCTAGTAAGTAATAATTTAATAAATAACCTAGAATATTTTAACCCCCGACCAAAAAAGAGGGGTGTTATAATTTTGACCGCTATGTGTGTATAAAAGCATTTTTTTAAATATTTAAAAGCAGGTTTTTTAACGAGTGTTCTATCAATATCGGTTCAGCCGTTTATGATGCTAATTTGATGCTAAAATATCGGGTCTTTTTTTTTTATTTCGTAGGTAAGTACTCATTCAGCAGAACATGAGGTGATGCAACTTATTATAGCGGTGGTAGCCAAATAGGTAAAACAGTGGTCATATGAAGTAAGTAAGTACGGTCGGCCACAGTCACAGATACCCCACGCACGGCCCACACCACGGCAGCTCTTACCGCGCGTGGCATAAAGGGCGCCAACCGAACAAAAAGGGGTATCCTAGCGTGTGGCTACTGTACCTACCCTAGAATAATTTTATATTCTAAAGACATGCAGCCTTCTCACGTCAATTTACCTTTGCGTTCTGAGAAGGTCGTATTCTATTTACTGAGACCATTATTTAAATAAAGGGAGATATTTTATTTCATTTCAGGCACGCTCCTTTGGTCGGGGGTGGCTTGCTCTTGACCATAGAATTAGGACACCTAGAATCGCAATCAGTGCTCGCAAAGTGAAGCAAATAAATGCATACCAAATTGGTACGCTTTCTAAAACGGCATGTCCATAGAATTAGGACACCTAGAATCGCAATCAGTGCTCGCAAAGTGAAGCAAATAAATGCATACCAAATTGGTACGCTTTCTAAAATGGCATGTCAGTGTTCAAGGTCACTTTCCAGCGAACGGAGCTCCTGCAATTTTATTCAAAATGACGGGTTTTTGCTGTGTTTGGCTGCAGAAACAGCACGGATAAGAAAGATGAAGGCACGAGGATCACTTTACACCAGTAATAACAACGATTCCACTTTATATTATGTCGAAAAAGATCGTATTTAGATTCAAAATTTTTCTTCCGTATGACATTCAACGTGTTTTATGGGGTTGCCAGTAGGTAGAATGTCGAAAATCACACTACACAATAAAACAATTTTAGAAATATCAATCTGGAGAGCTTTGTTTTAGTTTTCCTGTAACAATGAACGACTTATGAACCGACTTCAAAAAAGGAGGAGGTTTCCAATTTGTGTAGCTTTTTTATAACAATAACTTTTTACCTTTCGGACCGATTTAGATTTTTTTTTAACCACCGATCCAAAAAGAGGGGTGTTATAAGTATGAACGCTGTGTCTGTGTGAATGTGTGTGTGTGTCTGTGGCAGCGTAACTCTTAAGCGAGTGAACCGATTTGGATGAGATTTTTTTTATATGAACGAAGGTTTCCTAGCAATGGTTCAGCAACATATTTCATCAAAATCGGTTCAGCCGTTTATGAGATATTTAGGAGATATCTGCACCTAAATAAATTCCCCCGAAGGCAAAGTTGAGTAGCATTTCCCATTTCAAATTACATTTAAACATAAGTTGTACCTATATATTTTTGTAAGCCATTTTAAAACCCTTCATTTTGATTCTCCGATCAATAGGTTTAAAAAAATCAAAAATACCTTTGTTTGGGGCTAAAAATCGGCTATTTTTTTTTTATCTGCCCAGTGTCACTCTTACAATCAAGATCAATCTAACGACACTACGCAAGTTAAAATCCATCAAGTGGTTTAGGCTGTAGAGCGTGCCAAAGAAATGTACATACATATGTTACCGGCCAAACCCGATTTAAGGATAAACTAGTTTCGCCTAGGCCAAACTAGTTTATCCGAACGTCTTATGGATAAACCGGTATGTCCTAGGCCAAACTAGTCTAGCCGAAGCTCTTAAGGAGAAACCAGTTTAGCCTAAGCCAATCTAGTCTGGCCTAGCAAGAATATGTAAGCTTCAGGATAAACTAGTATGGCCTAGCCCGAACTGATATTGACGAATGATTAGGTATGAATGTTACCATATCTCGTAAACTAAGAGGTTTAGCGCAAAAATAACGAAATTTTCGAACCCCTTAATAACCCTGGAACCAAGCCTTTTACTTCTATACGTGTTCTAAAAACCTACATACAGGGTGTTAAACATACAGGGTATTCCTGAAAGTGTGACAGACAGTCGAAAAATATTTAAAACAAAGGTTAGGTCAGTAGGTTTGGTTGGCGACACACTGGCATACTTCATTTTGTTTACGAATGGTCCTTTAAACCGGACAAAACCGGACCTACCGTAGACTTTTTGAACGTAGGCTTTTTCAAATTCGGCCTCTTAATGCGTCCCCTACTGTTCAGATAATTACGGCGGGTTTTTTAATTTTAAGAGAAAGTACTAGGCTAGCATAAATAAGTAGAATCTGTATCACCCCTACTCAAATAGGGCTAGACGAGTTTGGCTAAACTGGTTTCTCCATACGAGCATAGGGCTAGACTAGTTTAGCCTAGGCCAAACTAGTCTAGCCCTATTTAAGTAGGGGTAATACAGATTCTACTTATTTATGCTAGCCTAGTACTTTTTCTTAAAATTAAAAAACCCGCCGTAATTATCTGAACAGTAGGGGACGCATTAAGAGGCCGAATTTGAAAAAGTCTACGTTCAAAAAGTCTACGGTATGTCCGGTTTTGTCCGGTTTAAAGGACCATTCGAAAACAAAAAGAAGTATGACTGTCAGTGTGTCGCCAACCAAACCTACTGACGTAACCTTGGTTTTAAATATTTTTCTACTGTCTGTCACACTTTCAGGAATACCCTGTATGTTTAACACCCTGTATGTCGGTTTTTAGAACACGTATTAGAAGTAAAAGGCTTGGTTCCGGGGTTATTAAGGGGTTCGAAAATTTCGTTATTTTTGCGCTAAACCTCTTAGTTTACGAGATATGGTAACATTCATACCTAATCATTCGTCAATATCAGCTCGGACTAGGCCATACTAGTTTATCATGAAGCTTGCATATTCTTGCTAGGCCAGACTAGATTGGCCTAGGCTAAACTGGTTTCTCCTTACGAGCTTCGGCTACACTAGTTTGGCCTAGGACATACCAGTTTATCCATACGACGTTCGGATAAACTAGTTTGGCCTAGGCGAAACTAGTTTATCTTAAATCGGGTTTGGCCGGTAACACATACATACATATACTCGAAAAACATAAACCTCCTTCTAGGGCAGTCGGGTACAACCGTACAACAGATAACTTTTTTTGTTTAGATCGCAGATCCTAGATTTAAAGTTCATACGCACAAATATTGAGAAATGTTACTGTATATAACATTTCTCTTGTTGACTTCTTGACTTCTTGTCCGCAAACATAATTTAATATGTTTATCACCTTACCAACCAGAAGGAAAGTCACAATATTGTGAAAAGCTTATTACGCTGGCAGCATTATTAGGGTGCATGTGTTGTGTAGGCGATTGTCACAGTCAGCAGCTTTACGCACACATACAAAGCGAGGCGCCTCAATTTCGGGCGGCGTTTTGAATGGACGGACTCCGTCTAGGTGTAGTAAGTCTATGGGCATGTCAGTGTTCAAGGTCACTTTCTAGCGAACGGAGCTCCTGCAATTTTATTCAAAATGACGGGTTCTTGCTGTGTTTGGCTGCAGAAACAGCACGGATAAGAAAGATGAAGGCACGAGGATCACTTTACACCAGTAATAACAACGATTCCACTTTATATTATGTCGAAAAAGATCGTATTTAGATTCAAAATTTTTCTTCCGTATGACATTCAACGTGTTTTATGGGGTTGCCAGTAGGTAGAATGTCGAAAATCACAATACACAATAAAACAATTTTAGAAATATCAATCTAGAGAGCTTTGTTTTAGTTTTCCTTTAACAATGAACGACTTATGAACCGACTTCAAAAAAGGAGGAGGTTTCCAATTTGTGTAGCTTTTTTATAACAATAACTTTTTACCTTTCGGACCGATTTTGATTTTTTTTTAACCACCGATCCAAAAAGAGGGGTGTTATAAGTATGAACGCTGTGTCTGTGTGAATGTGTGTGTGTGTGTCTGTGGCAGCGTAACTCTTAAGCGAGTGAACCGATTTGGATGAGATTTTTTTTATATGAACGAATGTTTCCTAGCAATGGTTCAGCAACATATTTCATCAAAATCGTTTATGAGATATTTAGGAGATATCTGCACCTAAATAAATTCCCCCGAAGGCAAAGTTGAGTAGCATTTCTCATTTCAAATTACATTTAAACATACTAGTCTACTAGTCTAGCCCTATTTAAGTAGGGGTAATACAGATTCTACTTATTTATGCTAGCCTAGTACTTTTTCTTAAAATTAAAAAACCCGCCGTAATTATCTGAACAGTAGGGGACGCATTAAGAGGCCGGATTTGAAAAAGTCTACGTTCAAAAAGTCTACGGTATGTCCGGTTTTGTCCGGTTTAAAGGACCATTCGTAAACAAAAAGAAGTATGACTGTCAGTGTGTCGCCAACCAAACCTACTGACCTAACCTTTGTTTTAAATCTTTTTCGACTGTCTGTCACACTTTCAGGAATACCCTGTATGTTTAACACCCTGTATGTCGGTTTTTAGAACACGTATAGAAGTAAAAGGCTTGGTTCCGGGGTTATTAAGGGGTTCGAAAATTTCGTTATTTTTGCGCTAAACCTCTTAGTTTACGAGTTAAGGTAACATTCATACCTAATCATTCGTCAATATCAGCTCGGACTAGGCCATACTAGTTTATCCTGAAGCTTGCATATTCTTGCTAGGCCAGACTAGATTGGCCTAGGCTAAACTGGTTTCTCCTTACGAGCTTCGGCTACACTAGTTTGGCCTAGGACATACCGGTTTATCCATACGACGTTCGGATAAACTAGTTTGGCCTAGGCGAAACTAGTTTATCCTTAAATCGGGTTTGGCCGGTAACACATACATACATATACTCGAAAAACATAAACCTCCTTCTAGGGCAGTCGGGTACAACCGTACAACAGATAACTTTTTTTGTTTAGATCGCAGATCCTAGATTTAAAGTTCATACGCACAAATATTGAGAAATGTTACTGTAAATAACATGGACTTCTTGTCCGCAAACATAATTTAATATGTTTATCACCTTACCAACCAGAAGGAAAGTCACAATATTGTGAAAAGCTTATTACGCTGGCAGCATTATTAGGGTGCATGTGTTGTGTAGGCGATTGTCACAGTCAGCAGCTTTACGCACACATACAAAGCGAGGCGCCTTAATTTCGGGCGGCGTTTTTAATGGACGGACTCCGTCTAGGTGTAGTAAGTCTATGCTCTTGACACAGACTTGAGAGTCGAACGAACATAATACAAAATAATAAAGAAAACCGACTTCACTGGTGAAAATGTACACAGATTAAGCTATTGGACTGATTCCGACTGATTTCTGCTGTTCGTTGAGGAGTTCCGTTCTCCATCTCCGAAGTTTTTCATCAGATCTTCACCAATTGTTTAAAGGGACCACATGGGAAGTATATTTACCCTTTCACAAGCTTTCACCCTTTCACGGTTCACGTAGAAAACAGTACCGAGGTATGTACACACGCACGACAGCACGTCAGACTGTACACTTTTGTTGTAAAGTCGCTCCTAACGTAACCGAGTAGAGTGCTAGCGTGTAAGCGTCGACGTGCTGTCGTGTGTACCACACATAAAAAAAAACATGGGTCGAATTGAGTAGAAAAAAGCCTCGACCGAAGTTTCGAAGGCCTTTATAACCCGTGTCATTAAAGAAAACATTTAGGATAAACTTCAAATCACTCTCCCTCTCGCTCTAATTAATACAGTCAAAGCGAGACAACGCTAGGTTTTTGACGCCGTCCTAAATGTTTTCTTCAATGACACGGGTTATACCAACTTTTCTGCTTACGGAGTAAGCCCCCCGGGTCTGGGAGCCTAAATTCGTCGGCGAAACGAATCAAATATGAAGTGAAAAGGCATTTTCTTCGCCGTAACTCAATATGTATAGCGACGAAAGCTAAGTAGCATTTGGTACACACGATAGCACGTGGGGTTACCCTTGACGCTATCGCGATCCAATTGAAAAAGTTTAAAATTAATTTCTCTTTGAATTCGCATAGTAATGCTTTGATTTTAAATACTTTGTAATGTTTATTCGAAGATAAGGCTGTTTCATTCACTAAAAACAAAAAATGCGTCTTAATTTGTAAAATATTACATTTTGTAAATTGCGCCATATTGCGGCCGTATTGGAAACATGCGTCAAAGGTAGAGGGGCAGAGTGTACACTTTTGTTGTAAAGTCGCCCGTAACGTAACCGAGTAGGGTGCTAGCGTGTAAGGTTCGACGTGCTATCGAGTGCACAAAGTCGCTGCATCCGGTTCCCGACCAGCCCCTCTACCCTTGACGCATTTTTCCAATACGGCCGCAATATGGCGCAATTTACAAAATTTAATATTTTACAAATTAAGACGGATTTTGTGTTTTTATTTGAATAATAGGTGAAGTGTAACTAGGTGAAGCGTGTTTCGGCAAGGCGTAGTGAACCCGAATAAAACAGCCTTGACCTTTGAATAAACATTACAAAGGCCCGGTTTCTGAGTTGAGAATTTCGCTAAGCAAATGGGTAAGTATCGTCCTGTCTCTGCAGATTTCTCATAATAGAGAGTGACAGAGCGATAGTTAAGAATTTGCTTAGTAAAATTCTCAACTCAGAAACCGGGCCAAAGTATTTAAAATCAAAGCATTACTATGCGAATTCAAAGAGAATTTAATTTTAAAACTTTTTTTCAATTTGATCGCAATAGCGTCAAGGGTAACCCCCCACGAAAGGGTGAAAGGCACTAGAACTCGCTGAAAACCACCGATGCGATGGACTGACCAAATCAAGACCACTCTGGGGCTGGGGAAAACACTGTATGAATGCACCTGGGCAACCTCTGACCGAGATAAATGGCGTGGCATCGTAAGGCGCGCAACATCAGCCACTGAAAGTACATAAAGTCTACATGTGTGGACCACGAACGACCGCTCGACAAGAGCGTAACGACGAAGAAGAATGTCACAGATGCATGAAGTTGGTGTTTTATCATCTTCTACCCAAGCAAGATTTGCATGAATTTACGTAGCCCAGTGTTTCCCTACTTAGCCAGCAATTTTCACAATAATTTAGCGATTAGAGAGTCAAGTTCGCTCAACAGATGGCGACTGTCGTTTAGCATAATCTTTGTAGCGCCCCGCGGCAGCTAAGTTGCTATTTATTCAAATGGCTAGGTTTTTGCCAAATTCTAAAATTATCATCTCATTGGAAATACGTTGCCCGTAATGGTTTGATTCCCGTAAAAAACCCCCTTTTGATACGTAATTCGTCCTGTCTCTGCAGATTTCTCACAAAAGAGCTTGACAGAGCGTTAAGTAAGTATGTGCTTAGTAAAAATCTCAACTCAGAAACCGGGCCTAATCCATCTAAAACAATGTCCCAGGCACTGCAGCGCCGAGTGGTCTCTTCACCCATCTAGTGTGAGTGAAGGTGCCACTGGACGCTGTATAAATAATCTCATTACGTAGATGCAAAGGCCTTACTGCCGGTTTCTGATTTGAGAAATTCGCTAAGCAAGTACTTAAATATCGTTCTGCCTCCGAGGATTTCTCACAAAAGAAAGTGACAGAACGATAGTTAAGTATTTACTTAGTAAAATTCTCAATTCAGAAACCGGGCCTTAGTTTATGAATGAACTAGCTTTTGCCCGCGACTTCGTTCGCGTGGACTACAAAAAAAAGATACATGCTTTACTTTCATCCAGCCACACTTTCGCAAATATAATATTAGTACCATAGGATAGTGTAGTTTGCATGAAATAAAATATCCGTATTTCTACCAATGATTTTATAAGTTTAGATGCTTATAAGGTCTCTTCAATACGAATAGATAGGTACGGTACCTAATGCGTGAAATAGATACGTGTAAATAAACAAAAAACCTCCTTATTTTCCACCAAATATCAGAATAGGCTTCGTAACGCCAAAAGTATAATAAGGAGTCGGCAGTTTGGGTCCAATCGATACCCTCGTAGACTCACTGGCGACATGGAAGAGGAAAACCTATTCGGTAGCGTTTCCTTGTAGGTTTTGGCTTGATAAGGCTAATTTATAAGCTCTCTACGGACTTGCGTCAGTTAGCAAACTAACTCTGGGTTTATTAGATATTTCCATATAACTATTCACGTTAACTCAGAGTTGGCTAACCCTGGTTGACGCAGGACCTTAGGCGGACTTGCGTCAGTCAGGGTTTATTTAAATAATTAAAATAAGAAAAAAAAGGAAAACATAGGGACATGGCAGAGGTACCTACATATAGATTGAATGGCATAAACATATTTTTTCTAAAATAATTATCCAGGGAGGAAACAGTAGGTCTCCCTTTTTGTATTTTTTGTATGGAGCAGCGGCTACCCGCGTTTCGTCTTAAAAAGAGGTTAAAATTATCGTGCACCATGATGCCTCGGTTTTTGTCTCCGCTTCCCGCAGAGATATTATATTAAAGTGAAGATAGAATAACTTGGGTGGGATACAAAACCTCTGAAACACGACGGCGTGGCTATATAACTTACAGTGTAAGGTAGCCAGCTTACACCCACACAGTTTTTTTTTTGTAGGTCGGTAGATAGGTACCTACCTAATCTTCAATCCACTCTGCAGTTCATGTCATTTAAAATACCTTCCCCATCACGTCAACACGCGACGTGGCGATATCTCCGTGGACTTCCGCGTTTTGGATCGATGGAATGACTAAACTTCTTCCTTCATGGTAGGTAATCGTAAGAGGTACCTACCTAGTGCCTGGGGCCTGAGTCTGTAAACAATGTATGCAATGGTGATAGGATCCCAGTTATACCCAGTGGTGTAGCTAGGAAACCAAGGGCCCTGAGGCAAAAAACAAACTGAGGCCCAAACTTAACTGTGAAGGTTTTAACAAGTCAAAATGTAGATAGGTATTTAAAAATACTATTGAATAATTAAAGGGCCCTTTAAAAAAACATTCTAAAACGGAGAAATTAACTCTTGAATGTTTCCTTAGATAATTTTTAGCTAGTTCAATACGGTTTGGTGTCAGGGTCCGAGGGGGGCCCCTGAGCTTGGGGGCCCTGGGACATTGCCCCTCCTTGCCCCTATGTAGCTACGCCACTGTTAATAGCCTTTAATTAGTTGCTGTCTGTCCATGTTGTACAGCAAAGTCTGTCCTTGTTGTACAGTCTGTTGTACAGCAAAGAATATTCTGATTCTAATTCTGGAGGATTAGTTCGCTGGTTGTAGGAGAAAAACCCGGTTTTTTCTTTCTACTGGAAATATATCGAGACCCCATTGCGTTACAGACTTTACACCCTGGTGTCAAAGTTTATAGGCCACACAACGGGCCTGTGACATGGCTTGACGAGCTTGACGATTGTTATTAATTTAAGGGTGGACGATAGCAACGTGGCTGGAAATTCAAAATTGTCACAGTTTTTTACATTCTGTAGCTAAACCGGGCTATAACTATTTTTGTTTTGCGATTTTTCGTTCGCGGCAATAAAACATTATTCTTCTCATTATTGTAAACAACAGAACAAGAATAATTCAGACGTTTATGTGTCCTGGTCTACGAAACAGTGGCACTGCCCAAAAAACTTGTCGTAGACCAGAACACATAATCGGTTGAATTGTTGTTGTTCTGTTGTTTACAATAATGAAAATAATACTATGTTATTGCCGCGAACGAAAAATCGCTGAACAAAAATAGCTCAGTTTAGCTATAAAATGTAAAAAACTGTGAACATTTTGAATTTCCCGCCACGCTGCTATCTTCCAGCCTTAAGGTGGGACGATAGCAACTTCTGGTCTACGACAAGTTTTTTGGGCAGTGCCACTGCTTCGTAGACCAGAACACATAATCGGCTGAATTATTGTTGTACTGTTGTTTACAATAATGAAAAGAATACTTTGTTATTTCCGCGAACGAAAAATCGCTGAACAAAAATAGCTCAATTTAGGTAGCTACAAAATGAAAAAAACTGAGAAAATTTTGAATTTCCCGCCACGTTGCTATCGTCTTCCCTTAATCAACAACAACCGGGCGGGGCCAATGCGACGGTTTGAACGTGCACTAAAGCGCTCATGATGGTATTCCACCATCCTAGACTGACCGCTCCCGATGATGTATCAGATAGTTAAGAAATGCCGTGCCGGCTATCCCAAATAGGCTATGATGAGCGCTACTGTAGTAATTTGAGTAATTTCTTAAGACGCAATAGGTCTCACAACTACCGCCGCCAATGTAAAAAAAATCATATCTTCTTTTTGGATGCGTTTTTAGCAAAGTGGCCACTTTTGGCGTGAATCAATTGCATTCGTAGGTTCTAGGATCTGGAATCCAAACCTTAGGTTCTAAAAATAGTTAAGCCTCGCGTTGACAAATCGCAGGAGCGTTTTTTGCTAAAAACGCATCCAAAAAGAAGATATGATTTTTATTTCATTGGCGGTGCTGATTGTGCGTCGTATTTCGTCTTAAAAAAAAAACAAGCGCTGAGCACTTGACGGTCCGTTTTTTTAGAATGTCATTGGTTTTTTGCAACAAATTAACACATCCAAAAAGAAAGTACCTTGCCTTTCGACTTAATTTTAAGCCGTATCTTCGATACTGACGCAATAATGAAAAATATCGTCGAGGGTAGAGGGGCTGGCTTGTGCGCCTAAGCTTGGCCAAATACGCATAGGATAACGTGTTCACTATTTGTCCACACTATACTACATTATAGTTTCACGCAGTCTATAGACCACAGATTCCCAAACGGTTCGCTTGGTTTCCTTTACTTTCATTTAGGCAAAATCGCAAAAATGGGCTCCCGGTTGACGGCTTCAATTACGATTTATTAACGCTGTCGGTCCTTTGAATGTTTTTGTAGTACATATACCTACAGCAAAGAATATCTGATTAAAATTCTAGAGGATTAGATTAGTGGTTTTAGGAGAAAAATGAGGAAATCGAGGTTTTGTCCTTCTAATGGGATGCCATCGATACGCCATTTCATTACGGGCTAAGGCTCCTGATACTTTGGGAACCACTGGTCTAACGCCTACCGCGGTGGATGCAGCAGGCCATTGTCACGTACGGCCATTTGTTAAACATTCACCATTTGACTAAACATCCTATTACTTAGGACTGGCTCTAGCACTCGTTATACAAGGTATAAAGGCTACGTACACACGACAGCACGTCGACCTACACGCTAGCACTCTACTCGGTTACGTTACGGGCGACTTAGCAACAAAAGTGTACACTCTGACGTGCTGTCGTGTGTACTTTTAATTGAAAAAATTTAAACATCTTTAGATTCCATCGTTTTTAGGGTGCCGTACCTCAAAAGGAAATAAAACAGAACCATTGTAGAATCACTTCGTTGTCCTTATATCTGTCCGTTGGATTATATACAGGGTATTTCAGAACCGTTTATGAATGTCAACACGACACTGGCTGTTTTAGATAGCTCTCATCTCACCTAATTCTAGTGAACATTTTCGATTTGTTTCGTGTAATTGATACAGGAATCGATTTTGTGCAGTTTTCTTTGCGCGCGGGCTAATTCACTATGCACCGCGCCTTAAGAAACATGCTCACGAGTGAACCAACTCCGTACAATAAGCACCTTGTAAACAAAGCTCTACAGGTAAGCCGACATGTTTATGAACATATTTACTCGCGGCGCTTTTTCAGCGACAAACCCCGCTTTATGGTGATAGGGTCTGTCGCGCGCTGCATCATGCATGTGGTGCTTTATTGGTATTTGGAGTGCGTGACAAGATATGGAGCTAGATACAAGGTGTTTGCTTAGGTTTGCACGAGCACTACTTATCTTATACTACAGGGTGCGGAACTTTAAGTGCTGTCTACTCATCAATACCAACAAGTTTTCTATGCTGGGCAAGCCTACTCCATCTAAAACAATGTCCCAGGCACTGCAGCGCCGAATGGTCTCTTCACCCATCTTGTGTGAGTGAAGGTGCCACTGGACGCTGTATAAATTATCTCATTACGTAGATGCAAAGGCCTTAGTTTATTGAAGCATATTATACAAACGCCGGTTTGTTGATTTTAGACAAAATGTGAATTTTCACTAAATGTAAAGGTTTTTTTTTTTCAATATTAGATTTGATGGATTATGGGCTTTATGGTGGGTTTACATGACTTTGTGTATCGGACCCTTAACACCTACCGGTAAAAACCGGCTGAAACCGGTCACACGTCCGGTCATCCGGCGAAAATTAACGATCGGAAAAGGCTTCGATTATGATTAATGACGAGCTCACGTGTGCGGCGACCCTTACGAGCATTTGAATATTCGGCGCGTTACCGCCACATGTGCGCGCGCCCTAATGGTCCTGGGGCCTTATGTCTAACTTCTACCTCTATCACTTTCCAAGGTATCGTAATTATGATTTTGATCGAGACTTTTGGACGAAATATGGATGTTACCAGGTTAGTCAATAGAGTTGCTTTTACCTAAAACGATATATTGTTTTTTTTTGTTAAAAAAAATGAACTTTATTAAAACGTAATTAATTACAAACTATAAATATGTGAACTAAAATTAAAATAAGCTAAACAAAATAAATAAATAAATAAATAATAATAAATAAGCTAAACTAAAAACTTTTTTTTAATTTATTTTTCATCCATCTTTTGATTTTGATGATACATTTTTTTGTTTTTTTAAAGCATGTTGCATAGAGATGCATAATAACAAGATGTTGCTGGTTCGAGTCCTGTGGACTATTTTCATCCTCCAAAAGATTATTTGTTATGAAATCACGATCGCCATAGCTTTGAACAAAAGCCAAATATTTCTCAAATGCCTAACTGCGGTAGGTACCGAACATGAGAGGGGTCGTGATTTCAATGATCGATGTTGAAGTTAGACATTAGGACCCTTGGACGTGTGTGTGTGTGTGTGTGTGACGTGTGCTAAAAATGAAAATGGCGGAAAAAGGTTTTAGAATTTACCTGCCTTCGTTGTTTTTGACGAAAACGACGGCACGTGCCGGTTATCGCTTCCGTTCTATGCATTAATTAGATGGCTCGATTAGTCTAACTAAAGGCTCCCACTGAGGCGCGTTTTATCGGTGGATAATATCGGATGCGTTATTGCGATGTCTGTTTTCAGTACATTTTGTATTAGGAAGGTCATTGCGTTATTATCGCAGCAGTGTGTAACTCTATGGCCATCTTAATACAAAATGTACCGAAATCAGATAGGTATCGCAATAACGCATCGACCGATAAAATCGCGCCGTTGTGGTGGGAGCTTTAACTATAGCATGAACAGAAGCGCTCACAGGACACAGCCTAGTTGGACTAGCCATTCTTAATCGATTGGCAAAGTTAAGAGGCCCCATCAGGACCTTGGGAACTCAGTGACGGCCAAGCGTGTGAAACACTCTATTGAGCGAGACGGCGCGGGAAAAGTGAGAGGCAATGCGGCTGTAAGAGTCTACGTGTGTTCGGGTCCTTTCGCGAGTATCTAGTTGTAATGTAATAGATCTATATTCCCAAAATTTTTCATAGTTCAGCTGCCATTTCTAGATATTATTTAAAAAAAATCAAGTACAAAACATTATTGATGTTTCCAAGGTAGTTAGACTCCAATAGACAGTGTTATAATGTAAGTAAATAGCAGCTGAAAGTAACTCCTTTTTCGGCGCGAAAAACGCATCGCTCTAATTTCTTTCAGGCATTTTTTTTATTATAAAAACTATTTGCAAACCTCCATATTGGTCATCTACTTATATAAAGTTTCAGCAAAATCCAGCCCGTAGTTAGAAATTAAACCGGAACTACGTTTGTATGGGAAAATGGTGCTCTAGCAACATCGGGCGCGGTCAGTCCGGATGGGTCAGGACTCAGGATGGGTGACCGTTAGTGGCAGGAGCCTTAGCCTGTAACACAATAGCGTATCAATGGCGTCCCAGGTAGAAGGACAAAACCGGGATTTTTTTCGTTGTTCTCCTACAACCAGCGAACTAATCCCCTAGAATTAGACTCATAATATTCTTTGCTGTACTACAAAAACATTAAAAGGACCGACACTGGACCGACAGCATTAATAAATCGTAATTGAAACCGTCAACCGGGAGCCCATTTTGGCACCATTGCGTTACAGGCTAAGGTCCCGGTTTTAAGTACATTCATCAAAGCAGTTCATAGATGGCGCTTATAGGCGTGGGCATAGAAGAACAAATCCAAATCAATACAGTCTGATATAACAATGACTTTCATATACAAATAACAACAAATAATAAAAAAACAGAATAAAATAAATATTTAGGGGGGCTCCCATGCAACAAAAACCTGTATGGATGAGTTGCATCAAGAGTAGAGGGGCAGATGTCGTAATTCATCTTCCATCAGCGTAAAAGCCTACACACGGCCGTTTTGTTTGTGAGACATCGCGTGTCCTACATTTTATTCTTCGCTACAAAAACTGGCGTCGATTCTTGTGGACTGCAGCTGTAACATAAACTAACACAGAAGGACTCCATTTTTCGGTGAATACCGAGGCACAACTAGCGTCGCCAATGGAAAAAAAAACATAATCTTCTTTTTGTATGCGTTTTTTTGCTAAAAACTCTTCATTAGAGAACCAACACGAGGCTTAACTTTTTTTGGTAAACGTAAGTACAGGGTGCACTCTAAGTCGATAGCGGAACTTTAAGTATGCTGTCTACTGATCATCACTACAAACAACTTGTACTAGGTGGCGACAAAAATGGAGCGAAAAAAATATCAGCTTTTTCATACATTTGGCGCAGTACTGAGTCGACCTTTTGTATGGAACAGCTGATATTTTTTTCTCTCCATTTTTTTCGCCACCTGCTACGAATTGTTTGTAGTGATCAGTAGACAGCCTACATAAAGTTCCGCTATCGACTTAGAGTGCACCCTGTAGTAAGTAAACGTTCTGCCCCTCATTGTTTTGGCGCGAAGCCCCGGTGCGGGGCGCGGGGGACGGACGGGGGGCGCGGGGAGCGGCCGCATTTCCGCCGCGACCGGAAGTGACGAGCGCGCCCACGCTATTACCCTTGACGATATTGCGTTCATATTGACAAAGTTTTTAAATTAATTTCTCTTAGAATTCGCATAGCCATGCCTTGATTTTATATACTTCGTAATGTTTATTCAAAGGTAAGGTATTTTGTACGATAAAAATATAAAATGCGTCTCAATTAGTGAAATATTGAATTTTATAGCCATATAGAAAAAAAAAAATGCATCAAGTGTAGAGGGGCAGATGTGTGTATTTTAGACCAGCCCCTCTACCCTTGGCGCATTATTTTCAATATGGCGTTTAGAAAATTCAATATTAAACGAATTAAGTCTCATTTTATATTGGTATTGTACAAAATAGTATTAACTTTGAATAAAATTAAGTATATAAAATCAAAGGATGCGATGTAAAAGAGAAATACATTTTCAAACTTTGTAAATATGAACGCAATGGCGTCAAGGGTAACCCCCCAGATTTCACCAAATACAAGGGGATGCTAGGTCTAATCAGTATTAATAGCTAAGCCGAATTAGTTTCACCTGGGACCTAGAGCCAAATCGCACAAAAAAACTAAAACCCGACTACAAAAAAACACTCTCACTAAAAAGATCTTTCGCACTATCTACTTTACTGTGAAACATCTAAAGAAATAATGTTTCTCTACAATTTTTTTTTTAAAAGAAAGAAAGAAAGAAAGAACACATTTATTTAACGCCACACGGACACAGACAAACGATTTACATACATATTCAGCTTAAATCTACTTATAGTAAAATAAAAGCTAAAACAAAAATTATGTCCATGCAGCGGTAAAACGGCCTGATGCTCAGCATTTGCTGCAGGACAATAAAATGTGCCTACAGCGCTGATTTTCAGCACAGGCCAAAGTAGGTGACTCATGGACATCCAACCAAAAACGGACACGCACTGCAACAACAATACAATACAATACAATACAGTACCTACAATATAATACAATACAATACCTACCTGCATACATACATACATACATACATACATACATACCTACATACATACATACCTACATACATTGAAGACAGATAAATATACTTATACTCGTGTTTTTATGGACATACTTACTAATAAGTCGCGGTCGGTCGAAGGCCATCTAATTTAAATGTTTTTTTTTTAGTTAACCATGGTTATCGTGCGTGTCCCACTGCTGGGCAAAGGCCTCCCCTCTTGTCTTTCACACATCTCTGTCCTTAGCCACCTCTGACCATCCGGGCAAGAATTTATTTAGGTCGTCCCGCCATCGTCGCCTAGGCCTGCCGCGTCGCCGATGTCCGTCATGTGGGAGTTGTGGGATCCAATCGGTGGCGATCTTTGCCCATCTGTCTTCGCTCATGCGGCAGACGTGGTCAGCCCAGTTCCACTTGAGCCTAGCAGTCGCCGCTCCAACATCTATAATTTTGGTTTTGGAGCGCAGGGTAGTGTTCCTGACTCTGTAGGTCCTCTTTACACTAAAGTATGCTGCGCTCCATCGCCCTCTGGCACACCTTGAGTTTGTACTTTTGAAGTTCAGTCAAAGACCTGGGGGGTTACCCTTGACGCTATTGCGATCAAATTGTAAAAGTTTTAAGATTAATTTATCTTTGAATTCGCATAGTAACCTTTGATTTTAAATACTTTGTAAAGTCTATTCAAAGGTAAGGCTGTTTTATTCAATAAAAACACAAAATGCGTCTTAATTTGTAAAATATTAAATTTTGTAAATGGCGCCATATTGCGGCCGTATTGGAAAAATGCATCAAGGGCAGAGGGGCAGAGCGCCGTAGGTTAGGATGGGCAAAATGCACAAAATATGTCGACGAGTTTGCGCTTCAGGGCAAGTGGAAGCTTGCCCTTCATTAGCTCTTTCATGGACCAGTAGCTCTTCCAGGCGTTGTCAATCCGACGATCCATCTCCTTGTCTTGCCTGTTTTCGAAGGAGACTATCTGGCCCAGGTATGTATACTCGTCGACGTATTGTATTTCCTGCCCATCTACCTCGACCCTACGTCTCGCGCTGTTGGTCATGTACTGACTGATTCTTTGACCTGTTTATTTTAAGTCCAACCTCAAGGCTTGCGATGCTGAGATCTTGCAGCATTCGTTCAAGTTCTGAACCTGTTGATGCGAATAGGACAATGTCGAATTAAAATGTTAAGTATCATTCAAGTACATTCTATTAATTAACAAATCAACGGATGGTGATAGACCAAAAAAAAATTGGCTTTGATCCCTATTACCGGGTGCGTAAAAAACTCTGTAAAAAGAGTTAGGATCTTTTGTAACACCTTGTACAATGATTTTCAGCAAGTCGTTGGGAAAAGGTAGTGACGGGAACGGATGTTTTGGGAACGGGTGTTTTGGGCAACGGATAGTACGTTCCGAAAGGTCGGGACTCCCGAGTATTGACAAAACATCTCCGTTGCCATGGCAACCCGTTAGCTACCATGTCTTGTAACGTAGTTCACGGCGAATTGGAAGCGACACGCAACTGTTAGTACTGGCGAGCTCAAACATGTTATAGCTACGGGTTGGCCAAAGAACTTCGTGAGGAAACCCTAAAGCCTAGTTCGGAGTAGGTACGAGTAATTTAGTAGCTAAACGTGTGTGAACACCAATAATTTAGTCGAGTAGGTTAGTAAGTACACGCGAACTACAGGAAGGCGACTGGAAAGCGACCGCGCAGGACAGAGACCAGTGGCGACTTCTTGTGTCTGAGGCCAAGACCCACTTTGGCCTTCCGTGCTTCGGAAGGCACGTTAAACCGTTGGTCCCGGTTGTTGTTCATTAATAACAATCGTTAAGCCATGTCAGAGACCCTTTGGGTGGCCTAAAAACTCTGTTACCAGAGGTGGCCACTACCTCATACGATTACCTACCTACTTTGGGTCGCTGAGCCAGCGGAGTAAGTAAGTAAGGTTAGTAAGTAATTAAGTAGAGTCGATCCATTTTTAGAGTACCGGACCTCTAGACAACAGTCGGAAAACAGTCCGTCTGTCTGTCTGTCTGTCTGGACCTTTTTCTCAAGAACGCGTGGACGTATGCGGTTGTATAACAAAAAAATGATCACGCTGAGCATATAACAAAAATGATCACGCTGGTTTACTCAGGAGCAAATCAAATCAATAAATAGCTCCTCAACCAATCGGTTAACAATCAAATAGTTAGTCCAACATTTTTTCCCTCTGTGGCCAACTAGGCTGTCAACGCCGATACAGTGGTCTATTTTGCAAACTTTTTTGTGTAAACCTTATTGGCTCGATTGGTTCGTATCCTTGCCTCTAAAAAAATAAAATATCTATGCTATGAGTAAAGACTCTTTACGCTGCTCGTTTGCCGCCATCCATGAGATATGGAAAGAACGTGGCCTAGAAAGTATCTTATTAATAATACCCCCGACATTTTAGCTTCAACCGATTTTGATTAGACGTATCAGAAGAACACTCGCTAGAAAACCTGCTTTTAAATATAAAAAAACCGCATCCAAATTGATTCACCCCTTTAAGAGCTAAGGTGACACAAACACACACAGCGGTGAAACTTATAACACCCCTCTTTTTGGGTTGGGGGCTTAAAAATACACAAAATGCTAAGAAGCATCCACAAAACATTGAACTCTTCTAGTGCTCTGAACATCTGCCACCAACAGCTCTCCTATAAACTAGTGCAGGGGTCGGCAACCTTGTGAGACGAAAGAGCCAAAAATAAAAAAAATAAAAATTTCCCAGTTTTTAAGAGCCTTATTTTTTTCTATATTATATTTATAATACATATTTATTTAAAATCCTAAATTCATGAAATTTTACTTTTTAGTCCTAATTGTTTCGAAATAAATTCCCATCTATTTTACAAACGCGCGCGCAGCGCGCCCCAAACTCACCGATTTTACCCTACAATTTCATAGTGGATATTTTCTTTGATGTAAAATCTGGGATTTTACTCTTAAATTTCCTATTGGGTAATGATTTTGGGGGATAATGCTTAAATATTTGCGGAACTTAAGAGCCGCTACATTCAACGAAAGAGCCGCGTGCGGCTCACGAACCGGAGGTTGCCGACCCCTGAACTAGTGGCATAAATCAAATGCTCCGCCTAGTTGGACATAACATAACGCAACGATCATTCAGCCTTGTCTGCTGCAGTCCACAGGCCTCCACACACGGCACAAGGGTCGACACACACGACTGACTTACACCCGCGAGTTTAAGGGTCGCCGACTCGCCGCACACGTATAAGGTCGATTTTCGCGCATGTCAAAAGCAGGAACATGTTGCTAGTTTGTTTTTAGGGTTCCGTTACTACGACTCCGCTGTCAGTTTGTCACCAGGCTGTATCTCATCTCATATAGACAGTTTAAATTTTCACAGATGATGCATTTCGGTTGCCGCTATAACAAAAAATACTGAAAAATTGAATAATATATATTTAAGGGGCTGCCATACAGAAACCGTGTTTTTTTGCCGTTTTTATTAATGGTACGGAACTAATTCACAAATGCACGTGAAATTAAACAAAGTCATGCATGCCCCCACCGGGAATCGAACCTGGGACCTCTTGCTTCAGAGTCCACTGTTCTACCCACTACGCCACCACCGCTACTCCAACCACAAACACACAAATGGCGCATGAAGGCGTATCTGTCAACTGCATTCGCTGCAAGGCCAGTTAGCGGTCACATGATCACATCGCAGCGCAGCGCAGACTTGCGGTGGTTAGACAGCTATGGCCTTGGGCCTTAGTCTGTAACACAATGGCGTGTCGATGGCGTCCCGGCAGAAGGACAAAACCGGGGTTTCCTCGTTTTTCTCCTACAACCAGAAAACTAATCCTCTAGACTTATAATCAGAAAATTGTTTGCTGTACTACAAAAACATTAAAAGGACCGACAGCATTATTAAATCATAATTGAAGCCTTCAACTGGGAGCCCATATTGGCACCATTTGGTTACAGACTCAGGGGCCTTAGCCCGTAACGCGTTACAGACTTAAGCCCCAGCTCTCCAGCTAAATGTCTATACAAGCTATGTGCATGTATGATGCCATTCATTAGATCTCGCATAACATTTGTTAGGAACAGATGCGTCTGACCGTTACAATCCCGTTAGACTTCCACTTGACACTTTGTTTGATATGTGAGACCAATCCTTCGCCAATGATTTGTGGCCGATTTGCGTACCTACACGTAATAATTGGAATAGTTCATAAACTAAAACCACGAGGGATTTTTTTCGACTACATTTCTAGAAGGTGAAAAAAAAACGCATCCAAATCAGTTCACCCGTTTAAAAGCTACGGTGAGATTTTGCAGGACAGTTTTTAGCAAAAAACGCATCCAAAAAGATGATATGATTTTTTTTTCATTGGCGGCGCTAGTTGTGTGCCTAAACCTCTCGCAGTATTTCACATATTACACTCTCGTAGCACTGCTACGCCGTCGTAGCTCGTAGTTACGTAGCCGCGTAGAGGCGCTACCGGCTCGCGCAGTCCTACACTCTGGCAGCAAGCGCTCACAGCCTAGTTGGACTAGTCATTATTAATCGATTGGAAAAGTTAAGACGACGTACGTCTCACAACTAGCGCCGCCAATGGAAAAAAAATCATATCTTTTTTTTGGATGCGTTTTTAGCAAAAAACGCTCCTGCGATTTCTCAACGCGAGGCTTAACTATTTTTAGGACATAAGGTTTGGATTCCAGGATTAGATTTCCTACGAATGCAATCGATTCTCGCCAAAAGTGGCCACTTTTGGCGAGAATCGATTGCATTCTTAAGTTCTAGGATCTGGAATCCAAACCTTAGGTCCTAAAAATAGTTAAGCCTCGCGTTGAGAAATCGCAGGAGCGTTTTTTGCTAAAAACGCATCCAAAAAAAAGATATGTTTTTTTTTCCATTGGCGGCGCTAGTTGTGAGACGTACGTCGTCTTAAGCAACATCGGGCGCGGTCAGTCCATGGATGGGTGACCGCTAGTGGCAATAATATCTGAGCGCTTCCGTACTTCGGAAGGCATGTTAAACAGTTTTATTTATTTTCATTTATTTATTAACCAGCCAGCAACTTTTATTCATTTTCATCAATATGTTGAAGGGGTAAGATGTACCGACGAGTTGCAGTAGGTATGTTTCCACTAAACTATACCCTTATGTAAGTCGATTATCCGTAGTCCTAGGGCTTCGGACGCGTCCGTAGGGCTTCCCGACTCAGTTACACTTACTTACTGATGCAAACACTCCGCCGCCGGATCGGTTGGAAACTCTGTTGGTATGGGCCTAATAACTACTTACTACTGAATATTTAATAAAAATAACTTCTAAATTCAACAATTCAAAACCCCCGACATTTTAATTTCAAATACGAATATCTCATAAACGGCTGTAACGAATTTGTTAAAACCAGAACTATCGCTAAAAAACCTGCTTTTAAATAAGAAATTAAGCGAATGCAAATCCAAAAATAAGCGCATCCAAATGACGTATAGCTGACTGTACATTATTTGAATGTTGTAAGTACTTAAATGTAGTACAGTCGTGCCTACTTTATAACGCATCAAGAGGGGAACTGGTAACCTTTTTAGTAAATTATAACGTTACGGGCGACTGTACTAATTCTTGTAATTATTATTTTTCTGGCGTACTATAAAGTATTCTCTATCTAGCTATCTCTATCTACTAATGAATGTGGTTACTTGTAATAATTAATGACGAGGTTTTCGGGTGTGAGCAAACTCTCTCGCTCCGTTAAATTAAAAATACATTTAATAAATATCAGAATATGCTGCCCGTTACGTGTGATTACGTTGTTGACGCTCTCACCTACAATTTTAGATTTTAATTTGACAGGGGAAGAGTCGAAAATGCCGCGGCAACGACGCTCCAATAATGTCATTGCATAAAATTTTAAATGATGGGTAATTTTAACGGCACAGCACACACGTTGCAATATCAACTTTATAACAATCGACGTAAATGTAAATTTAGTGAAAGCAACCTGTGGAGTGTTAAATTGATAAAATATTGCTTATTAAGTTATTCTGGACGAAGTTTCGATGAATTTTCGTGTATTTTGTGGAGTTTTATGGCTTTTTGCTAACGAGAAACGTAATTTTGTTTCGTAAATAATGGTCAATAGGAGGCCAAATGCACAAGCGGGCCCCATTATATTGGTACTTTTATTTATTGCAATCTAAGGGTTGCAATAATAGTCGTCAGCTCAAGCTCGAGCTCAAGTAGGTGATCTCAGAAAACAAAATCACCCGTTGGCTAATGTCAATGTCAAGCTCAACCTTGACATTAGCCAACGCCTCAAAGTCGGTGATTTTGTTTTTTGACTTCACCTACTTGAGCTCGAGCTAGAACTGACGACTATTAATGACATCCTAATAAGATGGCTGAAACATACAAGATTCGTGGTTAAACCCACTTTCCCGCATGCTAAATAATGCTAAATAAATGTAAATGAGTACCTAAACTTACAAACCTTTTGGTTTTTTCTAAAGCACTAACCCGTGCTAAGGGAAATTTTAAACATTTATAATAAGTTGAAAAAACTCAATCAACTTTATAAACAAATCTAAACCATAATAAACTCAAGTCGGTAGCTCAATTGGTAGAGCGCCTGCACGGTATGCGATTATGCGAAAATCCGCATCCATATTGAAAAAAAGAGGTCGCGGGTTCAAGTCCTGTCCCGAGTGAATTTTTTCAACCTTATTATACGTAAATGTTTACAAACCTTTTTTCAGGTGGAAACTTCTTTTCGGAATTTTCCGCCTGATGGCACTAAAATCTGCGAACAATGGTCCACACCTCATCTTGCAGTATCACCAAACTACTGAGGCTTCTGGTGATCGACTGATCAAACCAAATACTAAGGAACCAGAGCTCACTAGAATAATATCTTCAGATCGGGCGCGGTCTATCTATAACATCGATGACTCTTGAAAAGTGCTGCGCTAGGTCCTTAAACTGTGTGCTTAAGAGTCTGTGAGTCGTGAAAAAGCATAAAATGGCCTCGCTTAAACAACTCCTAGATCAACAATACTGCAACAATCACTCTGTAATAAATATATCGTAAAGTTGAGGATTGATCCGAGGGCAAACATCTGGTGAAAACGCGATTCCGTTAAATTTTCTCGATAGAATAAAATCGCAAAGTGGCCTCCAAACTGTACTTTAAAACAAATCTAATTAATTATTCTGTTATTTAGACTGTGATTTAGACGATGAAAATTTGCAAAATGATAGATCAGAACAAAACGGAGGGCAAACATTTACCACTTTTTTAAAATAACTATTAGTTTTGCTGTAAAAAAATAATACGTAACATATCGCTCGTGGCGACCGCTATAGATTGGATCCGCTCTGCTTCCCGGCCCCCGCCTCAGTCTCGCTCCGGCTTTCGAGCGGGGAACCTGTGTCGCATGCGCTCAGCATACTTACAATTTAATTTCGTAAGTCGGCGGATAATAAACTTGATAGATAAGAAGATAACTCTTTATAGCAGTGGTTTTATGAGTAACTACAATGGGAAATGCATTCAAAATATACCACTCAGAGATAAGCCATTGTAATATATATATTTTTGTAATTGTTATTGAAATAACAATAAAATTTAGTTATAAATCTATGTACGTAATTTAGTTGTTTTAATTATGTGCATCTCCCTACTAGTGGTTCGACCCGAACTATGAACTCGCGACCCCATATCTCAGCAACCCCTTGACCGATTTGGCTCATGTTCAAACTTAAAAATTATCTTTGCCTCATTTCAAATACCTAAATACAAAATAAATACCTGCCTACTAAATTTCATGAAGATCCGACTAAATTTACTCAAGTTATTGTCGATCGAACATTCGTACTTACATACATGCATACATACATACAAACAAACAAACATACATACATACATACAAACTTACAAACGCTGGATTGTTCAAGTAGACTCTGAGAACTTTCCTCGCTTCGCTCGCTCGTTCAAATATATTTACCTAAATATTTACCTACTCATCTGTAAGCTTTTTTACTTACATTATTTTGCTGTTATTTTCTGGGTTGTTCCGTATTCATGACACGAGTTTTCATGTCACGAATATTTTTTCCGGATTCATTTTACATGACTTTCGTATTCAGGCTATGGAAATTGTTTTATTAATTTTTTCATTTCGTCTTGCGAGCCTTTCCGGGTTCATGCTACCATGCATTAGAATAAAAATACTTTGCTTTTAAGTACGGCCAGCAAAAAATCTAAAATATTGGAAGAAATAAATAATAGGCAGAGAAACTTAAGAATCTCCTAGAGCTCTGCAGCCCTCTCGCTCACACTTTTCAACATTTTAATTTATTGTAAGGGAATTATTTAACTTTGGACGATGAAATATAGTTGCAGACACAGATAATTAAGGTATCGACATGTGGACTAACTTTTAATTTCATATTTACTTGAACTACTACTTTTAAACGAAGTTCCGTGATATTATTTTTATTATTAAAATGTTGAAAAGTGCGAGCGAGAGGGCTGCAGAGCTCCAAGGGTATTTAATTGTATCCTTTCGCGAGTATTTCATTGTAGTTGTAATGTAATAGATCGATTTTCCCAATTTTTTTCGTAGTTCAGCTGCCATTTCTACATTATATTCGCTATTTTAAAAATCTTTCTTTTATTTGTCAAGTTCAATACATTATTGATGTTCCCAAGGTAGTAAGACTCCAATAGACAGTGTAATAATGTAAGTAAATAACAGCTGAAAGTAACCCCTTTTACGGCGCGAAAAACGCACCGCTCTAATTTCTTTCAGGCAATTTTTTTTTGGTTGCGGGTTCAAGTCCTGTCCCGAGTGAATTTTTTCAACTTATTATAAATGTTTAAAATAAAAAAAAATAAAAAATCAAAATAATGAGATTAGGACCCCGTAAGGGTATAGGCCTCCTCCAGTTTCTTCCAGTTGTCTCTATCTTGTGCAGTTTTTACCCAGTTGTTGGTCACCTCTTCGAAGACCTACCGCAACGAGCGGTAGGTCTTCCTTTTCTTCTTTTGCCTGCTGGGCCTTTCCAAGGAGATAGATAGATAGATAGATAGAAAACTCTTTATTGTACACGAAAATAATTTACAAAGGAATTCTTAAACTAATCAGTATGCATACAATTGGCGGCCTTATCGCTAAAAGCGATCTCTGCCAGGCAACCATTGGATGGACAGGACAGAGATAATATAATATTCGGTAGATTAGTGTACATAAATATAACATAGGAAAATAATTAAATATACCTAAGAAAGTTACAAATGTGGCATGTAAATATATTTACCAGTTACAAATACATAATAATAAGGACATAACAAAAAGGAGTTGCTATCTTAGTCCATTTGTCTTCGTGCATCCTAGCAATATGACCTGCCCATTGCCATTTCAATTTGTGTGTGTGTTCTATAACATCTATAATCTTCGTCTTTTTTCTTTATGTTGTTGTGGTTTATTTTATCTGTTAGTTTTATTTTTAATATGCTTGTTTCTATAGCTCTTTGACACGTTGTGAGTTTTTGTTTGGTTTCATTTGTAAATTTAAGAAGTAACTAAGTGTAAAATGCGGACAAGTGTGAGTCGGACTCGCACACGAAGGGTTTTGAACCATTATCTATAAAAATGGTAAAAAAAAAAATTTTTGTTGTACGGGAGCTCCTTCAAATATTTATTTTATTCTGTTTTTTTTATTTTTTATTATAGCGGCAACAGAAATACATTATACACAACAGAAAATTTCAACCGTCTAACTATCACGGCTCATGAGATACAGCCGGGTGACAGACGCGCAGATAGATAGATAAACGGACAGCGGAGTCTTAGTAATAGGGTCCTTTTACCGTTTGAGGGTAACGGAACCCTAAAAATCGGACAAGTGCGAGTTTAACTCGCGTTGAGAGGGTTCCGTACAGTGTAATAGGAAGAGTTTCATACGAAGTCTACTAAGATACATTAGTCGAAAGTCCAAGCCATACCGCCATCCACGATGTAGGACTGGGGAGTGCCATCTGTTGGCTGAGTTGAGGAACTAATGCTAGATGAACAAAAAAATAATATACCTGATGATACTGGTGAGGGTTGTAACACGACATAGAAACTAGCGCCCTCTATATCTCTATATTAGTTCCAAACCTCGGTGACCAACTCTAGATGGCGCTGTATGCAGCCTAGCGCCCTCTATGTTAGTTTCAAATCTTAACTTTAGACGGCGCTGTATGCAGCCTACCTAGTTTTTATTTTTCTTCCAAATAAATGCATAGAATGGTGGAACGGAATCCTCGGTGCGCGAGTCCCACGGTTTTTTTTAATTTCAATAACCAAAAGTGCCTGCGGGTTTGCGCGTTCGTGCGCGTGCAGTTTTAGCGTCTTAGTTTTATGATTTGGTTCCTTAGTGGAGAGACTGAGGTAGGTACCTAGTCCGACTTACCAATCTTAGAATTGAAATTGTTATGCTGACCATACTAACGTGCCAATATTCAATGGTATTTTATTGGTAGCATGAATACGGAACACATGTAAAATGAAAACGGAAAATTATTCTGAAAAAAAAAATATGAGTAGGAATAATAATAACTCGTACCATGAATCCGGAAAAATATACCTAGGATAGCATGAAAAGTCGTGTCATGAATACGGAACAACCCTTTTTCTGAGTAAAGATCTTGGAATGTTGAAAAATAAAACAATTAAAACGAGTTATAAATACATGTAATTTAGTGGTTTTCATTATGTGTACCTAGCTCGACATATCTTGTTTTTACCTAAATATCTACCTACTTCTCTGTAAGAGTTTTTTCTGCTTTTTTCTGAGTTACACATTGACTGATCTTTGAACCTGCTTGGCATTATACTACCTTCAATATTAAACATGTAAAAATAATAATAAATGCTTGAAAAAAAAAAATACTTGTACTTTTCCCTCCGGTCCGTAAGGACCGATTTTACACGGACTGCCGACAATCATTTCACCCTAATCGCATCGAACGCAAAAGTGTGCGGGCCGCCGGCCGGCCGGACGAATGCGGGAAAGGCTGACGCGGGGGAGTGGGGGTGAAATTCGAATTTGCGCTGAGGTATGACAGACTCTTAAGAGTCTTAAGAGCAGAGTAGGTACCCCGTCCACTAGCGCCGCCAATGTAAAAAAATCTTATCTTCTTTTATTATTCTAAAAAGAAAAAACGGCAATTTTGACTTGTGCGGGATTTATTCGTAGGTTCTAGGATCTGGAATCTAGACCTAGGTCCTAATTTTTTTTATTATGCCTAGTGATTCTCATATGACGTCTCGTTTTTAGCAAGAAACGTATCCAAAAAGGTTTTTTTTTTCATTGGCAGCGCTAGTGTGCCTTGTTTGACCATCACCTTTAGCAGCGCTTTTCACACTAATTTTTTTTATTGATTCTGGTGGTTACCCGTGCCGCTACTGCGTTCATATTGACTAAGTTTTTCAATTAATTTATCTTAGATTTCGCATAGTCATGGTTTGATTTTATTTACTTCGTAATGGCTATTTTGTACAATAAAAATTTAAAATGCGTGAAATAATCAATTTTGTAAATTGCTCCATATTGAAAAAAATGCGTCAAGGGTAGAGGATAAGTATTTTTACGATTGAAAAATCGCCCTTACGTGATTAAGATACTTTCTCTAAACCCTCTCACAACCATCGCATTGTGTACAGAGCACTCCTGTGGCAATGAGGAGGTGCTCGAAGGTGCTCGATGGTGCTCGACGTTTCGCAAGGGGCTCCGGATGTGCTCTATCTCGTCTGGCTACCCCGCCCTGGAGTGACAGGATGCAAATGTGTATCGATTTTAAACGCGCCAAAGTATCTTAAGGATGCCTGGAAGAGATCGCTGCTAACGATAAGTCCGCCATCTGTACTGTATTTACGTTTTTAACCGACTTCAAAAAGGGAGGAGGTTACTACCACAGAGCATATAATACAACTACCACAGAGTATGTTACTACTCAATTCGACAGGTATGTTTATTATTTTATGTTCGTTACCTCAGAACATTTTTCTAGGTGGACCGATTTTGATGATAATATTTTTTTTTTTTTGTTTGAAAAGGCATACTTCCCGTGTATTCCCAAATAAAAATGGTGAAGATCCGAAGAAGAACGTCGAAGATGGTGAACGGAACACCACAACGGACAGCAACCAGATCACTGTACTTCTTCACCAGTGAAGTCAGTTTTTAAATGTTTGTCACTTGCCTATTATTTATTGGTCTACAATAAAAGTGTGACCTCCTGAAAAACACGCCAAAGTCAACATCTAGTTTGAAAGATACTACGGATCATTCCTGAGAAAAGCGTTCTTCGCTGAGATCGGTGGCTTTTATTTTTTTTCAAGATAGGTGAAAACTAAAAATACACCGTAAAAGATGGCTTAAAAACTAGTCAATATGTCGATGAGGCACACCTGTAGGCTTTATAGATTAATGAAAAAAAAATCTTCTTTTTTGACAAGCCACCGATCTCAGCAAAAAGGCCACCGATCTCAGATAGTGTCTAAAATTATTATAAACAGTAATTACAGTGAATAATAAACGTTTTTTCTAAATTTAAACGTCACTCATGAACTGACACAGATAAAAGTGGGCTAATTTAAGCAAAACATTTGTATTAACCATCATAAAAAATATTTAAAAATCATATCTTTATTTTCATAAAATCATTGTAAAAGATCAATTCCTAAGCTAAACATGCAAAATTATAGTCAACAAGCCTTCGCATATTTATACAGCGTCCAGTGGCACCTTCACTTACACTAGATGGGTGAAGAGACCAGTCGGTGCTGCAGTGTCTGGGACATTGTTTTAGATGGAGTAGGCTTGCCCAGCACCTATACCATCCTGACAGCTTGGTTGGCCTAGCCCACAAGAGAAGTCATTACGTGTGGAGCCAACTAAGTTGCGGGTTTCATCACGATGTTTTTCCTCACATTAGGGAGGGGTTTAGCTACTTCAAATTTACAAATTTATGTAACTTTGAAAAGAAACAAAGTCATGTTACATGCCTGCGCTGGGAATCGAACCTGGTTCTCTCGCATCGGCGACCAATGCTCTATTATATGTGTGACTGTAATAATTATACACTAAAATTGTCTGTCTATACGGATTTTGCTTTTTATTTGCGTGAAATTACATTTCCTTGCAAAAAACAGTACCTTAATAGCTTAAATGAAGTCTAAACTTTAGTCCATAGAAACAAACTGATACATTTTGAATTTGTCATAGCATCTCGTTCGGTGTGGTATCTAAAGAATCTGTGAAATTGATACAATATGTTGAAAACTTCTTTGAGATCCTTGACTAATAACTGAGATCGGTGGCTTAAATCCACCGATCTCAGTGCCACCGATCTCAGAAATAACTAAAATGTAGCTATTTCTCTTAAACTATAGAAGCAATCGTATTTATTTTTACGACAATACCTACTCAGGGATATACGCATTCATGTACTTAGGACAGTTTAGTGTAGTCTTGTTTACTATACTAGCAAAACGTGCCACCACTTTCAGCTACCTTACCGAACCAAAGTTTTAAAAAAGTCAAGAACTTACGTAAAAGTTCAGGCATGAAAGATAGCGACACATACGAATCATAATAGTTGACAAGGACCATATGACGATATTTTGCACCAGTAACTAGAAACTTGCCGCGTATTTAAGCTTGTATAAAAACATACTTTCGTTGCACGATTTAAACTTTGCTCGCCGCGTGACATTTCTAGGAATGTCTACAGACACAAGAGTTTTCATTCTAATATAATTCTAGATAATTATACGATTGGATAGAGGCACTCATTGGGCATTTAGAAAGGTATAAATTAGCATAGTAGTGAGCACATGAGTAAAACCACAAACAAAAACATACCAGGCCCACACGCGTGTGACATACAAAATACTCGCAAAATCACCCATTTTTTGACCTTCAAAGGGATATTTAGGCAATTTCCTCTATAAAATATTGATTTTATTTGATATGCCTCAATGGACCGTTAGTTAAGTAGACGATTAAGTGCTAATTTAATACTGTGTGATGTATAGTTTAGTAGATACTAGCGTGTGACCAAAAAAATCGACCTCTCAAAGAATGACCCCTACATTATTTGCCACCTCTTGGGAACATAATACTCCAAGTTAAAGTCGTAACACGAAGTTGTCTCTAGAATTTTATTCGTAGCCCATTTGAACGAGTGCTTTTAAATGAAAATGTACTTAATGAAAAACTTAATTCCGAAGCGCACTTTAGTACCTATGTTAAATGCCGCATTTACATCAGTGCCACTTTAATAAGTACTGACATAGTTACTAAGCACTCTTATTTGTTACTAACATCTTTGTATGGACCAAAAATGTCTGAAATAAATGATTTATTATTATTATTATTTATTATTATTAACTGCAGTCAGTAAATTGATAAATAAAAAAATAATTATTATCTCTATCTATAAATTAGTTAGCGGTAGCGGAAGCGCTCACAATCACAACTCACAGCCTAGTTGGACTAGCCATTCTTAATCGATTGGCGAAGTTAAGCAACATCGGGCGCGGTCAGTCCATGGATGGGTGACCACTAGTGGAAATAATATCTATGCGCTTCCGTGCTTCGGAAGGCACGTTAAATCATTGGTCCCGATTGTTTTTTATTAATAACAATCGTTAAGCCATGTCAGAGGCCCTTTGGGCGGCATAAAAACTCTGACACCTGGGGTGGCCACTACCTCATACGATAACCTAACCAGTTAGCGGTAGCACGTCTAGGACCATACTGTGCTTGGACAGGTCGATATTAAGGTAATATAAAAGCAGCGCGAGGAGCAGAGCAAGGAGCGGGATGTAAACGGGGCACAATAATAAACTCCTCTCTAATAATTACACACGTGAGGGCGACATCACCACGCTCAGGGGGTAGTCAGAGTTAATGAACTAACACGAGTTTATGGGTCGGTAAGACGGTAAAGTGACTTATCGGCTTTTTAATCCAGACTCACATATCTATCCTAGTAAGTACTAGTAGTAAGGCTCATTTAAGTAGGTATGTACCCTAGTACTGAAGAATGGCATGACTGTATGTGTAAGTAATTATCTCTAATTAAACGTCAATTTGGCAACGTTCCCGGACAAGTTAGACAAAAGAGGTTATGAATAAAATTATGTGTAGATTTGTTTCTTGAAACCAACTCTGGGTTTGTTTCCGGTTGTGGCTCACCATTTACCTGTAACAAAAAAGAAAAAAAATGGTTAGTAAAAACAAACGAAATAAATAACATACCCGGAAAATAGATCATCCCATCCCATTCGATGGATATTTGTTACACGCAGAAACGGCTGGACCGATTTGGATAAAATTTGGAAAGGAGATAGCTGACCAAAAATATACTGTTTTTCCCCGCGACTTCCTGACGCTATCGGAATACAAAAATAGGCAACTTTTTATGCGCGGCCGAATTCGCGGGCAAAAAAAAGTGTTCAGTAAGAGAGTCAAAGTCATTCAGTCAAGAATTCTGTCACATCAAAGTTTTTTGCCGCCATTATACTTAGGACATCTCCATCCCACTATCTCTCGCGTGAAACATCAACTTTGCCGCCCTGCATAGCAAATGATGCTTTTTTTGCGCGATGGGCACCAAATTAATCACATCTCGATAACAGTCCCCTGAGCCATGAAAGCTATGTGCAGGTGAGTGTCACGCAGACTAATTACTGGTAATTTATCTCCACACTCGTAAATCACTCCCGCCGCAGCTGTGCCCGACTGTACTGTCCACCAGACCGCCCGAAGAACCACGTTGGCTCTTAAAGCTAAGGTTTTAGGGGTCAAAATGTATACATGCATCAGATAATACAGGGTGGCCCAAACATAGACGACAAGCGAGAAAATCTAGATAGCCGACGCCGCGGGCTACCCGAATCATCCCCAGGTATGTTCAGCCATTTTTTGTCGTTTAGAAGGCTTGTAAGGTTTTTTTGAAAAAAAAAAAACCTAGCATTGGATTTTATTTTTTAGCTTTTTTTTTTCTTTCGATTTTTCAGAAATTTTTACGATTTTCTCGCTTGACGTCTATGTTTGGGCCACACTGTCTATTAGATATTTTATGTATGTTACCACAGAACTTTATCTATTTTCAGGACACTATTCCATCTTCATTGGTTTTGGCTAAACTCCCTCGAAACAGCATCTCACTGTACAAGTCGGTCTTTCTGCACATACCTACGTAGGAACGCGAAGTCTACCTCTAATAGGCTAGTCCCGTCTGAGGTTATCTATGTAGCGCATCAGCGCTGGATCAGTCCGTCCGACAGACACCCGAGCTGCTAGTTATAAACGGCCAGGGGGCTAATTCTCGGGAATCTCGCATTCGACACATCTCGAAGGAAAAATCTCATTTTGCGACAAATGTCACATCTCCTATTCTTACGAAGTCATCCTCGACATAAGGCACGAGATTTCTGCGAGATGTTTGCCTTTTTCGCACGACATGACTCGAGTGGTCGGGAGCAGTCGAGTGAGATCGAAATGACATGACATTTTTCCTTGGTGTTTCGAATGCGAGATTCCTCGATTGCCTCGACCGATTTGGCTCATGTGCGAACTGAAACATGTTTTTGTCTCATTTACCCGCCTACCAAATTTCATGATGCTCCGAACATTCTTACATCCATAGAAGCGCCGGATTGTTCCAGTAGACTCGGAGATCTTTACTCGCTTCGCTCGCTCGTTCAATATCAACATAGGTGTATGAATAACCGGCTATAAACCTCGATACCCCGCCATTATCCAAGGAGGAAATCAAGGACTACGTTTGTATGGTGAAAACACTTCTGTTATAACCCGTGTCATTAAAGAAAACATTTAGGACGGAGTTAAAAACCTAGCGTTGTCTCGCTTTGACTGTATTAATTAGAGCGAGAGGGCGAGTGTTTTGAAGTCCATCCTAAATGTTTTCTTTAATGACACGGGCACGGGCTGCCAGCCAGCAAAAATGCGACTGTTTGTGTAAAAAACATAATGATTGAAACTTATTAATCTGTGGCCCCTTTATAAATATCCCGCAGCCGATGTCTCATTCTCTATCGATGTGATATGTCACAGTGTCGATCCATCACTGCCGCCGATGACGTCACAGAGCGATGAGTTTTAGTGGAGCAATCACTTTGGACGGACAAAAATGTTCGTCGACTGAAAAGTTAGGTTTGGCTGAAAAGCATGTAGGTATATTTTTGGCTGTCAAATTACGCTTTTTCTGAAGATATTATCTGTGTGTCGATGCGTTATTGCGATATCTGTTTCATTCAGTACATTTTGTATTAGGATGGCCATGGAGTTACACACTGCTTCGGTAGTAACGCCGCAATGTTCCTGATACAAAATGTATTGATAACAGATATCGAAATAACGCATACGGTAATACCGAGGGATAAAACGCGCCTGTATTTGCAACAGAAACGCGGGCTCTGAAATAAAAACGATAACTAGGTAGGTACAGTCGGCCCACGCTAGGATACCCCAATTTGTTTGATTGGCGCTCTTATGCCACGTGCCGTAAGAGCTCTGCTGCTATGGGGGATATGTGACTGTGCCCGACCGTACCAACAATAGGTGTATGACTGAAGCCAAAGTTTTGATCGAGAAACTTCTGTAGAGACAATATTATGCAAACTGCAAGGTAGATACAACTCTGCAGATACAACTTTGCTAATAATAATTTGTTTGCAGAGTCGCAAAAAAACGTGATTGAGTTGGACATCGTTGTGGCGGCAGAGGGTCCATGGATGCGGATGGCGATTGGCGAGGGACCGTGAAAGGTGGCGCGAGGGGAAAAAGGCCTATACCCAACAGTGGGCAGCCGTGGGCTGATGATGATGATGAAGAAGAAAATATACAAGAAAAGAGTGGCAGAGAATTTATTACGACCATAAAAACAACAAGGCAATATACTCGTATTAAAAAAAACTACTTCACTATCCCGAGTGATTTTCTGCTGCCCCTCCACTCTCTTCCACCTTTCAAGCCTCCTGCCCCTCTACCCTTGAAGCATTCTTTTCAATATGGTGGAATTTACAAAATTCTATATTTCACGAATTAAGACTCATTTTATATTGGTATTGGTATGAGTCTTAATTCGTTAAATATTGTATTTTGTAAATTCCGCCATATTGAAAAAAACGCGTCAAGGGTAGAGGGACTGCTCATTAGTGCTCATATTTGTTAGTAAGCGCCGCAAAAGATGGCATTTTTTTTAAAGAGCAATCAAAATTACGCTTTCACCAAAGACGTCAAAAGTTGTTGCAAATCACATTTTAAAATTGACGTGTTTCAGGAATAAAGCTATTTAAAAATCCACCTTGTATACCTGACTGATTACCTACTACATCCTGTATATCTGTGAAGCTATAACACCACTTGCATAGCGGAAGTGTAAACCGGCTTTACCCGACACGGGTGCAGGGGGCTAGTCTGTAACGTAATGGCGTGTCGATGGCGTCCCAGTAGAAGAACAAAACCGGGGTTTCCTCGTTTTTCTCCTAAAACCAGCGAACTAATCCTCTAGAATTAGAATCAGAATATTCTTTGCTGCACTACAAAAACATTAAAAGGACCGACAGCATCAACTTTGCGTTTATTTTAACACCATTGCGTTACAGACTCAGGCCCCTGGAAGCCTTATAAGATGCCACTTTGGTATCGCATCCGGTCTAGTATCGATCGCTTTATTTTGGGCCTCCAGTCGTCATTCTTTCAAATGATAATGTAGGTCGGTATTTTTGGGATCGCCTCTTTTAGAATGCAGTTATTTAACCGAAGTACCCATGGATGGGGGACCGCTAGTGGCAATAATATCTGAGCGCTTCCGTGCTTCGGAAGGCTCGTTAAACCGTTGGTCCCTCGTTAAAGGAGGCCCTTTGGGCGGCCTAAAAACTCTGACACCAGAGATCCTTGGAGTTTCTTTACCATGCTTCTTCTCCAAGAAAGATCAGAGCTAGTGAAGCTGGAGAAAAAAAAAGTCACTAGATAGTATTAGTACTGGATAGTAATAGTTGGAGAGCTGGTGACCAATCGAGATATTTTTTCGTACAAGGCTGGGAGTTAGTAGGCTGATAGAGTAGACTTCGCTGAGTCTGGGAAAAATATTTTTTTGGTCCGGTCGCGGTTGAAAGTTAGATTTTTTCAACTTTGAAAGTTTAAATGTATGGGTTAAGTCATTTCTTTTTTGTCTACAAGGCTGGGAGTTTTTAGGCTGCCTTTTTAGTCTCCGCTGATCACGAAATCACTATTTATTACTAGCCAAACGCGGTAGAAATATTGTTTTTTATAACCTAGAAAGTGTGAATTTTTGGGTTATAAAAATCAAACTTTCAACCACGCTCGGCCAAAAAAACAAATATTTTCTTGTTCAACGGAGTCTGAACAACTAACCTAGAAGTTTCTAGCCTTGTACGACAGAAAAAATATACTGAACCCATACATTTAAAATTTCAAAGTCGAAAAAATCTAACTTTCAACCGCGACCGTGCCAAAAAAATATTTTTCCCAGACTCAGCGAATTCTACTCTATCAGCCTACCAACTCCTAGCCTTGTACGAAAAAATATCTCGATTGGTCACCAGCTCTCTAACTATAATAAGTAGGTATTTGATATTTTTTTTACTTTTGATAACATTTTGTCGTTCAATGTAAATAATTTATCTATGACATATTGAATAAAAAACTTTGACTACCTCATACGATTACCTACTTAACAGTGTCTGATACTCGACGCGAAATTCCAAACTTCTTTTGTCACCACCCACAGAAATAAAAGAAAATACTAGCAGAAACCTACTTGGAAAAACTCCATCTCACTTCCCTAAAATATTACCCGCACCTAATTTCACTTGTTACCTCCGACCACGAAGACTCACGAAATCTTTTTAGACCCTATAGCTTTCCGCGTAGAGCTTACAGTCGTCTGGGTATTCGTTTCTATGGCATCAATAGCTGAATAGGTCGATAAATTGAATTCGAGGCGTTGGTTACCGGATTTTGTGATCTTGTCGGATACTATACAGGGTGAGACTAGAAAAATGAAGATGTACAATGTATTGCAGTTCGATGCAAATAATCTTATAACGGATAAAAATATCTAATAGATGAGTGAAGTAACTACTCGGGACTGACCAAAGGCAATGACCAAAGTAAGGTAATCTTTGCCACATCGCATGACGTAAAATCCTTTAAAAAATGTCAAAGTAAAACTGCTTGGTTTAGAAACCTTTTTAGAGTAGAAGGTTTTTCAAAGATTTTTAAACTTCACTGGCCGGTGAAGCCATTTATTATGAAACATCCATTTATTTGATGTAATATCTTACGAGTATATTATAAATGCAAAAGTTTGTGAGTGTGTTTGTTACTCTTTCAAGCTGAAACGGCTGAACGGATTTGGATGAAATTTGGAATAGGGATAACTTAGACACCAGAATAAATAACACATAGAGGCTGCATACATAGGTATTATCACGCTTTTACACTCAGGCCCCAGTTCTATCTACCGCATCGCTTTTTGGTGCTGACTGTCGTATGCCTTGCTTCCACTTTGTCCCAAACAGGGAGAGAGCATAAATCTCGTCGGAATTAAATTCTCCCGTTCGCAGGAACATTAAGTACGTTACGTTACGGGGTTCGGCAATGGCACCGAGTTTCTTTGTGCGAGCGAATTACGTGCGTCGTACGTCACAGCCTGGGCGACGATTCTCGGAAATGTACCAAAGACTGAAGACGCGCAACAGCCGCAGGAGACCTCCAAAGACCGGCCAACTGCGAGTCGGACTCGCGCACGAAGGGTTCCGTACCATAATCTATAAAACAGCAAAAAAATCACGTTTGTTGTATGGGAGCCCCCTTAAATATTATATGTAGTCCAGTCAAGTGGTACCTTCACTCACACTAGATGGGTGAAGAGACCACTCGGCGCTGCAGTGCCTGGGACATTGTTTATAGATGGAGTAGGCCTGCCCAGCTTATAATTTTTTTATTCAGTTTTTTTGTATTTGTTGTTATAGCGGCAACAGAAATGCATCATCTGTGAAAAAAATGGGTCCCGTTTGGCATCCTTCGGTTACGGAACCCTAAAAACAGCGTTAAGGGTAGAGGGCCGCACTTGTTTAAGGAAAGGAGAAAACATACTAAAGAATGAGGGTTATCGTTTTAGTGCTCACTAGTTGGCCCCACTATCAAGTAAGGCCATGAAGTAGCTCCTTTTCCTAAAGTTAGTACTAGTTAGAGAGCTGGTGACCAATCGAGATATTTTTTCGTACAAGGCTAGGAGTTGGTAGGCTGATAGAGTAGACTTCGCTGAGTCTGGGAAAAATATTTTTTTGGCACGGTCGCGGTTGAAAGTTAGATTTTTTCGACTTTGAAAGTTTAAATGTATGGGTTCAGTATATTTTTTTTGTCGTACAAGGCTAGAAACTTCTAGGTTAGTTGTTGAGACTCCGTTGAACAAGAAAATATTTGTTTTTTTGGTCAAGCGTGGTTTGAAATTTTGATTTTTATAACCCAAAAATTCACACTTTCTAGGTTATAAAAAACAATATTTCTACCGCGTTTGGCTAGTAATAAATAGTGATTTCGTGATCAGCGGAGACTAAAAAGGCAGCCTAAAATCTCCCAGCCTTGTAGACAAAAAAGAAATGACTCAACCCATACATTTAAACTTTCAAAGTCGAAAAAATCTAACTTTCAACCGCGACCGGACCAAAAAAATATTTTTCCCAGACTCAACGAAGTCTACTCTATCAGCCTACTAACTCCCAGCCTTGTACGAAAAAATATCTCGATTGGTCACCAGCTCTCCAACTATACGTAAAATAAGTTTACATAAGTACATTAAAATCATATCAATACCTTAAAACTGGGGGTCTACAGCTAAAACGAAGCCGATCGAACATCGAAGATCGATTTATGAATAATTCACTGGGTGGCACTGTGGCAGTAAAATAAACTGGGTGGCAGTAAGTACATTTTTCAAAAATCGAACTTCGATTTTCGCCAATGGTAATCAATCGGCTTCGTCTTAGCCAGTAGACCCCGGTACTACTTAATAAAACACATCGAGCAAGCCCCGTTTGGTTCGAAAATTAGAACACAATTTTCCGAAAGATAAAACTGATTCAAAGCAGTGGTTTGCAGCGGGACAGTAATTATTTGCCGTAATTAATCTCAGGTATTGCAATAATACTCAGAACATTATTCAAAAGAAATAAACCCGCGTAGCCCATACAAACAGTGTAATTTTTGGAACTCGCGCTACACATGGGCCCTTAGCCTGTAACGCTATGGTGCCAAAATGGGCTCCCGGTTGACGGTTTCAATAACGATTTATTAAAGCTGTCGGTCCAGTGTCGGTCCTTTTAATGTTTTTGTAGTACAGCAAATAATATTATGAGTCTAATTCTAGAGGATTAGTTCTCTGGTTGTAGGAGAACCACGAAAAAATCCCAGTTTTGTCCTTCTACTTGGGACGCCATTGATACGCCATTGTGTTATAGGCTAAGGCCCCAGCGCGGTAGCCCTCATTGGCCCCTGTACCGACTGAGTTCCGATTTGTTCATGAAGATTTATAAATCATGTAATAATGTCGATGGAAGTGAAAACCCGCACTCCAGCACTCCAGGGGCCTTAGCCTGTAAAGCAATGGCGTGTCGATGGCGTCCCAGCAGAAGGACAAAACCGGGGTTTCCTCGTTTTTCTCCTACAATCAGAGAACTAATCCTCTAGAATTGAAATCAGAATATTCATTGATGTACTACAAAAGCTGCACCGACAAGAGGATAACTCTTAAATATAATGATGATTACTACAAAAACATTAAAAGGACCGAGAATATTATTAAATCGTAATGGGCATTGATCAGTGAGGCATCGATTGTCGTAAAGTGAAAACCATTTCGAGGAATAGGGATATTGATTACTATTAGTGGTTAAGACAAGTAAATTTAAAACGGATTATTAATATTTATCGCCAAAAATGTTTACTTAATTTTTCTTTCGATGACGTCATCATAGCCTCTAATGCGGTAGTTCCATTGCCTACAAATATTTTAAAAAACAACAACTGTCAAAAGTGTCAAATAACTGAGAAAATACATAACCTTCTTGTTGACTTGACACAAACGTCAACATATTTTTATTTTTTAAAAGCATGAATGAATGCAATGAACTTAGTACATAATGCCAGTGGTGACGTCATACACAAAACTTTTAGAAATTTTAAATAATTAATAAAAAAAATATTTACATAAAAAATTAAGAAAATATTCAAATTAGTTTCTTATATTTGTCTATATTTTCGATTTATAGAATAAAAAATAGGATTTGACGATGCCCATTGAAGCTGTCAACTGGGAGCCGATTTTGGCACCATTGCGTTACAGGCTAAGGCCCCAGGCCGTTATCAGGGCGGTTTCCACGCCACGGCGCTTGCGATGCAGTCTGGTGCATTTTCACTCGATACCCACAACACAAATCGGATGCGTTCACGAGGTTCAGTCGTCGAATAACTTTATGGGGCCCAGCGAACTTAGCAAAAATGCTCGATTTTTTCAAATGAACGAGACGGACATTTAGGTACCTAGGTACTTTTAGTTTTTATCACCAATTTCTGAATTGAGAAGTTGCACTGAAACATATTTTCTGGCATGAGACCGGCGTTACCATGGTTACCGCCTTGTCGACTGCAGATCAGAGAATAGTTATTATAACGATAGAATGTTGCTGTAATAATGTATTTACGTAGTAGTACAGTAGAACAACATTTCGAAGCAAAAAACCGCCTTTCGGGAAATTCATCCCGCCACGTTGCTATCGTCCACCCTTAATGAGGCGTTTTCACCTTTCACGGCTGTAAAATTTCGCTTTTTCTGAAGATAATTATTATTAATCTGTGTAAGCGAAATTTGACAGCCACATCCCGGTTCTTGTATGGCCAAGCCTATGAGTGCCATGTACGAGTACCGAGGGCTTTGAATTCAGTTTTTTACTGTCAGTTGAAAACGGGCCATTCCAATTCGATTTTTTCTTAAAATGAGTGATGTAGGTAACTTTTAGGTAAGCTCGAACCATCCCTTACATAGTTACATGGAGGCGTGGCGCTAAATCACGCCGAATAACACAAATAATTGGCATACTTTAAAGCCATATTTCAAACGCAGCGTCGCCTCGCATACCACCGCTGGTAATAAAGAGAATTAATTGGTTTTCAGCCTCCGCCTTCCATTGTCCGGCGTGTCTGTGAATGGTAAAGTGTATGGTAAATGGTAAATGTTGAATAGGTTGGGGTCGCACTGGTTGGTGAGGACGCATTCGACCCCGTCAACTAAGCTCTGCCCCAATAATATCGATGGATATATTGCATACTAGCTTTTGCCCGCGACTTTATCCGTGTGGACTAGGTACAGAAAAAGGATATTAACTTTGCTTTTTCGGTAACTTTCGCACCAAAGTTACCGACATCGGCAAACGGTTACCGCGCCACGATGTGGCCGAGAGGATGGCAGGTGGAACAGAAAAGTCCTGTCATAGAGGCCGCGTACAGGAACGCGAAGTGTGGGTAGACCAGCTGCACGATGGTCCGACGACAGCAAGGCCGTAGCAGGCTCAACCTGGACCACAATAGCTGCAGACCGGCGAAAATGGAAGAAGGATGAAGAGGCATACGTCCAGCAGTGTAAAAATAGAATGCTGAAGAAGAAGAAGTTATTTTCGTTACTAGTTAAGAGCGAACTCGACATACACAACGCGAGTACAGTCCAGGCTCCAGTGGACGATACATCATAGCGGTGTCCCACAGGGGTAAACAGAGACACTGTGAGGAATCCGCTTTGTTCCTCGGAGGCTCAGTAGGGGCCAGTCAATACCTACGCGCGGAGTTTTGCTACTACAACTTCACAAACACAAACATAACTTTAAAAAAAAAAAAAAAATAACGTGTTCGCTGTCGAAAAGGTAGTACCTACCTCAGAACTTTTTTCTAGGTGGACTGATTTTGATGAAATTTTTGTTTACTTCCTAAAGGGTATACTTCCTGTGTGTTCCCATACAAAAATGGTGATGATCTGATGAAGAACATCGGTGATAAAGAACGGAACTCCTCAACCGACATCAACAGATCACTCTTAATCCTTTTCACCAGTGGAGTCTGTTTTTTTTGTTGTTAATATTGCAATACAATTTTGCAATCTGAATATTTCTAAACGGATATCGACAAACCCATTACAGCCTATTCATTGCAGCTGAAATGGCCCCCACAAAATGCTGCATTTCACAGAACTTTAATAATGAACTTTCAGGCCGTTTTGAAGCTAAATGATAGCCTTTAATAAACTGAACATGCGCTATCGAGTCGAGGAAAAACCACAAAAGCGTAGTTAGCGCATCGCTTTACTGTTTATTTCAATGGTATCCCTTATACAGGGTGTTTCAGAAAGGTCCTGTGAAACTGAAAGGGGTCGCTTAACGCACCAATACAAGCAACTTTTACTAAAGGGCCAGGGGCGAAATCTCGAATAAAATATCAGCTGCTTCATACATTTATTTGCAGTATCGAATTTATGGAACAGCTGATATTTTTTTCGAGATTTCGCAACTTGGTCCAATAGTAAAAATTGTTTGTATTGGTGAGTTAAGCGACCCCTTTCAGTTTCACAGGACGTTTCTGAAACATCCTGTATAATATGGCAGATAGGTAGGTCTGCTCTTAGTGCTCGTGCAAACAGTTCCTAAACAGTTTTAACCGACTTAAAAGAATAGTTATTTGTTATGCAAGAATGCAAAATTATTGTTTGCGAAGAGTGCTTGTATTGAAAACCGAGCTAGCGAAGGTTTCCACGAGCGTAGCGATTAGTTCAAAAAAAGAAACCTGAGCGTAGCGAGGTATTCAGAAGCACGAGACGCAAAAACTTTTATTCTCACAGAAGCGAGGAAATGATTTTGTTAGCCATGCGGGAAAAACTCTATAGACAACTACTTACAGGCAAAACAGGTGAGTCAAATAAGTTCCTTTTAAAAGCATATTTTACTGTAGTAAAGTTCGCACTAAAGTTTTATTAAGGGTGGACGATAGCAACGAGGCGGGAAATTCAACATTTTCACAGTTTTTTACATTTTGTACCTAGCTATTTTTGTGTAGCGATTTTTAGATAGAACGAAGCAGTGGCACTGCCCAAAAATTTGTCGTAGACCAGAACACATAATCGGCTGAATAATTGTTGTTCTGTTGTTTACAATAATGAAAAGAATACTGTTTTATTGCCGCGAACGAAAAATCGCTGAACAAAAATAGCTCAGTTTAGCTACAAAATGTAAAACGCTGTGAAAATGTTGAATTTCCCGCCAAGTTGCTATCGTCCACCCTTAAAATAATTTCCTGAAGTTTATTTATCCAGACACAAAAATAATGTAAATAAAAGAATGTTTTTTTTTTCCGGGTGCATTCTGAACTTTTACCATACCTATAAATTAAAAATTTCTAGGAGATGAAAATGAAATAAGTAATATCGTTTGAAAAAATGTATTTAACAAACCAAAACATAATTATCTATTAGATAAAACAGAAGCAAAGCATTTTTTTTATTTACTGGTATTATAAAATAAATATAGTGTACAAAATATTAAAAAGACTGTAAGAAGAAACCGCGTTTCTGAATGTTCTATTCCGTGACTTTACCTTTTTAAAAGATGCTTATGCCCCATTTCCATTCACAGTTTTGTATAGAGAATGGGCACGAACAATCACTTTCGCTGAAATTTTAATACGCGTGTAAACGAACTATGAATGAGGCTCTTTTTTCTGTCAGGATTTGGCATCTACTTAAACGGCCAGTGTTTTTTTTTTCTTTTTCAACACCATAGGGCGAGGGAAAGACTTTCCCGGCGTCGCGTTCAAATTTCGAAGCGCACAAAAATGCAGATAGTTTAAATCCGGCCTTTACGCGATCTTAAGTTACTAGTAACAGCAAACTTTCCGAGCGTGGGAGATGAAAAAGATTTTCATAGGGTTGAAAAATTCGCTTGAGACAGGATTTAAACCCGCAAGAGCAAGAGGTGCTTTGCATACCGTGCAAGGCGCTCTACCAAGTGAGCTACCGAGCCAAGTACTGTCTTTGCGAATTTTCCAACCTGATTGATGTTCGTCTTACGGATGAAAGTTCCCTAGCACGGGAGCTTTAGAATATACAAAATGTCGTAAAAGAAAAAAGTTAATAAACAACGACTTATAAATCCGTTAAAAGTGTTAAATTGTGACTTCTAAAAGTTTTTTTGTAGGCGACAAACTAAGATGTTTCACACTGCGCTGGCAATAAAGCGCAGCTTGTTTCCAATAATTTTAATTTAATAACCAACCATAACAAATCAGGGGAAGCTGTTTGTTCGTTTATTGCTGCACTAGCTTGAGTAATAAATGAGCTGCTATACGTGCCCTTAGGCTGCGAGCACACTTTGCTTTCAGAAAACTAGCTAGCATAGTAGGTTGAATGGTCCCCATCGATTATCGATGTACTTTCAGTACAGCATATAATTGTATGAGGGAATTAAAGGTTTCCACCTAAGATATTGTATAATTTGCTTCTTTCTGAACGAGGTATAATAGGGGATGCTGACTGCATTAACAATAAATTCTAAACCATGCTCCATCAAAATAAACATCCAAACTTTATCACAAGAATTTTCTGCAAATAGGCAGGTAATTAATAATTTTGAATCAATGAAACCTTTTTAAACTACTACTATTGAAATCGTTTTGCCAGAGTTAACTCATATCAATCTGAGTCTCTCTCGCTCCACTTTCCCATCCCAGCCGCAAATTCTGACATTAAATTTAATCCACATTTCCACTGGAAATAAACAGAAAACGTAAACAGAAAACGCAAACATAATATTTCCCTCTATCAAACACACTTTATCTTAATGAGTCACGTAGATTTAGATACTAGACTAGCAGTTGCCCGCGGCTTCGCTATAACCGAACGTGATGATGAGTGACACACATATTTTCAATATAGATAAAAACTCATTAACTTAGTTCAACGTTCATTTGCTTTATTTACACTCCACTGCTCTCAACATTCAGGTTGGAAGCCTTTTCTCAAGAAATAAAGTCCACCTAACTTTATAAAAATGCGGTGGTGGTCTAGTGGGTAGAACAATGGACTCGGAAGCAAGAGACCCAGGTTCGAATCCTGGTGCGGGCATGTACCTCTATGACTTAAATTTATTTCAAAGTTACGTATATTTGTGAATTTGTAGTAGCAATACCACTCGCTGACCGTGAGGAAACCTGAGCGTATGAGGCATTATACCCTCAACGCAAAAATCGTCGACCCGCATTGAGCACACGTGGTGATTAAGCTCTCTCTCTCTCTCTCTCTCTCTCTGAGAGAAGGCCTTTACCCAGCTAGTGGGACATGTACAATTGTACAGGCTACATCTTACTTTAAGTTTATACACGAATTTACACGATTGTTCCGATTGATATTTTGTGAGCAATAAAAGAAACTTTTTGACAAGTCTTCAGCTCTCCTGCATCTGCATCTGCAGCATAAGGCGGGGTTAGAGCGTATCTATGGGTTTATAACTCTGTCTATCCCGCTCTACGTCAAACAAAAGAGTTAGATACATATATCACCCCCTTATATACAGCCTTACCCAGCCTTATGCTACACTTGCTGTATTTTTATATTTTTAGAAAATTAAAATAAAGTCCTTAAATAAAGCGCCGCCAATGAAAAAAAAATCATATCTTTTTTTTTTTGATGCGTTTTTAGCAAAAAACGCTCCTGCGATTTCTCAACGCGAGGCTTAACTATTTTTAGGACCTAAGGTTCTAGGATCTGGAATCCAAACCTTAGGTCCTAAAAATAGTTAAGCCTCGCGTTAAAATAAAAGACTTCAAACACAAATTAATTAGTATTTATTATTCACAAAATACTTTAATTAGTAACTTTTAATGATTCGCGATATTAACATATAATTTTGGTTTGAAACGGGTCAAATTATTTTCTAGTTCTTATAGTTTGATCTTAATGGCCAACATAGATCTAGTTACAAGATACCAGGTGTGTCGCCGCCCCAGCAGCTGGCGACTGGAATGGTGCCAGTTTCAGCCTGTATTTAGGTCTGGAACTTAGCCTGAGAGTTCAGACGGGCCTGGACTGCCGATAAGTAGCCTAGTCAGGGGTCGGCAACCTGCGGCTCGCGAGCCGGATGCGGCTCTTCAATCTCTATCAAGAAAGTTACGGGCTAGGTGATTTTTGGTGAATTTCCGGGCGAATTTGTGTTATTTACTTGCAATGTGAATTCAAGAAAGCTAAGGATGATCGGTGTTTTTTTTAATTTAAAACTAATTCTATAATATTAAGCGATTTTTTCATTGGCTCTTGAAAAATTTGCATTTACATATTGAGAATTTACATTTTTGGCTCTGTCGTCTCAAAAGGTTGCCGACCCCTGGGCCTAGTTCAACTTATACTTCGGAAGTAATAGTTGCTGACATGTGGGCGATATGATGGCTGTTTCTCCAAGTTTTCAAGCGTTGTCTACTGTCTGAGATGTATGCCTAACACAGCTATTGTATTAAATATATCGAGCTATATCGCTCGATAGTCAATATATCTACGCCAACATTATTTATGCTAAAAAGCATATTGCAGAGTTTGATACATTATGTAGCCATCATAATATAATATACTAGAAATTAGCACAAGCCCACTATTTAAGAAGGCTAGGGGCTCATTTCTCGGAAACTGTATACGCTTCTATAACTAGTGGTTTGCCCCGAACTGTGAACCCGTGACCCCATACATACTTAAAATCCCCATATCTCGGCAACCCCTCGACCGATTTGGCTCATGTTCGAACTTAAAAATCCTTTTAATTTCATTTACCCACAGCCTTACCTTTGAATAAACATTACAAAGTATTTAAAATCAAAGCATTACTACTTATGCGAATTCAAAGAGAAATTAATTTTTAACCTTTTTCAATTTGATTGCAAATATTGCAATAGCGTCAAGGGTAACCCCTGTGTACCAGATGCAATCATGCAACCACTGCTTTCCGGCTACTTGGGCTACGTCTGGCTGGCTGGACCACATTAATTATTGTAAAAATACTTCGTCACGGAATGGTGGCATAGAATGGGTCGACGGTTGGTGGGTAGCCCGAAAGCTCGATGGGTCTATGACATTGTCAAAACAGCGGGAGGACAATGAGCGAGATTGGCATTAGATCGAGGGGGTTGGCTTGTAAAGGAAGAGGCCTATGCCCAACAGTGGGCTCTATTTAGGGGCTGGATAGATAGATAGATAAATACTTGAGGCCTGGCCCAGCATAGGGGTTTATGTTCGCTTCGCATTGTATAGTGTCGGGTAAAATCTAAATCATCTTCAATAGACCGTGCAAAGCAATGGCGTATTTTCTTCCAAATAAAACCAGCCCCTCTACCCTTGACGCAATTCTTTCAATATGGCGCAATTTAAAAAATTCAATATTGCTCGAATTAAGATGGATTATACAAGGTGTTACAAAAGATTATAACTATTTTTACAGGGATAATAGCACCCGGTGTTAGCGATCACAACCAAATTTTTTTTGCCCTATAACGACCCGTTGATTTTTAAATTAATAAAATGTGAACGCTGTGGCGGGAGAAAAGTATTGTTTTCGTTGATTATCACAATGTTTTAACAACTCAAAACTATGCAAATATTTTTATATTTGAGCTAATACCAAAAACAAAAAAGTTATGAAAAAAAGAGGGCTATATATTTTTATTTTACCAAAATATATAGCCTAACCTTTGAATAGACAGCACAAAGTTCATAAAATCAAATCATGACTGCGAATTCCAAGACAAATTAATTAAAAACCTTAGTCAATATGAACGCAATAGCGTCAAGGGTAACCCCCCTGGCCCATGCAGGCGGCACATAAGTCTCCGTTCTGCCTCGGGGCCGTATATTCACGCCGCCACGTCGTTAGGGGCAAGCAGAGTCGTTTGTTAGGGACACAGGTGGTCGCTACGACGCTGGCACTCGCCTATACAGGGTATCTACAGGGTGCACTCTAAGTCGATAGCGGAACTTAAAGTGGGCTATCTACTGATCAATACAAACAACTTGTACTAGGTGGCGAAAAATATGGAGCTAAAAAAATATCAGCTGTTCCATACAAAAAGTCGACTCGGTACTGCGCAAAATGTATGAAACAGCTGATATTTTTTTCGATAAGTTGTTTGTATTGATCAGTAGACAGCCTCCTTAAAGTTCCGCTATCGACTTAGATAGGTCCTGTGACACTGAACGGGGTCGCTTAACTCACCAATACAAGAAACTTTTACTATGGGACCAAGACCGAAATCTCGAAAAAACGATTAGCTGTTCCATACTAAAATGGAACATGGAACTAAAATAGTATGAAACGGCTGCACCTCTATTCTCTAGAAAAAAACCACCCAACCGTCGAGCGTCAAAACATTCAATAATAGCCCTTATTGAAATGATATTTTTTTTACATTCAAAAAAGGAAATTTTTTCGGTAGTTTTTTTTTTAAAGAATACAGGGGCTGGTATTTTTTTGGGATTTCGCACTTGGCCCCACAGTAAAAGTTGCTTGAATTGGTTCAAGATATCGTTAGTTATTATAGTATAGCAGGGTTCTTGTTTGATTCCTTTATGTAACACCTAACACCTAATGTATCTACAACAAAAAAACTAAGGTCGTTGCATCTACGTAATGAGATGATTTATACAGCGTCCAGTGGCACCTTCACTCACACTAGATGTTTGAAGAGACCACTCGCCGCTGCAGTGCCTGGGACATTGTTTTTAGATGGATCTCTATAACAAGAGAGCTAAATAAACATTATCTTATTATCTTTATCATAGGACCTTTCTGAAACACCCTGTATTATAGGTAACTTACTTTAGGCGTTGCTTACTTTAGCGGTAACCCGGTGGGTAGCCCGATGCCTTACCATACGAAATAATGTCCTCATGATCAGCCTGTTAGCACCCACTGCTCTGAGTAAAGGCCTCTTCATGCACACGCCACCTCTCACGATCCTGCGCCAGGCGCAACCACTATTTTCCGGCTATTTTGGCTATGTCGTCGGACCATCTGGCTGGTGGTCTGCCAACCGATCTCTTCCCCTCTCGGGCTCCTAGCCTCGCCTATAAATAATGTTAACAAATATGCCTAAACATAATAAGCTTCCTTGAAATGACGAGTTTCAAATGAAGCTGGATAAGCTAGGTAGGTATATAGGTTAGTTTTTAATTAATTTCTAATTGAAAAGCAGTAAAGTTTAATGGCATGTCCGTAGTAAAGTTTAATGGATAATTTATAGCTAGTTGCTGCCGTACTTGAGATACTAGCTACCTACATAATAAAATACCAAGCTCTAAATTACTACAATAAATCCCCACTGCTTCGCGTCCCCATGATCATTTCTCGAAGAAACATGTATAGGTTTTTAAATGTTCTGGTGTTCAGTGATGGCAAGAGTCAACTTTGTTTACTAGGGGCCTCATTCTGTAACGCAATGGCGTCCGAACAGAAGGATATAAACGGGATTTCCTCGTTTTTCTCCTACAACCCGCGAACTATTCCTCTAGAATTAGAATCAGAATATTATTTGCTGTACCTACTACAAAAACATTAAAAGGACCGACGGCATTCATGATCTAATCTGCTAATTCAAATTCACAAAGGTACGTAACTAGACCCCCGGTATAATCCGCGCGGGATGAGAATGGGATGGAACCTTGTTAAAATCTGTCGAAAATATACGTTATTTTACTTTGACAAGGCTGCTTCGACGCGAATTTGCTTAGCGCGCGCGTCTCAGTTCCAAAAGGTCGCATCGCATCCCGTTCTCATCTCGCGCGGATTATATTATAGTCTATTACAATCGCCATAACGCCCGGGACATCAGCGGACCGCAACGCCTGTCGATAAATCACACATTTTATCGACGATCGACATCGACAAACGTACAGTCGGCCACTCGCTAGGATACCCCTGTTTGTTCGCTTGGCGCCCTTATGCCGCGCGCGGTAAGAGCTGCCGTGGGGTATCTGTGACTGTGGCCGACCTACCCGCGAGCGCGTGTGTGTGCCAGATCGGAAGTTAAATATACGCGCATCAAAATTCGACGCGATTTGACACTGATTTAGCTATGGAGATGCGACGCACGCTGCGCACGCACCAGCACATATCCCGAATTAACATTATTAGATTAGATACAAGTACTTACTACCTACCTATCTACCATGTGTGGGATTAATAAGGGTGGTTTTAATAGTCGTCTGAGATCACCTACTTGAGCTCGATCTCAAGTAGGTGAACTTAGAAAAGTCAAATGCTAATGTCAAGCGTTGGCTAATGTCGAACTTGAGTAGCTTTCAGCATATTAATAGACACTATTTGTATTTTCTAAAGCACTAACCCGTGCTAGGGAACTTTATAAAATGCAAGAAGGTTGCGGGTTCAAATCCTGTCCCGAGACAATTTTTTAACCTTATAAAAATCTTTATAATAGACACTATCTTGAGATTGACATTGAAATTAGACAAGGCTTGACATAGCATTAGATTTTTCTGACATCACCTACTTGAGTTCGATCTTGAGTCCACGACTATTAATGCCACCCTAAGAGGGGGGTCCCCGTTCACTAGCACCGCCAATTAAAAAGAAAACATAATAGGTATCTTCTTTTTAGGGTTCCATACCAAAGGATAAAACGGGACCCTGTTACTAAGATTCCGCTGTCCGTCCGTCGGTCTGTCTGTCCGTCTGTTATTGTCATCAGGCTGTATCTCATGAACCGTGATAGTAAGACAGTTGACTTGACATTTTCACAGATGATGTATTTCTGTTGCCGCTATAACAACAAATACCTGTATTTATATTGGTGTACAATAAAGAATATTTTATCTTTTATCTTTATACCTACTGCGTAAAAAACATAATAAAATAAAATAATAAAAGGGTATGATTTAAACGGCCGGCAGTATATTCAGGTTTTGGTTGGCTCTAAAATGTTTTTGGTTGGCAAAAATAGCTAATTGAGCGGCAACTAGTGGCCTGCAAGAATAAAAAAAATGGTCAGCAAGTAATGTCATATTGGGCAGCTCCAAAATTAGTTGTATAGCTAATTAATTATATGTTCAGCCATAAATGTAATTGAAAGGCAAATTGTGAGCTGCATTTAATTAAGTTTTGGCAAGCTGTAAAACAATTTTTGGTTGGCGAACTAACATTGTTCTTACACAACAAATGTACGCAACTTCTGTGCTGCATTAAGTATTTGAAAATCATTTAAATAATTAAAGATTACCTACCTTACCTACGGTTATTTTATTTGGTTAACCAGGTAAATAAAAATATTATGAATTGTATATTTAAATCAAAATGCTTTATTTACAAAAAAAATAGCATTAGGCAGGAACTAGGTATCATGAACTAATTATAAAAAAATAGTTACTTACGAGTATTAAATTTGGCAATAACGATAGGAAATATAGATAAAAAATCTAAGGTGCCAAATAAAAAAAAAACTTGGTTATTTCTTCTTTCCATCTGCTCTTTCGTGACTATAGGTTCGAAGATCAAGTACCTTCTGTTTTCACTGCCAAAAATCTGTGTCAAATTACGTTAATCTTAATTCGTCGAATGACAACGCCCACACGCCATTGGCTGCTCGTGTAACCCGCTTTTCCAGTAAAATCGCACATCAACTAAACGTAATGAAGCTCATTTTAATTTATTTGCTAACCAATACTTAAATTTGCAGACCCATCAATATTATAGCTTACAGATATTATTTTTGAGCTAACCAATTGTATAATCTTGCCGACCAATTAATTATTCTGCCTATCATTTATTTATTTCGCAATCAAATTAATTATTAAGCTGACACAAAATGTTATTTCTTGCTGTCAATATTATAATTTTTTGCTAACCACTTATTGCGAATCATTTTGATTTTATTGCCGGCAAAAAAATTTTTCGCTGCTCAAATGAAATAAAAGCTGCAATTTCTTGCTGACCAAATAGTTATATTCCAGCCTGAAAATTTACTTCCATAATAAAATGGGCTCCCGGTTGACGGTTTTAATAACGATTTATTTTATTAATGCTGTCGGTCCAGTGTCGGTCCTTTTAATGTTTTTGTAGTGCAGAAAAGAATATTAAGAGTCTATAATAAGGATTAGTTCGCTGGTTGTAGGAGACCAACGAAAAAATCCCGTTTTTGTCCTTCTATCTGGGATGATACGCCATTGTGTTACAGGCTAAGGCTCCAGGTTGGGTCATTTTTACAGTTAAACCCACACCTGGATTTTCATCACGCAGTATGTCATTATTGGACGTCCTGAAGCGTTCGTACCTGAAACAATAAAATAGTATTTATTAATAAGTTAGGTAGAATTAGTACATACAACGTGATGTCAGAAATCACAGGCTTCTAGGGGCTCAAACAGTGGGGACAGGGGAGGTACTAGACATTCTACACGTCACTTCAAAACTGAGAAGAGAACCAAAGAAAGTACAAGATGCCACTACAAAGGGATTGGAAGGAACATCCTCGTACGTGCTAAGCGAGCCGTAATCCAGTTCATACCTCTCTACAGGGTCGGATTTAGGCACAGACAGGTTCTATTGTAGGGGCCCTGGCAACATAAAGGGGCTCCTCACCATGAAGAACCTACTGTGAGAAAGCGTTGCTTCAGAAATCTTACAATTTGAGAGGTTTGCACCCATTGCTATGCAATACAAATTATGCATTCCACATGCACGGTAGGCTTGCCCAGCACCTAAAAGTATGTCCCATCTAAAACAATGTCCCAGGCACTGCAGCGCCGAGACTCTTCACCTATCTAGTGTGAGTGAAGGTACCACTGGACGCTAAATAAATTATCTCATTACGTAGATGCAAGTTGAGGCCTTTATTATACACGGTAGAAGAGTCCGCGCCGCAGGGCCCTGCAGACCCTGACTTCGACTCTGCTTTCTTTCGAGGCCTATCCCCGATTAGGATTGCTAAAACCATCACTAGACGAGACACCCGCGGTAAGGGACCCCGTGCTATGGGGGGGCCTACCACAATAAGACCCTAACTCCGGCCCTGATCTCGTTCGAGGCCTATCCCCGATTAGGATTGCTAAAAGCATCACTGGGCGAGACACCCGCGGTAGGGGATCCCGTGCTAGGGGGGCCCTGCCACAATAAGACCCTAACTCCGGCCCTGCTCTTCTTCGAGGCCTATCCCCGATTGTTTGCTAAAACCTTCACTGGGCGAGACAATGCAGCACTTTGCTGGAGTGGCACGACCTCAAGGATTTCGGAGAGCTGACATCGATCCCTTACCTTAGGGATCCTTAGGTTTTATGGGGAACATTCTTAGCAGGGTTATACAAGGTGTTACAAAAGTACCTAACTCTTTTTACAGGGTAATAGCACCCGGTGATAGGGATCACAACCTAAATATTTTTTTTGCTCTATGACGTTCCGTTAATTTTTAAATTAATAAAATGTGAACGATGTGGCGGGAGAAAAGTATTTTTTAAATATTGTTTTCATTGACTTTCACAATGTTTTAACAACTCAAAGCTATGTAAATGCACCTACACGCACAAACATATTTTTAAATTTGAGGTTTTAACAAAAATAAAAAAGTTATGAAATATTTTCGATTTTGAGGTTATAAAATAAAAATTGTTTGACATCCTGTTGACCAGTAGGTTACACCCTGTAAAAAGAGTTAGGTACTTTTGTAACACCTTGTATATAAGTGACAGGGAATTTTGTAATCCATTAATCAAACAGCTTAATCTTGACGATTTGATCGCACCTTTTCTCTATGAACATGTTTGTGATAAGCCGCGTTTTCACAGTCAAATTACACTACAACGAAGAGCACAATGTACTCTATGAAGAGCACCGTCCAAGTGAGCCGGGGCTTCTGATTGGTCGGTTCTTCTGATTTGGTGTCTATGGGCGAAAAAACGTCAACTAGGACGGAGCGCTACTCGTCAAATTGCCTTGGATGGAAATAAAACAAAATGGCCGACCAATCAGAAGCTTATATAAATAAATAAATAAATTATTTGGTTTGTGTGGACGGAGCTCTTCGTTGTACAAAATTTGACTGTGGAAACGCGGCTTTAGTTAGAAACTAGGCGAATTATTTTATTTTTGCATCTACGTACATAATGAAATGGGCAGCAGGACACCTGGCGAGGCGGGAAGATGGCCGGTGGACAAGGGCAGCAACAGAGAGGCGACCAAGAATAGGGGCCTTAGCCTGTAACACAATGGTGCCAACAATGGGCTCCCGGTTCACGGTTTCAATTACGATTTATTAATGCTGTCGGTCCAAGAATATTATGAGTCTAATTTTAGAGGATTAGTTCGCTGGTTGTAGGAGGGCAACGAAAAAATCCCGGTTTTGTCATTCTACCTAGGACGCCATTGATACGCCATTGTGTTACAGGCTAAGGCCCCTGGACGACAGTCGGTGGGCAGACCAGCCGCCCGATGGTCGAACGACATCGTTGTGTCGGCGGAGGCTCTATGGATGCGGATGGCAAGGGACAGTGAGAAGTAGGGTGAAGAGGCCTATACCCAGCAGTGGGCAGAAGTGGGCTGATGATGATAATGATGAATCTTCTGGACCCAGAAGGTCCGTAACACCGCAGTACTGCAGAGAATGAGGAAGAAAGTAGAGATCCTGAAGACCATCCAAAAGAGGAAGCTAGAGTATTTCGGCCACATATTTAGAAACAACAACAAGTTACAGCCTCCTTCAACTTATCATACAAGGCAAGATACCAGGCAGAAGGAGACCTGTAGGGGCCTGAGTGTGTAACGCAATGGTGCCAAAATGGGCTCCAAGTTGACGGCTTCAATTACGATTTAAAAATGCTATCGGTCCTTTTAATGTGTTTGTAGTACAGCAAAGAATATTCTAATTCTAGAGGATTAGTTCGCTGGTTCTAGGAGAAAAACGAGGAAACCCCGGTTTTGTACTTCCACTGAGACGCCATCGACACGCCATAGCGGTAACAGACTTAAGCCCCTGGTAGCTCAAGGCTCTTCAACCCGATGGCATACTCTCAGACAACCTGAAGTAGGTATTATCGTCTCCATCGAGTAGTCAACTGTATAGTCGGCTTTAGAAATATCGTAAAAAGGTATGATGCGTTACCATGGTGACCGCCTTGTTGATAGTTTGACAGTTGACTATCAGGGGGCCTCATAAAATTCATCGACTTTTTTGTAAGGTGCAATACCAATCGACTTGGTATTCTAGAACGCTACTTAAACTCAGTTCAAACTAGAACGCTAAACTCTGTTTAAACTCAGTTCAAACTAGAAAGCTCCTTGAACTCTGTTTAAACTCAGTTTAAGTAGAGTTTAGTAGTGTCGACTGTCGATAAAACAGTGCATGTTTTGATTTGAATTTCATATCAAAACATGCACTGCTTTATCGACAGTCTGAACTCTGTTTAAACTGAGTTTAAGTAGTGTTCTAGAATACCACCCAAGCCGGACAAAAGCCGGACAGGCCGGACTTGTATATTTTTGGCTGGACACGACTGTAAAAATCAACCCTAACCCAGTATACAGGGTGTTAAAAGACCGCCAACAAAGCGGGAAACCACGTATTCTCCTCATCATAAGGAACATTTTTGCCCAAGGAACTATGCCTGGGAAATCAACGGTTTCCGAGATAATGAGGTTCAAAGTCAGACTTTTCAAAACTTTTTTTTTGCAGAAATGTATTCAGTATCTAGTTCTTAACATACCTTCTCAAGAAGCCATATCAAAATTATGAATATTTCTAAAAGTGAAAGTGAAAGTGAAAGTGAAAAAACATTTATTGCCAAGTTAGGTGTAAAAAACGTCGTTAAATTGCAACCCGCAATGTATTCTAAACATCGGCACTACAAGCTGAGTAACATAAACTTATACCTGCGCTTGCGCAATATGACTTCCGTGCGTTACACGTCCACTGCGTGATAACATTTTTTTCAAAATTATAACCTAAAAAACCAAAGTAATTTCCCAGCAATAATTTATCGAAAAAGTACTTTGTTTTGGTGTCTAGTATGCGTGGCCTTCGGGTCTGTTGGCGGTCTTTTAACACCCTGTATTATCGAAAGGGTATCCTAGCGTGTGGCTGACTGTACGTCCAGTGCTCTGGCTGGCACGGTCGCCGTGATCTAACCCAGATCGCGCGCGGCATGTAAATAAAACAGAAATAATTATGATTTACCCGGTACTCGCATTAAAAACCCATTTCGCATGATGGTATCGACCAAGTGCTTAGAACTAAAATATACACGGGCGAGTCGACTTTTGTAAGTGCACTTATCTTTTCGGAGTCATTGGTCATTGAATAAAAATCTGCTTAACACATTCAAGGACACTCTCACAAGGTCTATTGCTCTTTTTATTGTCACGTATGCTAATACACGTATGCTAGTGTGTCCGCGAAAGTGTTAATACAACATGTTACAAAACATTCTAACCCTTTTTACAGTAACCTACTGGTCAACATGTGTCAATTCTGTAAAAGTGTAAACAAATGAAAAAAATATATATATTTCTTAGCCACAAAATCGACTTTTTTTCATAACTTTTTTTGTTTGTGGCATTAGCTCAAATTTAAAAATATGTATGTGTGTGTGTGCATTTGCATAGCAATCAAGCAATCTTCGATAACAGGGGCTTAAGTCTGTAACGCTATGGCGTGTCGATAGGTTCCCAGTAGAAGGACAACACCGAGTTTTCCTCGTTTTTCAACAACCAGTTAGCGTACTAACTAATGCTCTGAACAATCCGGCTTGTATGTATGTACGGATGTATGAAGGTTTGTTCGACGATAACTTGAGAATAGTTGGTCGGATCGTCATGGATTTTGGTAGGCGGGTAAATGAGACATTATTTTTTGTATTAACCGAACATGAGCCAAATCGGTCGACGGGTTGCCGAGATATGGGGTCGCGAGTTCACAGTTTGCGACGAACTACTAATTATTGAAGCCTACAACTGGGAGCCTATCGAGGCACCATTACGTTACAGACTCAGGCCCATCGCATCCGGCCGACATCCGTCAAACGGATCCGTCGTAAATAAATACTGCTCATAAATCTAGTAGATCAACGATCTTGTGCTATACTTAGCCTGAATCCCCTCTCACTTTCTCTTAGCGTTCCCAAGCATGCGTGAGCGGGACGACGTGCCTCGAAATCGTTCGTTTCCCTCCCACTTCGGGGGTTAAATGTGTGTGGAAAAGGATGGCGAATGGAATGATTGATGTAACAAATTACGTGAATTAGTGATGTAGAGTTCGGTCAGATGTTTTGGAGATGGTTAGATAGAGAACACTTTATTGTACACCAGAAATTAATTATTTACAAGAATTTTCTAAGCCTAACAGTACAGACGGCGGTCTTATCGCTAAGAGCGATCTCTTCCAGACAACCTTCGGAATGTGTGTTGGTGACGCGGAGTTACCTCCATATCGTTGCAGGAAAGTTGGGTCTTCCTAAGTTTTGAAAGCACAAATACTAGTAGTTCGCCCCGAACTGTGAACTCGCGATGTGTAAATTTTTCAACAATCGCGCACGCGCGCGCGTTTGCATATACCTAAACTTTACAACCCCATATCTCAGCAAGCCCTTGACCGATTTGGCTCATGTTCGAACTTAAAAATTTTCTTTGTCTCATTTACCCGCCTACCAAATTTCATGACGATCCGACCAACTCAAGTTACCGTCGTCGTCTAACCTTACACTCTACTCGTTTACGTTACGGGCGACTTTACAACAAAAGTGTACACTCTGACGTGCTGTCGTTGCCCCCTTTTTTTTCGATAGGCGCTCTTATGCCGCGCGCGGTAAGAGCTGCCATGGGGCACCTGTGACGGTGGCTGACCGTACATTGAATTGTCTTAATAAATTGTCATTGTCAGTTTTATGAAATGGCGCACAGCATGCTCTAATTGTTTTTCTCCAAAGGGAGTTATTTAGCAGCAGCCCCTCTACCCTTGATGCATTTTTCCAATACGGCCGCATATTGGCGCAATTTACAAAATTTAATATTTAAAAAATTAAGACGCATTTTGCGTTTTTATTGAATAATACAGCCTTACCTTTGAATTAACATTACAAAGTATTTAAAATCAAAGTATTAGTATGCGAATTCAAAGACAAATTAATTTTAAAACTTTTTCAATTTGATCGCAATAGCGTCAAGGGTAACCCCCCAGTTTAGTTTTAAACTCCCGACTCAAAAAGAGGGCTGTTATAAATTTGACCGCGCTAAGTGTGTATGTTTATCTGTCTGTGTGTGTCTGACTGTCTGTGACACCGACCGTAGACAGATTTCGACGTATTTTTCTTTATTTGGAAGCTGGTTTTCTAGCGAGTGTTCTTCATCATCATCATCATCATCCGCCTGTTACCACCCACTGGTGAGTAAAGGCCTCTTCATGCTCACGCCACCTTTCACGATCCTGTGCCAGGAGGTTTTTCTTTTTTAAATTAGTAGTTATCGTAGATACTCGTATCTACGAGTAGCATGTTTGACGTGGTTGTCATTTTAATAAATGTCAGAACAGATGTTAGCTCGCACACAACTGGGTCGAGTCATTAGATAAATGCCAGAAAACCACTAAAGCGGAGTTGTAGGTACTTTTGATTGAAGACACCGCGAGAGGAGAGACGAGCTGGCTTAGCACAAGAATGACTTTAGGTACTAGCTTTTGCCTGCGACTTCGTCCGCGTGCACTACAAAAAAAGGATATGTGGATAGGTGCTGGGCAAGCCTACTCCGTCTAAAATAATGTCCCAGGCACTGCAGCGCCGATTGGTCTCTTCACCCATCTAGTGTGAGTGAAGGTGCCACTGGAGGCTGTATAAATCATCTCATTACGTAGATGCAAAGGCCATAATTTTAGTTTCGAAGATTCCTTGATACGTGTATGCAGTAGGTACTTAAATAGTTTACCTACGTTTAAATACTTTAAACTTTAAAGTATCGTAGGACAAACTCTACCTTGAAATAAAATATCTGAAATACCCGCGCCTCCAAGGAACGAGCATAAATTCTTAAAACTATTCGACAATTTGACACGGAAGGAAGATGGCGGCGCTTCCGGTCGCACCGGAAGCGGAAATAGCGGCGGTGTTTTTTTTCTCGCCGCCGCTGTCGCCATCTCGCGGTGGAGCTAGTGATAATTTAAAACAGGAAAATTAGTCTTCCTTTCATGAGTATTTTTATTAACGCTACAAATCTCTTTTTTTTTTTCAGCGGTGGCGTGGATGCAACCTCCACACTCGCGCGTCTACTTCTCGGCGTGAGTGAGGAGCCAGCTCAAATGGAATCATGGTATTTTTCCGCGACCAAAAAAGAGGGGTGTTATAAGTTTGACCGCTGTGTGTCTGTCTGTCAGGGTGTCTTTCTGTGTATCTGTCTGGCACGAACCGATTTGGATGCAGTATTTTTTATTTGAAAGCAGTTCTTCTAGCGAATGTTCATAGATAACTAAGGCCTTTGGATCTACGTAGTGAGATGATTTATACAGCGTCCAGTGGCACCTTCACTCACATTAGATGAGTGAAAAGACTACTCGGCGCTGCAGTGCCTGGGACATTGTTTTAGATGGAGTAGTGAGGAAACCCGTGGCTTAGTTGGCTCCACACGTATTGACTTGTCTTTCCTGTGGGCTAGGCCGGCTAAGCTGTCAGGATGGTATAGGTTCATAGATACGTTTTATCAAAATCGGTTCAGCCGTTTATGAAATATGCATTTATGCTTATTAAATGCTTATTTGAAGCTAAAATGTCGGGGGTATTTTACATTTTCCATTATTTCAGCGGTTGTGTGGATCCTATAATAATGCAATCTCCACACTCACGCCTCTACTTCTCGGCTGTACTTATAGGCGTAAGTGTGGTGCCGGCTCAAAAGGAATTCAGTCGCTATTTTAAAAACTTTTCTTTACGAGGCAACGCAATTTATGTGCACTTCTACTTGACTCCTATCGCGATAGAATTTTATTGTTGAGATAAGGAAAACTGCATTAAGTTTGATAGTTCAGTGAAGTTGGCCAAACGCTAGGATACCCAATTTTGTTCGATTAGCGCCCTTATGCCACGGTAAGAGCTGCCATGGGGTATCTGTGACTGTGGCCGGCCGTACAAGTTGTTTGTAGTGATCATTAGATAGCCTACTTCAAGACCCGCTATCGAATTCGATTGCAACCTTTAGTATCTTTACGTATCTTTACGAACAAAAAGATGTATCCTAGCGTGTGGCCGACTGTACTAGGTGGCCAAAAAAAATGGAGCGAAAAAAATATCAGCTGGTGGTGTATTTTTTTCGCTCAATTTTTTTGGCCACTCAGGATCAGTAGACAGTGTACTTAAAGTTCCGCAATCGAATTCGATTGCACCCTGTAGTACCTACCTAAGACGTATCTTTTAGGGTGGCATTAATAGACGTCATCTCAAGCTCGAACTCAAGTAGGTGATCTCAGAAAAGTCAAGTCAAGCCTTGGCTAATGTCAATGTCAATCTCAAGTTATGCTGACAGCCTCAAGTTTGACATTAGCCAAGGCTTGGCATTTGACTTTTCTGAGTTCACCTACTTGAGATTGAGCTCAAGTAGGGTGCTCTCAGACGACTATTAATGCTACCCTTGTTAGCATGTTGTGTTGAAAACGAATTTCGGCAATGGTAATAAAAAAAAATAATAACTGACTGAAAACGTGAAACGAAAAACCGCTTTGGCTCTAAGCGATGAATATTTCAGAGCCTTTGATAATCTTTGCCTCGGTTTTGGCTACCAACAGAATAAATAATCAAGCGTTTCATCTTTTTATCCAATTAATTTCACCTGCTTACAGGGTAATTTTTAAATAGCGTTTAACCTCAGACACCCCAACTTCTAAAATTAAATGTTATTTCCAACAACTTTTGTTCTACAACTTTGGTAAAAACGCATTTTTTTTTTCTCCATACAAAAAAAATTGTAAAACATTTTTTATTTTAATTTTTTTAGCTTACAGTAACAAAATTAAATAGGAGCATTAGAGGCTAGAAAGGTGGTTGAGAGTGGAGGAGCACGAAAGCGCGCCGCGCAGGCAGCGCTGGAATGGTAGAAATGCACACTTTTAAAGTATAAGAAACTTTAATAAAATAAAAAGTATTTAACTTTTCAAAAAGACGTAGAACAAAAGTTGTTGGAAATCACATTTAGAAGTTGACGTGTTTCAGGAAACAAGCTATATAAAAATTAACCTGTATACTTAACTTTAGACGATTAATAAAAAAGGGAGGTAAAACAATACCTACCACATTTGATTCGTTTCGTGTGGAGCCAACTAAGCTGTCAGGAACAGCAGCCCCTCTATCCTTGACGCATTTTTCCAATACGGCCGCAATATGGCGCAATTTACAAAATTTAATATTTTACAAATTAAGACGCATTATGTGTTTTTATTGAATAAAACAGCCTAACCTTTGAATAAACATTCCAAAGTATTTAAAATCAAATCATTATATGCAAATTTAAAGAGAAATTAATTTTTAATCTTTTTCAATTTGATTGCAACACTGCAGCGCCGAGTGGTATCGGCTATTACCTATTGTACTATTTGTACTCGTAGTTTTTAAACTAAATTAGCAACGCCCTAGCAGGGTTCTTGTTTGATTCCTAAATGTAACACCTTACACCTAATAATCTTATCTTATCTTCACCAATCGAGTGTGAGTGAAGGCGCCACTGGACGCTTTGTATAAAAAAACATTTCATTACGTAACATTTCTCCACGCGAGTTTAACTCGCACTTGTTCCGTATTTTTTTATGTACGTTGGGCCACAGTCACAGATACCACATGGCAGCTCTTAACGCGCCCGGCATAAGGGCGTCAATCGAACAAAAAGGGGTATCTTTGGGTGAGGCCGGCTGTACAAATGACAGCACGTAGACGCTTACACTTTCGTTGCAAAGTCACCCGTAACGTAAGTGAAGAGAGTGCACCTGTGTAAGCGTCTACGTACTGTCGTGTGTACACTTCCATTTTCTTCATAAGTATGACATTTTTACGCACTTGAACGCGGGTAGCCGGCCGCTCCATGCAAAAAATACAAAAAGGGAGACCTGTTTCCTCGCTTGATAATTATTTTAGAAAAACTATGTTTATGCCATTCAATTAATATGTACCTCTGCCATATCCCTATGTTTTAATTTTTTTATTATTTTAATTATTTTAATACAAATTATTTAAATAATTAACATAATAAAAAAAAGAAAACATAGGGACATGGCAGAGGTAAATATAGATTGAATGGCATACCTAAACATATTTTTTCTAAAACAATTATCCAGGGAGGAAACAGGTCTCCCCTTTTGTATGGAGTTGAGGTAACCCGCGTTTAGTAAATCTGCTAGGTTGCTAGGTGCCATACCGAGTATGTGACAGTCACGAGTCACGTGACAGTTACATCGGTGTGACGCCGCGTACCGTGACCGTGGCATTGACCGTGCGCGCGACCACGCCGGCTCCGGCCATAGAGCGGGGCGAGCACAGGCGTAAGGCCGACATCATTGTTGTCTCTACGACACATTAGCCCAAGCACACGCCGCAGTGCACACGCCACGCTCCAGCCTTATTTTATATTTTGCCAGACAACATTTTGATTATATCTTATGAAAGCTTTTGTCTATCATATCATAACTCAAAACTTGAGTCTTTGGCTCCCATCAGCCCCTCTACCCTTGACGCGTTTTTCCAATACGGCCGCAATATGGCGCAATTTACAAAATTTAATATTTTACAAATTAAGACGCATTTAGTGTTTTTATTGAATAAAACAGCCTTACCTTTGAATAAACATCACAAAGTATTTAAAATCAAAGCATTACTATGCGAATTCAAAGAGAAATTAATTTTAAAACTTTTTCAATAGAATCGCAATAGCGTCAAGGGTAACCCCCCAGGGGGTTCCTTGACGCTATTGCGTTCATATTGACAAAGTTTTTTAATTAATTTCTCTTTGAATTTGCATAGGCATGCTTTGATTTAATATACTACGAGTACGTAGAGTTTATTCAAAGGTAAAGCTATTTTGTGCAATACAAAAATTATTGCATCTTAATTCGTGAAATACTGAATTATGTAAATTGCGTCTTATTGAAAAAAATGCGTCAATGGTAGAGGGGCTGGTCGTTACTGACCGGAGGGGATCTAACCACCATCCTCTTAGATTTGTCGCGTTTCGCTAGTGCTCAACGCTAACTGGCGGTAACGACCGCGGGACAATATGGCTTTGACAATTGCTTGTTTTACATTATTACAACCACATTACATTACAACACGCGTTTATGATGCTATGGACACACGTTTGCAAACAATATTTTTGGCTACAGATTTGGTCTCTCTTTTGTGGTTTTGGCACTTCTTTCCAATTGGGAAGGCAAAGTTTTTTGTTCGAAAGTCCGTTATTGGCTTAATCTTATCTTTAGGCAATATTGAGAAACTAATTTCAATATTTTTTATTTTGGTTCAGTAGTTTGGATTTTACAACGTTTCAAAGATACGGTTTTATGACCTTCACGCGACGGTCTGCATACTGTTGGCGGTCATAGGAACAAAACATTTTAGCGCATAAAAACAAAACTACTGGACCAAAATAAAAAATATTTAAATTAGTTTCTTAATATTGTCTAAAGATAAGTTTAAGCCAATAACGGACTTTCGAACAAAAAACTTTGCCTACCCAATTTCCAACAGCACGCAACTTTTCAATATGGCGCATGCAAAGACGGCCAGCACGTCAGAGTGTACACTTTTGTTGTAAAGTCGCCCGTAACGTAACCGAGTAGAGTTCTAGCGTGTAAGGGTCGACGTGCTGTGGTGTGTACGTAGAAGTACGTTGTTGGGAGTTGAAGTATTTCAGGAATACAGATATTTAAAAAATTACCCTTTATTTTATCCGAAAAAACTGGGAGATACCCTAAAAGATGGAGAGTCTGAAATCGAGGGTGTCCAAATATGTTAATAATTTTACACGGATTTTACTTTGATGCTATCGGAAATTCGGAAAGCTTACAAACTTGAGGTCATGCATAATGACTCCTTGTTCAAGTTTGCTCCTAAACTTTTTTTCCTAGACCGATTTGGGTGCGCTTTTTTTATTTATTTTCAAACCGGTTTTCTATTGATGGTCCAAAATCGGTTCAGCCGTTTATGAGAAATTCTAATTTGAAATTAAAATGTTGGGGTTTTATAAATGTTTGACGCTAGTAATAACTGGGAGTAGGCTTGCCCAGCACCTATACCATCCTGCATCCTGACAGCTTAGTCGGCCTAGCCCACAGGAAAGACAAGTCAATAACTGTGGAGCCAACTATGGCGCGGGTTTCCCCACGATGTTTTTCCTTCACCGTTAGCGAGTGGTATTGCTACTACAAATTCACAAATGTACGTGAAATTAAACAAAGTCATAGATACATGCCCGCACCGGGAATTGAACCTGGGACCTCTCGCTCCAGAGTCTACTGTTCTACCCACTAGACCACCACCGCTCACCACTATGTATCTCTACCGTACAATGAAAACAGCTTTTTCATTTACAACTTTACTTAGACCCTATTGAAACACAAAACTCTTCCAACGCGCAACGTCACAGGTCCAAGTGGCCATAATGATAGAGCAGACCTTTAGAGATGGCACCGAAACAACAAGAACAATAGTTGCACAGGGCTAGGTTTAGCCAACTGAGGTACCGAGACTACACAGCTAAGAATAGCACTCGGAATCCCTCCTTTGTTCCTCACAAACCGGTCCCAATCCGAGACAAGAGTGTATTATATTATATTCGATGCAGTGCAGTAAGCTGCCGTCGTGGTTAGCTTCTAGCTTATACAGGGTGTTTTTTTAGACAGAGACACCCATCTTAGGGACGTTTGTTTGAGTAAGTGACGCTTGAAACTAAAAATTTGTTAAAAAACCGCGACGTGCAGACGGACACCCCCTCCCCGAAATGCTCGTATACTAGACACCAAAACAAAAGTACTTTTTCCGTAAATTATTGCTGGGAAATGATTTTGGTTTATCACATGCTTTATTAAGGCGCGGTGCATAGTGAATAGCCCGAGCGCCAAGAAAAAATCACAAAATCGAGTCCTGTATCAAATATCCTTAACAAATCGAAAATTTTCACATAGCAAACCCTAGAATTAGGTGAGACCTATCTAAAATAGCCAGTTTCGTGTTGACATTCATAACCGTTTTGAAGATATTTTGCTTCAAAAAAAATAGGCGGCGCACTTTTTATCAAGCAAAATATCTTGCAATCTGATACCAACACAAAACTGGCTGTTTTAGATAGAGCATGGATACCGGTTTTCGGTAATACCGAAAAACCGGGATCCCGGACTAAATATCTACATTTGAAAAAACCGGTATTGTATTATCTTAATACCGGAATTTCGGTATTTTCGGTATTACAGATAAAACTCTGAAACAAGTGTGGAATATCAAAATTTCGCGCGCATGCGATGCGTGCGAGTGCGCCGTGCGGAATAGTGATGTGAACAGGTTTTAGAAACATACAAAAAAAACGTTTTTTGTAAAAACCTATAAGTATAAACGCCGATGTTTGTTTATTAATTAAAACCGATTACTTTCTTATTTGGACTGCAGTCCAGGGACCTTAGCCTGAAACGCAATGGTGCCAAAATAGGCTCCCAGTTAACGGCTTCAATGGGGGATTTTCTGACAACTTTCAGCTTTTCAGCTTTAAAAAACAAAAAATAGTTATAAAAGCTGTGACATATGGCGTTGATCCGACATCACAACGTAAATTCGTGCTTACTACAGCGAAAATACTTTTTCACTTCATTGCTCTGTGACTTCATCTTTCACCTCATTCCATTTTGGTACATGAAAAAGTGCACGACTTTGTTATTGTTCTTGTATGAGTGAATGGTAGAACCGGAAACACTACATTTTGCCCCATCACCTCCTTCTTTGCCTTTTCCCATTATTTGGGGTCGGCTCTCCTCGTTCTCTTGCTCCAGGTTTTTCTGTCCTGGGTTGTCGTTTCGCTCAGTTGGGCTCGCTCCAAGTCCTTTGTGACCGTGGATCACCAGGTAGCTAGTGGACGTCCTCTGCCTCTCCGGATGTCAGGGATTTGTAACGCGCGTTTGACAACATAATTGTCGTCTCTTCTCATGACATGGCCGTACCACCGTACCGATTTCCCGTAAGCTTTTCCGTGATGGGTGCCACCTTGAAACTGCCTCTTATGTGTTCGTTTCTTACTTTGTCGAGTCTAGTTACACCACCGGACCATCGCAGCATGTTCATTTCGCTCACATGTAGTTTTTGTTCGTGAGTCTTCTTTATAGCCCAGCATTCGCTGCCGTACGTCATCGCGGGTCTTACAGCTGTTTTGCCTTTGGTTTTGACGGGTATTTTGGGATCGCATAGTATTCCTGTAAGGGCTCTCCATCGCAACCAGGCAGTGTTTGCTCTGTGGGTGACATCTGCGTCAACTGTGGCGTCGGCCGTTAATAATGAACCCAGGTACTTAAATTCCGATACCTTTGGTATTGGTGTATCGTCGATACGGATTGTGTTTATAGAGCTCGTATTTCCACTAAATCCGCATTCTAAGTACTCTGTTTTGCTTCTACTGATTCGTAATCCATTATTTTCAAGAGATGTTTTCCACTGGTTCAGAGTCGTTTGCAATTTATCCGCATTTGTATCGGATGAGAACGACATCTTCAGCATAGAGTAGACACCAGGGCAGAGGGTTCGATATCTTCAGCGAGGTGGTTCATTACCAGATTGAATAGAAAAGGGCTTAATGCTGAACCCTGGTGGACACCAACTTTTACTTCGAACGGTTTACTCTCTCCCGCTAGGCTCCGGACTCTTGTGCTTATATTGTTGTACAGATCTTTCACAAGTGTGATGTAGTATTCCGGAAGACTTTGGGCTCTCAGTGCATGCCAAACTAGTTCTCGCGGTACCCTGTCGAAAGCCTTTTCTAAATCAATAAAGACTAGGTGTAGATCTTCACTATTGGCGCGGTGCTTTTCCATCAGGATTCTGAGGGTTTGAATTGCATCAATGATGGATTTTCCTGGATTTTCATTTTGCTCCATCACCAATACCTAAATATTGTGTTTGGACGTATCTACGAAGCCCAACGAGCGCGAACTGGCTTATAAAAAATATATCTCGTCAGCGACATCCAGTTACAAATTTGGAACTTCAACTCATGAGCTGTCAAAAAATTGCTCATTACGATTTACTAATGCGGATTGCGGAAGGTCATTTTAATGTTTTTGTAGTACAGCAAAGAATATTCTGATTCTGCAACTTTTTCTCCGAGTGCGCGGACAGTTTTTGAGTGAGTGAGTGTGTGTATTTGTTTTCACGTTAGAACTGCAGGACGAATTTGCCTGAAGGAATGGAGATAGCTTAGAAACCAGACTAACATAGACTATACATTACGAACTAAATTTGTCTGGTAATGTCGATAACGGAAAAAAAAGTCTACGCGGACGAAGTCGCAGGCAAATGCTAGTATAAATTAATATTATCGTTCAATTAAATAAACTCACTTATTTTAAATTTTCTATTTGTCTATTTTATAACAATTCAATATTTTTTAATATAACAAAAATGTAATACCGAAAAATACCGAAAAACCGGTATCCCGGTATTTAAAATCTTGATACCGAATGAATACCGGTATTGGGAAAAGGCTCCGGTATTCCATGCTCTAGTTTTAGATAGGTCTCACCCAATTCGGAAGGCAAAGTTTTTTGTTCGAAAGTCCGTTATTGGCTTAATCTTATCTTTAGACAATATTGGGAAACTAATTTAAATATTTTTTATTTTGGTCCAGTAGTTTTGTTTTTATGCGCTAAAATGTTTTGTTCCTATGACCGCCAACAGTATGCAGACCGTCGCGTGACGTCATAAAACCGTATCTTAGAAACGTTGTAAAATCCAAACTACTGAACGAAAATAAAAAATATTGAAATTAGTTTCTCAATATCGTCTAAAGATAAGATTAAGCCAATAACGGACTTTCGAACAAAAAACTTTGCCTTCCGAATTCTAGGGTTTGAAATGTGAAAATTTTCAATTTTTTTAGTGTATTTGATACCTACAGGAATCGATTTTGTGCATTTTTCTTTGCGCGCGGGCGATTCAGGGCGAAAATTACATGTAGGTACATAGTAGTAGTGCGACCCGAACTGTGAACTCGCGAACCCATATTTCGGCAACTCGTCAACCATGTCTAACGCTAAAACGCGAAACCTGAAAATCCAAGTCTCAATAATGATACTAATGGAAACATGGGGGGCCTTGAAACGGTTTTCCGTGTACCATTTTCGCTTTTCTACGATCTGGCTGAGTATTCTTAAGAAATTACACCGTTATCCATCCAAAAGAAACTGTGAAGAAAATCGTTTTTTTTTATTACAGCAAGCGTAGTGTAAGGCTCTGTCTATATCCCTCTAAGTCAAATAAAAGAGTACGACAAGATACATAACTTATAAACCCGTAGATACGCTCTAACCCAGCCTCATGCTACGCTTGCAGGAGCATAGAGCCTTGAAACAGAAAACTATACCATTTTTGCTTATGTATCTTCAAACCAATAGCCAATAGCTAATAATACAATTCCCCGTTCAACGAAATCTCCCTGGTCCTTCCTAGGCCTCGGAGAGCAGAGGCAATCAGTTGTAAGTTTAATTTGGCAGCAGAGGCGTAGCTGGCTAGTACCTACACAATATTTCACTCGGCACGACAAGACGAATCGTTAGCGAGCCCTTTGTTCGCAGAGGGCCGGGGCGCGTTTACACCGGCCGAGCGAACGACGAGGCGAATCATTAGCGCAGGGCCGGGCCGCGTTACACCGACCGAGGTGCGCAAGACGAATCGTTAGCATTTTGTTCGCACAGCGCCGGCGCTGAGTGGCCGCCGCTTGGCTGCACGAATGGTTGAATTATGGTGTTGGTGACTGGACATGGGTGATATATGTACATAGGTACTTATCGCGCCGTTTTTATAAAAAAAAAAACATTTTAGTACTTAATTTTTAAAGATTCGCTATAAAAACTACAAAAATCAGCTGCCGCGTGGTCGCCCGCCGCACGAAAATGTTCGATTCGTTTTTCTGAGTGCTAAGGCGCCAGCCACACCGAAGAGACGTGGGACAAGGACGCAGCGCGGACGTGAAATTTTGTTTCGGTTTGACGTTTTGCTTTGTCCGCACCCCGTCTCTTCTGTGTGTATTGCGTTGCGTACTTGCGTCGCGTCATCGCGTCGCTTTTATATACAAGGTGTTACAAAAGATCCTAACGCTTTTTACAGGGTAATAGCACCTGGTGATAGGGATCACAAGCAATTTTTGCTCTATGACGTTCCGTTGATTTTTAAATTAATAAAATGTGAACGCTGTGGCGGAAGAAAAGTATATTTTAAATATTGTTACCATGGAAGATATTTTTATTTACAAAGATTTACAAGAAAATTAAATTAAATTAAATATAAATACATTGAGTTTCACAATGTTTTAACAACTCAAAGCTAAACTAAATGCCGTATAAATATGTACCCACACAAACATATTTTTAAATTTAAACTAATATCAAAAAGAAAAAAGAAAAAGTTACGTAATTTTTTTTAATTTTGAGGATAAGTCCAATCACAAGAAATCACTCCACACTTGACTAGCATGTTCACAACGAGTGCTCGCCGGGTGTTAACGCACCTCACTCTTGTTGCAAACCACAAGTCCACAACCGCAGGGTCTCCTCGGGTTCCGCTGACCTAGAGGTGACATTTAATCAGGGTTCCGTGCGAGAAGCACGGGGTCACGCCTAGTCGTAAGTGGGGACTTTTATTTCGGCTGATTGGAAAGGGTGGCGAGATCCTCTTCTATTGTACAGGGTGAAATGGAATAAGCAGGCTTTCAACAAGTCAATACCTACTAAAAATTTTTTTCTCAGGGTTACCCGTGCGTGCCCTTGACGCTATTGCGCTCACATTGACAAAGTTTTATAATTAATTTCTCTTTGAATTTGCACAGACATGCTTTGATTTTATATATTTCGTAATGTTTATTCAATGGTATATAGTGCAATAAAAAAAAATATGCGTCTTAATTCGTGAAATATTGAGTTTTGTAAATTGCGCCATATTGAAAAAATAGCATCAAGGGTAGAGGAGCTGACCTTACGTAACACTAGCGCCCCTAGCGGCAAATCCAAGCGCGGTATTCGTCATTGCTTCTCGATTCACAGGAAGCGGGGGCCTAGATCCCAGTAACCAACAGTAACTGACTAACAGCTGGTTAGAGTGGTAAGTTAGACAGCCAGTGGACTAGGACAGTTCGTGCGCTCGGTGAAAGCATTGAGGGCAGGGCACGGTGATAGGAGCAGCGCAGTCAAGACCTACGCGGAGGAATCCGTAAACCTTATCGGTGTATCGTCCAGTGGCACACGCACTCAGACAAGACAAGATGGGTGAATTAATCACTCGGACGCTGCAATGCTTTATACCTATTTATACACTTGAAGACCAAAAGGATCTTTCTGTAGTAGTTACTTATTATGGCTAGAAGCTAGCTAGCTAGTTATTATTTTATGATTTGTAAATAAGGAATAATGTTTCATTCGACTGTTATATCATTAAGGTGTCGTCTGTTACAGACCTGTATTTTTTCTAATAAATTAATCATAAAATGTTAAAATATATAAATAAAAAATAAAAAATAATAATAATGGCTGGGACGTGAAGAGTAGGCTGGCATCTATGTTTATATTTTTATACGTCAAAATACTACAGAAATACGGAAGTTAGCGGCAAAAGTAACAATTTTAGGCAAGCTCCACGAGCTACTGGATCCTATTCTTTAGAGATCTGGTGAAGCAACTTCATTCATCATGTTTTCAATATAATAACTCCATGGATCACCCTTTCGATCAATAGTTGGTACACCCGATAGCACGTCGGACTGTTTTTTGCTTATTCTTCCGCCAAAATATCAGAGCTGTGTTTCGTTACATTCATTCAACCTATCTATCGCCTTATAGCTCAGTAAAGGCTTGATACTTGATAGGTATACAAAGTGATGCACACAGCAGCTAGTGCACACTGCACACTAAAGCATGAGGGAAATGCATGTTATACTACCTAATAATATTTACTCCGTGCAATTTTAGTGGTTTTAAAGCCGAAGGTATTTTATTTCACTGGTGATTCTGAGCCAAATTACAAAATTTATTACAAAACGCGCGAAAAAAAAATTCACTTCTCCATACAAATGGTGTCGATTGGCGATAGCCGTTTGTATTGGGAAGTGTTTTTTTTTTTCGCTCGTTTAGAAGTAAAATTTTGGAATTTGGGTCAGAATCACGAGTGCAACTAAATACCTTCGGCTTTAAAACCACTAAAATTCCACGGTGTATAGCCATAGCATAAAAGTAATATAATTTAGGGAAAAGGAGTCGCCTCCGCCCCCGCTACCGATTATGCCCACGCACACACCCTGCCAACTGCTTTCCAAGGCTCGCTAGATTGCGTCCAGTTTCTACGCACTACTAGATATAATCATTACCTACCTAGTAGTACCTAGGCATGTTTTCAAATCGTACAATTAAACTTGACAAGGGCGGGGCATCTGGCCAGCGCGTCTAGCACTATGGACTCAATTGACGATTATCTACTTCTAGGTCAGGGGGTCTAAGACGAAGATGATTACCATTGGCGAAAATCGAAGTTCGATTTTTGAAAAATTTACTGCCACCCAGTTTATTTTACTGCCACCCAGTTCATTTTTCATAAATCGAACTTCGATTTTCGCCAATGGTAATCGGCTTCGTCTTAGCCGGTAGACCCCCTGCTCTAGGTAGAACAACAGAATAACAGAGATGGAAAAACATTCTAACAAGAAGCGCTCATAGCCTTAGTTGGACTAGCCATTATGCTTCGGAACCGTTGGCGCCGGTTGTAGGTCAGAGGCCCTTTGGGCGGCCCAAAACCTATGACACGATGGGTGGCCACCAGCCACCACAATACGATCATCATACACCAACCACCTATCCAGCTAGAAATGGTCAGTCATTCTAGACTTACTTTCGGTTCCATGAAAAGATGGTTCCCACCATCCGTGTTTCGTTGCTTCACATATTGTGACAATTACCTGAAACAACAATACATTTGATTTATTATGGTAAAGTATATGTAGTAACAGATAACGTATATCATAGGCCTCTCAATAGGTAAAATGGTCCTAGCTGCAAATGCCAAACAGAAACACCTTTCTGAATGGTCTAGTGTGCCAGAACTGGCACATTCAAAGGCCTTCATTGGCACATCAGGTACAGGTTGGGTGTCCAAAATCTGTAGATATAGGAGGTGTAAGGTCCAGCTATATTTTGGGGCATTTACGGGCCATTTTAGCACTAACAAACACCTACTCAACATGGGGCTGTCTAATGACTCCCACTGCAGGGCCTGTAAAGAGTCGCCATAGTCCATGGAACACGTTCTGTGTGACTGTGATGCTCTAGCTAGTAAACATGAGCCTTCTCAGGATAGCATATCCTAGACCGGAAGAATATAAGTTCCTCAACCTCGGTGCCGTTCTAAAGCTTATAACCTCGGTCTTTGCACGTTCTGAGCGGGAATAAGGATGGGGGTGACACAAAAGATCCCACTGGGTCGAAGTGTCCCAGGCTCTCAGCCAGCCCCTCTACCCTTGACGCAATTTTTCCAATATGGCGTAGAGCATGGAATACCGGAGCCTTTTCCCAATACCGGTATTCATTCGGTATGAAGATATTAAATACCGGGATACCGGTTTTTCGGTATTTTTTGGTATTACATTTTTGTTATATTAAAAAATATTTCATTGTTTTAAAATAGACAAATAGAAAATTTAAAATAAGTGAGTTTATTTAATTGAATTAATTAATATTAATTTATACTAGCTTTTGCCTGCGACTTCGACCGCGTATTTTTTTTTTTCCGTTATCGACATTACCAGACGAATTTAGTTCGTAATTTATAGTCTATGTTAGTCTGGTTTCTAAGCTATCTCCATTCCTTCAGGCAAATTCGTCCTGCACTTCTAGCGTGAAAACAAATACACACACTCACTCACTCACAAACTGTCCGCGAACTCGGAGAAAAAGTTGCAGAATTAGAATATTCTTTGCTGTACTACAATAACATTAAAAGGACCGTCCGCAATCCGCATTAATAAATCGTAATGCTCAATTTTCTGACAGCTCATGAGTTGTAGTTCCAAATTTGTAACTGGATGTCGCTGACGAGATATGTTTTTTATAAGCCAGTTCGCGCTCGTTGGGCTTCGTAGATACGTCCAAACACAATATTTAGGTATTGGTGATGGAGCAAAATGTAGTGTTTCCGGTTCTACCATTCACTCATACAAGAACAATAACAAAGTCGTGCACTTTTTCATGTACCAAAATGGAATGAGGTTAAAGATGAAGTCACAGAGCAATGAAGTGAAAAAGTATTTTCGCTGTAGTAAGCACGAATTTACTTTGTGATGTCGGATCAACGCCATCTGTCACAGCTTTTATAACATTTTTTTATTTTTTAAAGCTGTCAGAATATCCCCCATTGAAGCCGTCAACTGGGAGCCTATATTGGCACCATTGCGTTACAGGCTAAGCCCCTGGACTGCAGTCCAAAATAAGAAAGTAATCAGTTTTAATTAAACAAAAACCGGCGTTTATACTTAAAGGTTTTTACAAAAAACGTTTTTTTGTAGGTTTCTAAAACCGGTTCACATCACTATTCTGCACGGCGCACTCGCACGCATCGCATGCGCGCGAAATTTTGATATTCCGCACTTGTTTCAGAGTTTTATCTGTAATACCGAAAATACCGAAATTCCGGTATTAAGATAATACTACTACTACTAAGGCCTTTGCATCTACGTAATGAGATGATTTATACAGCGTCCAGTGGCACCTTCACTCACACTAGATGGGTGAAGAGACCACTCGGCGCTGCAGTGCCCGGGACATTGTTTTAGATGGATAATACAATACCGGTTTTTCAAATGTAGATAAATATCTCCGGGATCCCGGTTTTTCGGTATTAAATTAAATATTTCATGAATTGGGTTGTGAACTTGTGACTTGTGAGTTGTGTGAGTGAAGTGGGTTTTTTAATTATTAATAATTTACTCTCGAAAATTGGAGGGTACCTAGGTAACGGGTGATTTTTTAAGAGCTTGAGAACTTTTATAAAAAAAAAACGCATAAAATTTGCAAAATCTCATCGGTTCTTTATTTGAAACGTTAGATTGGTCCATGACATTTACTTTTTGAAGATAATTTCATTTAAATGTTGACCGCGGCTGCGTCTTAGGTGGTCCATTCGGAAAGTCCAATTTTTGGCAACTTTTTCGAGCATTTCGGCCGGAATAGCCCGAACTTCTTCGGAAATGTTGTCTTCCAAAGCTGGAATAGTTGCTGGCTTATTTCTGTAGACTTTAGACTTGACGTAGCCCCACAAAAAATAGTCTAAAGGCGTCAAATCGCATGATCTTGGTGGCCAACTTACCGGTCCATTTCTTGAGATGAATTGTTCTCCGAAGTTTTCCCTCGTTGCCAAAAATTGGACTTTCCGAATGGACCACCTAAGACGCAGCAGTTATAATCACATTTACATGTGTACTAAATAAAGGAGGTGCGTGCATGGGTGCCATGACTTTCGTCTATAAACCCGTAATATTGTCGTAAACGCCGGCACTGCTGAAGTGTTATAATTTGATAGAGATCGACTTTACGGTGAAAAATTATTACAATTATTGTACAGTCGGCCACAAGCTAGGATACCCCTTTTTGTTCGATTGGCGCCCTTATGCCGCGCGCGGTAAGAGCTGCCATGGGTTATCTGTGACTGGCCGACCGTACCTTATTTATTTTTAAGACCCAAAAGGAGGGGTGTTATAAGTTTGACCAATGCGTGTGTGTGTCTGTCTGTCTGTCTATCGCACACCGTAGTAGCTCTAAACGGGTGAACCGATTTGGATGCGGTTTTTAGGGTTCCATTTCCATACCGGAGTGGCGTATTCGGAGATTTACTTGCGGCAGTCTCGATACTTTTTTTTAGTGTACTTTTTTTGTTGCAGGTTTATTAAGCGTAATAATTTGGTAGCTTAGGTAAACGGGGTAAAAAGAGAAATAAAACGTTCACGCTAGCACTACCACTAAAACCCTTGTTTGTGTACAAAAAATACGAAGTTGATCCGAATAACTAATGGTTCGCCCCGAACTATGAACTCGCGATTGTGTAACTTTTTGCTAATCCCAATTCCGCAGGCGCGCGCGCATTGCATATAAACTTTACAACCCCTCGACCGATTTTGCTCATGTTCGAACTTAAAAATTCTTCGTTTTATGTATGTATGTATGTTTGTATGTATGTATGTATTGTATGAATGTTCGTTCGACGATAACTTGAGTAAATTTTGTCGGACCGTCATGTAATTTGGTAGGTGGGTGAGGCAAGGATAATTTTAAAGTTCGAACAGGAGCCAAATCGGTCGAGGGGTTGCTGATATATGGGGTCGCGAGTTCGTAGTTCGGGGCGAACGACTAGTAACATTGACACAACCAACAACAATAAAATTCATAGTTCGCCACTGGGTGTGGTCAAATTATGTGCATTCTGACTGCGCCACTCAGGCGCAGCACTCGCAACAACCGGCTTCATGCCGCCGTGAGTCCGCGCTCCGTGCATAGATCGAGCGCGGTATGAACGCGGTTTGTGGGCGGATCATGCGGGTACTTTCCCGGTCGCGCTTGGAGGCGCTCCATCGAGTTCTGTGTCACTCTTGTGATCACAGTCTGTGGACAGAACTACCGCTCCAAGTACGAGTACACACGACAGCACGTCAGAGTGTACACTGTTCTTGTAAGCGTCTACGTCAGCCATACTCAAAGTGTGTTCCGCAAGAATTTAGAAAAGTAATAAAAAAAACAGAATACTAAAATGAAACTGAATTCATGGATTCATAATCCTTTTTTACCCAACTTACAAAAGCCTGAAAGTATGTCAAACGAGATACAATATGAATCTCTTTTTGAAATGTTGTTATCAAACTGTTCAAAACGACGCCCTTAAACGACAGAATCTACAGAATCTGCCAAAATAGCTCTGTATATTCTTCTCCCGTTCCCAACAACATATTTGTGCGAAATAGGATTCTCCCACGAAAACAAAATAGGTACCGCAATAGACTGGACGCCGAACCTGATATGGGACTTCAACTGTCCTACAACGAACCTGAATTCAACCCAATTTCATTTTATTTTATTTTATTTTTATTTTACTTTATTTGGGAAACAAACGGTACAATTTATAAATTATTAGAACACAAACGTATTACAGACACCAGTGAAGTTTCCACTTAAAAATAACACTGAAACAGAGACATAGCAAATAACATAGCTTATATTAACAAAATTAGGATTTTTTTATTGTTTTAGAAAATGGCATAAGGCCAGGGGGGTTACCCTTGACACTATTGCGATCAAATTGAAAAAGTTTTAAAATTAATTCCATTTCAATTCTCATAGTAATGCCTTGATCTTAAACACCCTGTAATGCCTATTCAAAGGTAAGGCTGTTTTATTCAATAAAACACAAAATGCGTCTTAATTAATAAAATATTAAAGTTTGTAAATTGCGCCATATTGCGGCCGTATTGGAAAAATGCGTCAAGGGTAAAGGGGCTGGTTAAGATTTAGATTAACGATGAAGATCCTTAATTTAAAAAAGACAATTAAACAATTAAAAAGCCTTATTGGCCTTATTAGCATTTTCTTCAATGGTTTTTCTTAATTTTTCTTTAAAAGGCCAAAAAGGGGTAACAAATGGATCTAAATTACTGAATTTTTTATTATATTCGTCTAGCGAACGAAACAAAAATGTGTTAGAAACATAATTAGTACCAATACTAGGGACTTCAAACAAGTTAAGAGTCTTACAAGATCGGGGAGCAGTCCGGGGGCACCTAAACATGATATTTTGAAGCAAAAAAGGAGAGTCAACATAATTATTTATAATTTTATATAGAAACATTTGTTCTCTCTCTGATCGTCGATCTTCGAGAGACGGGATTGTGGGTAATTGGAGATTGTTTTTGTTACATCTATAAGTAAGATGCTTGAGGAATCGATTTTGGATTTTTTCAATACTATCGATGTAGACCTTATATTGAGGGTTCCAAATTATAGAACCGTATTCCAGAACGGATCGTACATAGGCATTGTAGAGTAAAATAAGTGTAGAAATGCGACTGAAATCTCTTCCAACTCTCATAATAAAGCCTAGCATCTTATAGGCTTTAGCTGTGACACGGTTAATATGTTGATTGAAGGTTAATTCACTGTCAAGGAGTACTCCTAGGTCCCTCACTTCGCTCACTCTCTCGATCTGATTATTTCCTATAAAGTAGTTGTGGATAATAGGATTTGTTTTCCTCGTAAATGTAATGACATTGCACTTTTTAACATTTATGAAAAGCGAGTTAATGGAACAATAGACACTGAGATGATTAAGGTCTTCTTGTAGTGCAAGGCTATCAGAAGGTTCTCTTATTATTCTTAGGATTTTCTTATCATCCGCATACAGCAGGAAGTTGCAGTGTTTAAAAATCTCCAAAACGTCATTCACAAATATATTGAAGAGTAGAGGACCAAGATGCGACCCTGAAGTGACAGGTATAAAGGATGTACAGTGTCCCTTAATAGTTACAGCTTGGCTCCTATCCCGAAGATATGACGTTAACCACCTGAGCAGGTCTCCGTGAATACCGACTTTCTCATGCCTCCCATTAGTTTTTTATTCTTTTTTAATATCTTCTATTATTTATACTTATTATGTAAGTAAGTTCCAAGTAACTTTTAAATGGTACTTTTATTATGCTTATTAATAAAGAATACACTTTTAAAAACTACGTATTGATTTATTTAGGGTTCCGTCAAGTATTTCGCTTTCCACAAGGGTTCCGTCACCAAAAAAGATTGATAACCGCTGGTCTACGTGATGTCGTGTGTACATGGTGGGTTCCGTCCTTACGTTGCCGGCCTAGCGGGTAAATAAACCGGTTTTGACGGTTCATGAGTCACAACTTAACTGTGCGGATTTTTTCCACAATGAGCCCTCAGGAGCGGTATTTCTGAGTACTTCCTCTATGCCGTTGTGTTTATAATAAACTATAGTTTTTGCTGCACTTTCTTTCCAGTCTGACTCAATCGAGTCCGCCGCCTTTTTACTTTTGTTTAGTTGTATGGTCAGCGCCACGCTACGATACCCCTTTTCGTTTGATTGGCGCCACAAGCTTTAGTAGTTTTGGGTATTTTTCACTGACATATTTTTATTTTATAATATTTTTTTTATCATTATCATCATCATAATTTTTTTGACTGCAGTATCGCGTAAATAATCACCCCTGAGTCGGGTGTCACTATATAAAACAACAACTTGTATAGGCACAACTAGCGCCGCCAATGAAAGAAAATGATAATCATCTTCTTTTTGGATGCATTTTTTGCTAAAGACGATACATTAAATGATAATCCCTAGGCTTAACTATTTTTAGGACCTAAGGTTTAGATTCCAGATCCAAGAACCTACGAATATCACCCGCCCCGCCGCCAAAAGTGGCCATATTTGGCGGCGGCTCGTAGGTTCTAGGATAAAAAAAAACACTTACAATGTGAATTTATATCAAGGAAGCTAAGGGTAAAATTTATTTTAAATCGACAAATTATTTTCATATTATGATTCATTTTGATAGTTTTATTCATACGCTGTTTTGCAAAAAAATATATTAGAGGCGCCATCTCTTAACATTCGAGCGAAGCTCGGTCGCCCAGGTACTAATAATTAAACAAATATTTTTGTAGCTCTTCAAAAAGTAACAAATATTGAAAAAATTCCATTTTTGGCTCTTTCGTTTCAAAAGGTTGCCGACCCCAATATTCTGTTCAAGTAATCAAGCCTCAGATAAATTGGCAATAAAAGAAACCATTGTGCTTTCGCCAACGTCGGGTCAACGTTGACGAAATCTGTTCCATTATGGAGCAACAGAATATTAGGCGATTGTACCGTGACGTCTGACGTGAAAGAAATCTGAATTGATTGGAACTGCCCACCCGCTGCTACAGCTACAGTAGGTAGGTATTTTGACGACAAGTGGGCTTCACGTGGAACGTGGAGCTAGGGAACTATAGAAAATTATTAGGAACAGGAAATGTCTGCTACAAGCAGTGATGATGCTCGAACCTAACATTTTCGTTTATCAAGAGCTGCATACATTATGTACGAATAGTACGAACGGTGACGAACGCCTATGAAACAAAAAAAATTTTATCACCGAACAACGGGATTGATCGATAACCATCATCGAAGAAACGCCAGAAACTCAAGAAACACAAGATCCTGCAGAGCACCTATAAAGAAGACGGATTAGTGCCTACCACCGACGTAGCCTAATCATAGACTATTTCCACAAAAGAAGGCTACTACGCTCATATTCCCATAATTATCCCACTCTCCTTAATAAATTGGCTCCAGGTTGCATAACCGGCTGATTCACTACCCCATCCCTACCCTTCCAGCGAGCACGTGTTCCCCCTCCACAACCACCCACCACCAATCATGTCCACCTGGTACCAATGCTGTGCTAGAGCTGTCAGAGACCTGCGGCATTGCACACCTAGCACAGTATATACGGCCTTTGCCGTGTCTGGAGAAACCTGGCTGGGTGAATGTTTTCGTTCGTTCGTTCGTTCGTAAGTTTCGTAACTGAATGCATAGAGTGATGCATATTACAATAATAAATATGGCAACATTATTTTGCAAAGTGACAGTTACCATCTGTCAGTTTACTATCCTGAATAAAGAATTAGACTTTAGACAGCCTACATGAAATTACGCTATCGAATTCCAGTTCACCTGTAGTGTGCCTTGACCCAGTGGCGGATCCAGGATTTTGATTTGGGAGGGGCTTGAACCCAATGCCCTAGGTTTTATCATGATAAAGTAAACACAAAAAAAGCATACAAATGGTATGCTTTTGGCTACTCTGTGGGCCCGCCCCGGCGGCGTTCTGGGATCGAGTTCTGCGATCTGGGACCCTAAAATGGTTCAAGGAGGGACGCTTTTGGTGGCGGCTTGAGCCCCTTAGCCCCCCCTCTAAATCCGCTACTGCCTTGACCAACAGACAAACTGTAAATCGAAGGCGTCTTTTTGCAATCACTCGGACAGCAGATGGAGTCCGTTTAAGTAACGGTGTTAGCCTTTGTTAGTCTTATTGGACTTTGTTGGCAACCAACAAGAAAAAACAAAGTTCACGAAGTTATACACCGTGCTATTTTAGTTGTTTTAAAGCCGAAGGTATTTTGTTGTACTGGTGATTTTGAGCCAAATTCCAAAATTTCACTCCAAAATGAGCAACAAAAAAAAACTTCCCGATACAAAATGTTTATCGCCAATCGACACCGTTTGTATGGAGAAGTGTTTTTTTTTTCGCGCGTTTTGGAATGAATCTTTGTAATTTGGCTCAGAATTACCAGTGCTTTTCTTTCCTGTGGGCTAGGCCGACTAAGCTGTCAGGATGGTATAGATGCTGGGCAAGCCTACTCCATCTAAAAACAATGTCCCAGGCACTGCAGCGCCGAGTGGTCTCTTCACCCATCTAGGTGAAGGTGCCACTGGACGCTGTATAAATCATCTCATTACGTAGATGCAAAGGCCTTAGTTTTAGTTTTTTTTTTTCTTTGCTGTACTAGAAAAGCATTAAAAGGACCGACAGCATTAATAAATCGTAATTGAAGCCGTCACTGGGAGCCCACTTTGGCACAATTGCGTTACAGACTCAGGCCCCTGGACTCAAAACTACACCAAATAAAATAAATAATTTGAAAGGCCACAGCAATACACTCAGTCTCGGACTCTCGGTCGGTAGAGCGCAAGGCCGGCACAGAACCCGCAGCCCGCGAGGTCGGCGACCCGCAGCCTTTGTTACCGGCACGGGTCAGAGCCTCGCGGTGCATCGGAGGAGACTCTTGAACGGTTCAAATAATCCTCATAATGCTATGACTTCTACTTTTTATAACCTACTAAAAAAAACCGGCCAAGTGCGGTCGGCCTGGCGCACTAAGGGTTCCGTAGTTTTGTTTTTGTTCCTTCAAATACCAGAGACTTCTTATAGGTTTTCATTTTTGAGACGGGGCAGTAAGGGCAGGTACCTTAACCGTTATAGTTACAGGAAAACGTTCTTAGGAGACCTTCCATAACTTTTTGAGATATTATGAACTGCACAGATTTTGGCAAACATTTACGGTCAGCGAAAAAAATTCTAAAATAAAAAAATAATATTTAAAGCCAATAGGGTTTTTTCCTTTAGTTATAATAAAAATTCTAGATGGCGCTGTATTTTAGTAAGAATAAATGTCAAACTAGATCATAGATAACCAAAAAGAACGCCAGATAAGTCTGCGCGCGTCGGGTGGCGTACCGTGGCGTCGGGTGGTATTTAAGTTGCGATGGAAAATAATCACCTGACCTACCGCTTGACCTGACCCCTAATAATCCTTATTTTCTTGCCATTTCTGTTGTATTATGTTACCGGCCAAACCCGATTTCATGATAAACTAGTTTCGCCTCGGCCAAATCAGTCTAACCTAAGCTCGTATGAACGAACCAGTATAGCCTAGGCCAAACTAGTCTAGCCGAAGCTCGTATGGATCAACCGGTATTTCCTAGGCCAAACTAGTCTAGCCGAACGAAGCTCGTTGGAGAAACCAGTTTAGCCTAGGCCAATCCAGTCTGGCCTAGCAAGAATATTGTACGCTCCAGGATAAACTAGTATGGCCTAGCCCGAGCTGATATTGACGAACGATTAGGTATGAATGTTACCATATCTCGTAAACTAAGAGGTTTAGCGCAAAAATAACGAAATTTTCGAACCCCTTAAGAACCCGGAAACCAGGCCTTTTACTTATAAAGGTGTTCTAAAAACCGACATAAAGGGTGTTAAACATACAGGGTATTCCTGGACGTGTGACAGACAGTCGAAAAAGATTTAAAACAAAGGTTAGGTCAGTAGGTTCGGTTGGCGACACACTGACATACCTACCTACCTCTTTTTGTTTTCGAGTGGTCCTTCAAACCGGACAAAATCGGATATACCGTAGACTTTTTAAATGTAGACTTTTTCAAATTCGGCCTTTAAATGCGTCCCCTACTGTTCAGATAATAGGCTTTTTTCGGGTTTTTTTTTTTTGTTGTTTATGAAGACGTCTCTAGATGGCGCTATTCTTCTCACCATAGAAAATGGAGTTTAGCCAGAAAAAATGTCAAAGTCTGTCCAGTCCACAGACTGTCTATTGGTCTGTGCCGAGGTTTTTTCACAGATAACTACCCCGCCGCGCGCCGCTTGCTTGCTCTTGCTCGTAATTTTTGTTTCACAAATTCACAAGTGTATCCGTCCACGGATTTTCATTAAAATAATACCTACCTATAAATTATAAGTGCTTTTGTACATGTACAAGTCATGTATGGAAGTGTTGTGTTTTGGGTTGAATGGAGAAACCAGTTTAGCCTAGGCAAACTAGTCTAGCCCTATTTGAGTAGGGGTAATACAGATTA